>VYXH01003249.1:363383-391966 GCA_013397275.1 Burhinus bistriatus | reverse complement strand
GCCGGCACCGGCGGCTTCCCCGCCGGTAACGGCTGACCGCCCCCGCCGGTAACGGCTGCCGAGCGTGAGGCCGACGCGCTCTCACGACCTGGTTCCAGGCTGTAACGTGAAACGCCCGCCCGCCGGCTAGTTTTTCCAAAAACACAGGTACGCGCGCATATTGCGGATTTTCAGCTTTCAGTATTTTACCTTATTTTTAATATTTTTACCTAGGCCCCCGAACCGTGTCGCAACACGTTTCCAACCCGGGCCGCCGTGCTCCGTATTTCTCGGTACTTCTCTGTAGGGAAGCCAGCGACCGCTGTCGGTTGCTCAAACCGGGAAGCCGCGGGGGGCNGTCTGACGGGAGTTAGGGAGGGAAGCGAGTGCCAAAAATAGCAAGTGTGCGCTTTCTCCTCACAGAATTGCAATGTCCGCGAGTTGGACGTCGAATGGTTGGGAACCAAGAAAGGGCACGATTTCCACACTGCAGGCAAAGGTGTTGCCAGAGTTTTGGAAGGAAACATCGTAACAAATGGTAAATATATGGATACCAAAGACAGCACTCCTAAGCAGTAGTTGGCACTTGCATCTTGTGTACTTGGGTGTTAGAACGCAAAGTGCATTTGCATGCACTTGCATCTTCTTGGTTTAAAAGAAAAATAAAAAAAGCCGAAACTGTTATCTCCCCATGGATGTCTCTGTCCTGAAAAGAATTTAAAAAAAAAATCAATCAATCAATCTCTTTTGGTGTTATTTTGGGGGTCTTAATTAACATAATCTTTCTCCTCACTTAAAATATGCTATCGGTTTCACTGTGGTTGGGAAATCATTGAAAAAGTTTTTATAAGCTGTTTGTATGGATGTTACTGTTCTGTGGTTGTGCCATCCTCAAATTTTGTTTGCTTTCGTGGCAATTGCCCCATAACTTTCACTTGACAGAGACCAAATGTTAGGGCATAGTAATTGAAACAAATAGTTGTGATTGTAGTTGATTAGGGTTGGCACCTGAAAAGTTACCTCTTAAATCTTTCATCAGTGTCTCCATCTGTTTTCAAAATAAAGTATTGTTTAATCTTAATGGTAGGAATACAACGTAGCTTAAAAAGGGAAATAATACCTGTACCATCAAAACCCCTGTACACAGCTCTGTCTCACCTGAGTTTATGCAAGTCATACTTTGTCACAGATGGACTTGCCTTTCAGAAGGAGGGTTCAGTCTGTTTCTCAGCAATTTCTGCTCGTTTCCCGACTCGGCCACCTAGAGGTCTGTAACCTAGTGGTGCTTGCTCGAGTTCTGCAAGAGCTGTGAGCCCTGGATCTCGGTTTGGTTGGCACACATGAGAGAGACTACATAACGTGTGAAGGGATATAACGTATGTGGTGAAGACGGCTGTGTGGACTCACTGCTCCCTTTTCTTTGTATGTACGATAAGCCCTTGCTTAATTCCTCATAAATGGCATATGACACAAGCTGAAACATAAGGATGTCTTTTATTCATTTTAATACCAAAAGCTCTTCCTACAAGCATATTTATTGCTCTTGTGCATATTGCGTAGAAAACCCTTTGTGAAAATCATTAGATGGTGTATTGTGTAGATATTTAAATGAAGATGAGTGCAAGGATCACAAAGCAGTTACATTCCAGTGTATTTCATAGTCTTTTGCCTAGGAAGGGTTTGATGCATATGTCATATAGATAAGTCCTAGGGCACTGTTTTATTTCTTGTGTGCTTTGGTCATCCATTCACTCAGGTGAGGCAGTTGTGTTGGTTCACATTGTACTTGGTCATGTACTTCTTACTGCAAGTTGGCTGCTAATTAAGGAATGTAATTTTGGCTTAATTGGAGAGGCAGATATTCACTGGCCACCATTGCCTTTCCAGGAAAACTCTTTTAACTTTTGTGAGGACAGAGTTGTATCTCCCACAATAAATTGTTTGCTTGTTATGCTTTTCCTTCAAGATGTAATCTTTACACCAGGTTAGTGGAACACACAGAAAACAGCATTATTGTTTAAGACAAAAATTCATGATGATCACTTAACTGGACATTTCTCCTTTGTAAGAAAACCTGTGGAGAAGTCATTTTTAACTATTGTCAGTAGCCATGGCTACATGCTGTTTAACTAACAACCTAAGTAGAAAATACGATCTTTTGTGAGACCTTAGAGCTTTTTTGTGTCATTCTCACTTTTCTTAATGAATGCCATTAATCATTAATATTCTTTTATTCTGGTTGTGACCATTCTAGTCTGTTTTAGGCAGCCACGAATGCAAGAACACAATGAGAATAAATGGTATGGCATTGGAAAAATAAAACCAGAAAGTTTTAATCTATTTTAGAATAATAATCCTAGTCAGCTAATCTACTTTAATGAATGAATGGATCTGTTGAAAAAAGAACTCATGTACATCCATAGACCTGACGATTGTCCTCTCATTTGAATAAGCATTTTTACATAAACAAACATGAGTGAAAAAGAGGAAAAAAATCTAGAAAAAACCCAAGGACATAGGCGGACACTAAGATTTTTATCTTAGTCTCACTTAAATGGCTTTTAAGCAATTATGTTATTTTATGCTGTGAAACTGTATCTGCCTTGATTATGTTCCAGAAACCACCCTCTAGATGGCAGGAGTTAGTCATTTCACTCATGAACAGTAAAATACCTTATTTTCAGAATCGGTAAAGCGGCCTAGGGCTGTAATAAGTGAATAAAAAAAAAATTAGATGAGAATAGCCAATTTAGACCTTATAGAGTTTCCATTAGCAATACTGGACTAGTCTCTGGGGAACTATTGTGGACTACTGCTGTTTCAAAGATACATGCAGAAAGTAGTGAGAGGCACCCTCATTTTTAAAGGTGTTTTCAGTGACCTTTGTAAGAGAAGCCATGGAAGGACATGTGTGTGCCTCTGAACTATCATCATTCCATATTACCTTACAGAGAATCGGGGAACTGTCATGTTTTTGCTTAATGGCCACTGTCTGTCTAGCCAAGAAAGCAGGACAAGACTCTGTGAGGGCCTCTCTACATTGCCTGACAAAGGTATTTGTCTGGTCAAGAGGTTGCATGACAGCACAAATATTGGTGACTGTCTTAACCCTAAGCTGTGTTACCTGTAGAGTAAAAGATGTAGACTAGAGGGAACTGGCAGCCAAAGTCACTCTGGTAAACTAAGTGATGCAATGACAGCACAGCCATCATGGTTGGTATTTACACGTTAAAGGCATGCCCTGCAGCATGCATTGTTTTTCACTCCTGTTTTAGTCTGCTACACCACCATGCATCTCATAAAGTTATTTTCACCCATGCAAAGGGACACAGGATGCTAATAAATCAGAACCCCTCCAAAATAAATTGCTGTCCAGGATGCAGAACAATGGAATTTTGGGCAATCTCTTTCCACCTCGCTCCCTTTTCCATTCACGTTTTTGAGTCGTGGCAGGGCAGATCAGTAGCACTATGGATTACATACATACTGGCTGCTGGTCAGATACACATTTTTAAGGCAGTAAATTCACAAACATTTTAAATGGGAATAATTCAATGGAAAGAAGTGTTGGGAACAGTTGTGTGAGGGAGGGTAGGGTTGCTTTTTCAAGTGACAAAGCTGAGTAGTACCATTGCCGCAGAGCGTACCAGCTCATGTGGACACTAACCACCTTCGGAATTGCCCTGCTCACTCCTTCTTCTGCTCATCTCATGGAAATTCTTCCTTTCCAGTGGAGTCATGTTTAGGGGATGGGCACTTATTTATTCCTTAAGCTACTCAAGTAATAACAAAGGGTTCATGCCACCTCACTTCTACTATTGAAAATTATTGAGATCAGAAAGGAAAATCAGGAAATTGTGTGCACAGCCTCTATCAGAATGGCAATATTCTGGGAGAGATAGGACCTTCATATGCAATGTCAGTGGACTGTGCTGGATGACAATGAAATATTTTTACTGCTTTTTGCTGTAATATCTTAGTCCCTTTAAAGATACAATAAAGCATGTTAACTATCAGCTTGAACTAAATACTGACCTGAGTTGTTTTAATTTACTTTTAATTTAATACACTGCAATTTCTTTTTCTCTAAATAACATGCTTGTTCTGATCTAATTAAGCCCCTATTACCTATCTACCTATTACCATAATTATCTTCATTATTGCAATGTCTCCTCACAGCATTCAATATGTTTGCCTCCCTGGGGGTTGCATTGTAAAATGGGTGCAGCATATACCTTTCTAACTGACCTTTGAAACGGCGTACATCAAATTTAATTTGTTTTTAAATCCTGGCCTTACAGCAACTGACCTTAAAAGTCATGTCAATATTTGTTTGATGTAAGATAATTTTGTCTGTAGACATTTATCCTTGCTGATTTAACTGCATAAAGAAAAGAGAAACAAAGAAAAGAACTTGAGGCAAAAATCTTTACTGACATCTACTAATTGGCATGTTCAGATATAATATTTTAAAATAGGCCACCTTGAATTAAGTGTTGGAAAGATATTTTTGTGTGCATGTTTTCTTTCCCCCTGCTATTATAACGGATGCTTATAATCATTAATCTTAGCCCTGGAAAATTGTTGCCCAAGAAATTTCTAAATGGTTATTTTGTCTGGTCAATGTTTGTGAAATGTATCAAAAGGGAAAAGAAAAAAAAAAAAAAGAGAGAAAAGAAAAAGAGAGAATTTGCTGTTAAGTGATTAGAGTCCTGATTCAGGGAGCCCACTCAGTTGTCAACTTCTTTATTAAAATCTATGAATCTTTCCCATGATGTTCAAGTTGCATGTTTTCACAGTTCTTCCATGACTTCAACAAAGAACAGAACAGCATTTTATTGTGGTAGTTTGTCAGGGCTTTTTTGTTTTGTTTTTTAAGGTGAAAGAGATGCAGTAAAACTAATGCTGGAATTTTGGTAATGCCTTTAATGTGGTATCATGTTAATTATCATATGTTAATTAAGATTGCTGAGGTGAGGAGATAGTGCAAGACTGATCAGTTACTCATTTTCTAAGAAAAGGGGTAAGCAATAATTATTTGTGATGGAAAAAGAACTTGTTGGCTGGTAGCAGTTATTAGTATTGCTTATCCATTATGAGATTGTAATGTTGTAAATTATCTTGTTTCTCTTCCCTCTGACCTCATCAAAAGGCTGGCACGTGGTGATAAATTTGTTGCTTATGTGACACTGCAAGGCTTTGTGTGTGAAGAGGGAAATACCTGATAGGAATAAACAGGAGCACCTGTATGACAGAAATGGAAAAAGTAAAAAAAAAAACCCAAGGTCAGAGAGCGGATGACTAATGACAAGAATTTCTCTCGCAGTGCTGGAGACTTGTCAGATGGAAGTGACAGAGGAGAATGAAAAATGTGGATGTTTTAATTGGTCACAGGATATGAAATTAATTCACCTAACTTCAGCTGTGTAATGATGAGCTCGTGGGTCTGAGCTTGCTGTCTGGCCTCTCCCTTTAGAGAGATGAGCACCTGAAGGAGGTCAACCATCCCTCTGAGGACGCCTGTCATATAGGAGGAGGCTAAAAAGATGTGCAGTATCTGGCAAAATGAAAGGTCAAAATGGGGTAGGGAGGTCTTCCACCAGTGTGCCAAGTAAGGAGGGTGAGCAAAAAGCCCATTTTGGCACAAGAGCAAATGGGTATGAAACTTTACAGCCTGGGGCCACATGGTGCGAGGGAGGTAACAACAGTGGGAGAGTGTCAAGGTTCAGGGGCTGTAGTTGTGTGATGTATGAAGAGAGCTGAGGTTGTTTAGTCTGGAGAAAGGAAGGCTGAAAAGATCTAATTGCTGTCTTCAAGGAACTAAAGGGAATTTATAGAGAAGACAGAGCCAGACTCTTCTCAAGGATACACAGTGAAAGCCTGAGAGGCAACA
Source organism: Burhinus bistriatus (assembly GCA_013397275.1). Taxonomy (NCBI): domain Eukaryota; kingdom Metazoa; phylum Chordata; class Aves; order Charadriiformes; family Burhinidae; genus Burhinus; species Burhinus bistriatus. The sequence continues at coordinate 386,094 of VYXH01003249.1, read as the reverse complement.
GTCACAAGCTGCAGCAAGGGCAATTATGACTGGTATAGGAAAAAAAAGTGTTCAGAGTGAGAGTGGTTAAGCAATGGAAAAGCTGTGCTGGAGCCTCATACATTGACAAGAAACACTCTTCTAATTTAAAATGGACATTATTAAAATAACACAATAAATTAGATTGGAAGGGACCTCTGGAGGTCACCTAGCCAAGTCTCCTGCTGAAAATTTCCACATCAAATAAGGTTGGCCAGGGCCTTGTCTAGCTGAATCTTAAATGTTGCCAAGGATAGAGATTGCACAACTGCTCTGGGCAACTTTTTCCCAGGCTTAACAACTCTCCCTGCACAGATCCTAAATAGGAGGATCCTGTTGATTTCAAAGGCAGCTGGATTATGGCCTAGATGGGGCAGAATATTTGTTTGCCATCTTTTCTGAAATACCTGTGCTAACAAATTCAGCATTTCAGCTGTTCCCTGTTTTTCCTCAGTTATAGACCTGTGTGACCTGTTCTTCTTTTGTGTCACTTCTTATCTAGATAGCAATTTTTCTCCTTTAATTATGGGTTTTCCTTGTTCAGTAAAATTCAGTTGTAGAAATCTTATGCAAATATGAACTGAACGGTTTTCCTGTCCAGTTATAGCTCCATTTAGATGAGACTAGTATCAGTGGTACTGAGCGCTGGCTGAATTAAATACTGAATTTATTTGGCTAATGAAAGCTGAAGGACAGATTGTTTGCTTTACAGCATACAACATGGGTGGTTTAGCGGTTGGTTCAGAGGACTGAAAGAGAATTTTTGCACCAGTTCACTTCCCTGATATTGCAGGGAGCTCTTCTTATCATCTCTTTCACAAACTTAACAAGCTCCCATCTTATGGGCCCTCACTGTGTTTTTGAAAAACATTGTGGATAGAGAACAGAATTACACCTAGTGTTTATGATAGCGTCATGCAGGAATTCATCACATACTGAACTTTATGTTGTAGATGATGTAATACCTGTATTATAAATAAGATGTTTGAATGCAGGTAATCGAGTGTCAAATCGTATGCTTATGGCACTATGAATAACAAGACTTGGAACCATTTCTAGGCATGGACATCAGTCCTCAATATTCTGATAGATTTAGAAAACCCATTTGGTTATGTACCACTGCTGTTAGTTGATGTTCTGACAATAGTTTCTATTCATTCTCATTTGTATTTTATTTGTTAGATTTCATTTATAGTACGAAGTTGTAATAACAGTTCTATCGCTTCTCAAGTACCTGTACATTTAGAGTTATTGAAGTGTCACTATAAATAGTCATGTGCTCACCATGTTCACTAAACTCCTTATTTATATTTATTGTGGAGTAATGAGTCTGTAGTCCTACTGCGAGCTAGAGCTCATCAAGGGGTGATGTATTGTGAAATAAATTTTCATTTTATAATAAGTGTTCCAAGTGTGGTGGTGTTAAAAAGCTGAGCAAAAGCATTTTTGATGGAGTATAAGGGGGAATTGAAGAGTTTGTTTCAATTATTTTATTCTATTTATGTATTATTTAAAACACTGGTGGAAAACTGCAACACTGATGTACCTAAGGTAAAACTGCAAAAGAAGAACAAGAAAAAGGCAAGCAGTTTCTAAAAACAGTATCTTGGACTGGCATCTGGTTTCTTTGCTAATTTTTACTAGGTTATAATTCTTTTTGACAAGATGGAGTTCTCTCTAACTCATTGTAGATGTGCAATCTCTGCATTGATGTCTGATGTCTGATGGGTCATTGGAAGTATCATCAAGGTTTTTGAGGAGTTGTTTGTTTGTTTTATTATATCTCTTGCTGCTGTCATGTCACTGGACAGTCTGATGCCATCCGCAGCTAGGATGTGACTATGTATTTTATATGAAGTTAAATATTTGTCTACAAGGAATAGGGCCTTGAGGCTATGAATTTGCTATTTGCATGATGATGTGTGAAGTTACATAGCAATAACTTTTGGTCATTGCCAGCTTCTCTTGGTCTGACCCACTCTGAGCTTGAAGACCTTCCAGGCATCCTGCAAAAGCTCGTTGTGTAACAGGTTTGGGCTGGAAGATGGGTGAGATGCCCCTGGCAGTCAGTATGTTTCCAGAGCATTTCCATTTGTGTCATTACCCAGATGAAGTAAAATGTTACTTCCATTTGTTTTTTTCAAGTGGCTGCTTGGTGGAGTTTATTTGCATAGTGGTATTTTTTTCTCTGGTCAATTCATTTTAAATCTAATTTGTTTCAGAGAGCTCAAACCTTTTAAATGAGCGCACTTTTTTTCCCAATGTTAAATCCAGCTAAAACAGCCTAGAATGAATTGGAGCACTGGCCTAGAAAGGAAAGGCTTCACAGCCCATTACCGATCCCCTGAGCCATCTCATCCCCTTGACTGTCATGTAATGTTTGTTTAATGTAAAATTTCCATATAAAACCAAACAAAATAAAACTCGAAAAGCAGAACAGCAGCTCTTTGGCATTAAGACATTAAAATGTGAAGGCAGTGAAAATGAGATTTCCTTTCATAAGTGCATTAGCGACCTTAGGGGAACCCTCAGCAGGGAAATGCCACAGTGGTGAGAAAAGGCTTAACTCGGAGAAGGAGGTGGATGAGCGTGTTTGGCAGTGTGGGCTGGAGTCGCTGGGGAGTTTTGTTTTCAGCTCCAAGGGAGAGGAGGCCCTTGTGGGAGCCTGTGAGGATTTCTAAAATAAGTGCTCTGGCCCAGTCTGTCACTGTGCACGTTACCAAGTATGTCTGGGCAGGAGTGTGTCAGTCTGTGAGTTACTAAGAATTGCTATGCATAAGTAAGCACGTCATTTCGTGAGTCACTGAGGATTTCTATGCATGAGTGACTGTTTCTGTGCTTGAATATGAATAAATAACATCCAGAGCCTCCAGTCATTCTAAAAAGGTTTAATCAAGGCTATCAAATAACTGGATTGTCAAAAAACGTAGCTTGCTGAATTTATTCATGAGGTTTCAGGGGCTAAAGTAAATTCAGCATCCCAGCAGTTTCTACCAGGTCTTTTAAAGTTCCCAGGAAGATCAAAGAAAGACCCCTAATTAAGATCCTTAAAAATGTAAAACCAAAATGGGATCACTTGTGTGAAAGGTGGAAGTGATGCGTTGAGTCCTGTGCACATACCCCCTATTGTGGGATGCCCTCAAGCTCTACAAGTGTCTTCGCGGTCCCTGGTGGATTTGTCTAGTTTTGCACGGTATTGGGCATTGACTGTAACATTCATCCGTTGGTGGGCTGGGGATTGGAGGTATTTGGCAATGAGGAGAGTATATGTAAAATGTGAGTGACAGCCTGCAAATACTTTCTGAAGGTACTGGGAGAATGCAAGGGAGAGAATTTCAGAGCTCACTCGCTGAGCATGTGTTCACATTACACTTTACCTAGTTGCGTTTTCACACAGGCCTACCGAGTCTGGCACTTTCAGCGAGACACTCGCCCAGTCTGCCCCTGCGTCCCACTGCCCCCGCTGTCATCCTGGCCTTGCCTTACCTCCGCCTCGCGCTGGGACCCAAGGGCACCTTTGTGTCACAGCCTCCTCCACTTGCAGGTCTGTTATTTCATCTTAATCTCTCAGATGCCATCACTCCCGCCCACCATGGTGTGGCACAAATGAAGTTAAATGAAGTGAGTAGGCCCGTCTGTAGATGAATATAAAGGCATTCCGGGAATTAATACAATACAAAGAATTAAGACACCTGCAGCCTATTCACAGAGGTCAAGTTAGGATTAAATGAATGGCTGAAAAATTTATACAGTGGTCTTCAAACACAAGTTATCATGGTATCTGCAGAATCAGCAGAGCCATTTAGGTCCTGTGGCAGGGTGAGAGCCCAAGCACCCAGCACCACTGCAGCACTTGCAGGCTGTACACAGGCCTGAGCACTGCAGCCAGCCAGGCTGTCCCCCAGCGAAATGTGCTGGGTCCTCTCTGTCAAGTCCTTTCCCGTGGAGGGCTTTCACAATGGGAAGCAGAACTCTGAAGTCACCCTCTGCTCCAAGGGGAACTTCTGCGCAGGTACTTCTGTGGTACGCTTGCAGTAGACTGAGCTCTGAGTAAATGGACCTCTGCTATGAACTTACCAGAGCTTTTCTAAGAGGCTATTTTTTTCACCATGGTTGTCACAAAGTTGGTGAGGGAGTTGGAGTGTGACCCTGAGAAGGCAGGATACAGGTTTTGAAGCAGTACTTGTTAGAGAATAGTGTAATGTTTTTCCTTTCATAATTGGGTAGCCACAAGTGTTAAGGAGTCTCAGTGAATATCTGTGATGCGCATTTTTAAATGGGAGGGTGTTCTAAAAGAAAGTTAAAGAAATAACTTCTTTCCTCTCATTAACCTGATCTGATTACATCAGGCTTCCTTGGATTCAACTTCAACAGTTGCTCTTCAGCCTGGTGCTGATCTCATCCAAATGTTTGGGTAGCTGACAGATGGCATTGTTTGCATCTGAGATGAAGCTGATGTAAAGTTTTGCATGATTTTCTTATTGCTGATAATTTATCCTTGCTGTGTAGCAATGTACGCTAGAGGCTTACCGAGAACTCTGTGTGACACAGCCCATCTAAGAACAAAGCTGGAACCAAAGTGCTAAAGTGCTAAAATAAAAGCAGTTATTGAAAGCTAGGCAAATAGCATCTGCAGAGAGTTTGCTGCCCTATCTCTGTTGTGCAGCTACATCTCTTGTGGAGCAGTTGCAGCTAATAAATAGGGTGTGGGAATACTACAGACATCCTTGGAAAAGAAGGACACAAATAAATGCAGATAAATATGAAGTACAGCTATCCAGCTTGGAAATGGGTTGCCACACAGTTCTTATTGCCTTTCCTTTGGGGAAAAAGACCTTCCACTTTCATCGTCTGATAGAAGATGGCACTTCCCATAGCCTAATACACATTAGCAACCCTCAAAAGCTTTTGTTCCTTATTGACTGAGAGAAAACATCCTTGCTGCCTACTGAATCACTGACTGACAGGGCTGCGAGGTTTTCCCTAGCTGAGGCTTGCTGGCCGTTGACTGATGAGCAAAAGCTCTCGGCCAGCCCTGGGTAATCCCAGGGGTGCCCCCACTGTGACTGGCAGCTGGGAGGTTCTGCTTTTACAGAGCAGGCGATAGAGGTCTCCTGGCTGGGCAGCAGCTGGAGCTTGTGGTGGCTGTGCCGTGTCTGTTGGCTCACATCCTGGTTTCTGTCCTGAGAGCATGGGACTTGGCTGTTATCTCAGTTTCTATTTCTGGCCGTGGGTCCTTGGTGATATAACCTTGCTCCAGCCCTTGGCCCTAACAACTGCCCAAGATTGGTTGCACAGCCTAAGGCTGGCACTTCAATCCCCTCTCAGTCCACGTAGTTATAGGGTTGTAGTGGTAAATCCCTGGTCACTCGTTGGTCTGCATGCCTAATCCTTTTTCTGCGTTTTCATCTCCTAGCTGTGCTTGCCTTTCCTGTTGCAGCTTTTCATGCCTTTCATGCAGATTTCAGAGCTGATTCCTACAAACTGGAGGAAAATAAAATTGCAGTTCTTCTTATGCAAGATATTAAAATTGCTAAGTATTATTATTTTTTTGCTTTGAAATAGTAACTCATTCAACAAAACTAAGCAAAGTAAAATTGTGGAAGAAAGAGAGTGAAAAGGAAGTCCCCAGAATATGCTCAGTGTTTGAGTGCTTCCATAAGCTGTGTGAGAGTAAAGAGGTATGCAGTTCCCTGTCGTCTTGAGCTGGGGAACGTGCAAAGATCTCAGCTATGGAAAGTCATGACACAGAAAGGAAGAAATTAGGATACTTCTTTTCCCTTTGTTTTGGAACACTTTGGATTAAATCTTTGGCACTAATAGATGGGAATTCCAACCCCTCCCTTTGCAATGGCTTCATGAAGTCATATTTCTGAGTAAGACGTAGCTGATGTAGCAGGCGCACCACTGAAAGCAGGGGCAGCAGCCTAAAACCATGGTACGTGGCAGCAAGCTAGAGTACAGCGTGGCCACAGGTAGCATGTCTGCACTGGCCAAGTCATCTAACAGAGGTATAATGTAAGGCAGGAGAAGAAGAAACACCATTTCTTAGAGTGGCAATAGCTAAACCAGGGTATGGTGTAGTCTCTATAGCACCCCTTTCCCTTGTCCCTTGGGATTCTTTGCCACCTTCCCTGGTCTAGTTATGCCTGTAAAACTTGATAATGCAGGGAAAGCTTGTGTGGCTTTAAGACATAAACCCAGCTACACTTTCTGTCTCCTTATCTAGCCATCTGCAGGGAATCAGCAGACAGAACAGATGTGACAAAGGATTACTGGATACAGCTACAAGAAGGGCAGTGACTTTGGGTAGGAGATGTTTGGGATCAAATGCTGGATTGAAGCCATAAGCAGAGAAATTTGAGGGGAGGGGGTTCCCTTGAACACAGAAGGAATCAAAATTTTGTGCAGGATTTGTGAGTAAAAAGGAGTGAAAACTCTGTCATCATTTTTTCCTCATTTCATGAAATGTGCGGGGGATAGTGAACTTTGAACTACCTAAAAGGGCCTGGGTTCACTACGGATTGGAGAGCTGTGCTGGATTCATCTGTCTGGCTATAAAATAACTGATTTAGCAGGTTAATGAAAGCTAGCATACTTTTGTAACACTTGGGCATTAATTAACAGAATATCTGTGCATATGCATAATATCATTTAGTAGACAATGTTCATTTGATGGAAGGTGGAAGATATGAAATCTTACATTATACATTTGGTATAAGAAGAGAACTGCTTGCGTAAAGTATGTTGCAGTTTTCATGGGAAATACAAGAGATTTAAAACAGTTCGAGTTGGTTTTGTTACACTACAGAAAGTAGCCATAATAAGTTAGATTTTAGACAGTATGTTTTTTATCACATTCCTCTTGACATAACATAAAAATGTATTTTGTCAGGTCTAGTAATGTAGTTAGAGTATTCAGAGTAGTTGAACGTTAGACTACGATTCATATAGTGTAAAAAAATAACCAACTATGTGAGGAGAAAGTAATCTATTTGATAGAGCTAGTCAGTATATTACAGCTTTCAAATGTAAGCCACAGTACTGTGTTTTTCTCATACATTAGTTGGATACAAGTATTCAGAATATCTAACACATTTTGTCTGTATTGCAAGTTGAATGTGCATCAGCAGTACATTTATTTCCCCAACATAATTCTTTGTCAATTTGAATCTCTATTTCTCTAATGTTAGTTAACAGCAATGCTGGTTAGAAAAAGTGAGATGAGGACAGTCATGGATAAAATATGAAATAAATATTAATTGTGGAATTCTTTGTTTAAAAATAATTTTAAACTACAATGAAAAATATACTCTATAGCTAGAAGATTTGTGTACTGTAAAATATCCATGAAATTAATCCATTGGTTTTCTTTCCTTTTGCTGTATCTGTCCTACAAGCTTTTAGTATTACAATAAATCATAGCTGCTCATGAGAGTAGCCTGACACTGGTGCTAATTGAATGGTACTGGATTGTTAGCTTTGATCTGTGATGAGGTTTCCATGGTGATATCACCAGATGAGACTATGGCCGCTACAACAATTTCTTTGTGCTGATGTGACTCTGAACTGCCTACCTGGCTGCGGATGAAATCCCAGCTTTGCTGAAAATCAATGGGAGTTTGCTGTTGATTTCAGTGAATTTGATATTGTCTCAATCACGACTGGATTTGGAAACATGCTCTGGAGTCATACAGATCCCCAATGAAGGCAGTCAGTAGTCAAGATAACAGTTTTGTTTTAAACTGTTCACTGTGTTGCTCAAAACCAGATGGTTGACATTCAAACCCATTCCCAGACTGACCATGTCTCCACATTAAATAAGTTATGCAAGCCATTTCCCTCATAACTTAAACCCTTAATCTGTGCTTATTTGATTTCATTGCGTAGAAGCCCATAGAATGCAGTGGGACAATATTGCATAAGGGATCGTAAAAATACAGAAGATAGTTCCCCTTCAAAGAGCTTACAGCTGGATACAGATAAGCTTATGAGAAAGACTGGGAAAGAATGAGGTAAGGAGAATTGGCAGTGATCAAAGCAAATCGGTTGCCTGACTACAGGCAACTACAACTACAGTTGCCTGCCAAACTACTAGGTTTGATATTTTGCCATTTGAATAACTGATGTTTTTAAGGAGGTTTTTGAAGGAAGACAAAGTGATTTGCTCTTCTGTGTGAAGTAGGTGGAAGAAAGCATGGCAGTGCTTTTTGGAAATTGAGTGCGCAGCAGAGACTGGCAGCATGGGCAGAGTCATGGCAAGGTGGGTGAGGATGCAGCAGTGGTAAACCCAAGAGAGATTGCGATGCTCCTCAAGGTGAAGTTGGTAGCAAAACTGTGGTGTGACAGTCACACCTAGTGAAGGAAAATAAAGAAAGGGGGGAAAAGGGCCAGGATAAGGCCACCTTATTTTAACAGTGCTCTGAATTGTCCTAAATATGGCAAGACTGCATTTGCCACGACAAGACAAAAGGAAGCTCCTCTAAATACGTGAGATGGATGAAGCTCCTGTTAGGACATGAGATGGGTTCCTAGATGGAATTTTTAGGTGCAAGTGTGGTTAAGAGAGTCTGTAATTTTCAAGAGATTATGTGAAAAGAAACTGGCAAGCTTTAGATGTAATCAGGGTAAGAGAATATCTGGAGGGCTCTGAGTATAAAACAGTTTTCAGACTTTTCTATGTCCTTATGCTAGTGAGACAACCCTGTATCAGATAACAAAGTAGAGAAGAAGCATTTCTGTAATATTTCAACTTTTTCAAAGTTGAGAACAGGACAAGGGACAGGGTTGATTGTAGAAGGTCAAAAGATCTCTTAAGGACGTGAACTGTGGTTTTTACCATCCATTCTTTTGGACTGATAAGTAGCTGTTTCTCCTAGCAAGAAAAATGTCCCAAATAATATCTCCTTCCTTGATCCTTGTGTTAAAGTTGGGCTATGAGTGTGTGGAAAAGTTAAAGGAAGAAATTTAAGGAAAGTAAGAAAAGATGTATTAAAGATAAAGGTACATATTTTAACAAATCGCTTTGAATTTATTGCAGAAACTTTTTTTTTTAAGAAGAAGAAGGCAAAACAATCTCAGTTGTGGCAGTTCTATGTTTAGTTCTTTAACTTGTGTAACTATTGACTAAATCCGGTACACTTGAGAAGACACCAATGTTTTTAGTAGGCTGCAGAGAAACTGTTCTCATGGAGCAACGGTGACCTCTTGTGGTTATTCTGGTAAAGCTTCAGGTTTGTCCCATGTGTAAAGGAGTTCGAATTTTTATTGAACTAGGAGAGCCACAGCATTGGCTGCAACACTAACTATTCCTATACAAGGCCTTTATTTAAGTGGGGAGTACGAGCTTACTCTCCAAGAGTATGGTTTTGCATCTTTGCTAGAATTTCAGTCATGTTGAGGTTAATGTTCTAAGCAAAATGAGATTTTTTTTTTTTTTTAAATCCATAAAAGTGAAACAAAAAAGCAAATAAACTTTGTGCAATTAAAGCCTTCTAGGTAAACGTTCCTGTCTGTCTAAATGTGTGCAACGCAGAAGTTGTGGCACTGTGCTAGTATACAGGAAAGTACCATATTTTCATTGTTTATTCTGACTGAAGTACAGAGACTAAACATCCTGCATCAGCTGGTAAAAACTGTATTTCTAAAATTGCTTTCTTATAACTAATCTAACTTACATTCACATTGGCTAGTGTTTTTAATGGTACTTCATGCTCACAATGTTCCCTTAGAATTACAAAATTACATTTAATATGTAAAAAGCTGGTATTATTTAAGTTGAAATTGTTTATGTTCAACCATGATCTGAAAGTTTAAAATCTTTTGACTGACTTGAAATCTGATTTAAACCACCAATGGGTCTGAGGAAGGAAACTATCTGTCTTTTGTATAGCATCAAAATCATTCCTAGACTTCCGTTCTGCTTCTGCTAGGTAGCGCAGTATGCTGTGAAATGTGAAGTGCAAGTAGCCCTCAGCGGCTGTGTACAGACCTAAGGTATGTCGTTCTTTTGTAATGCATTGCCAACATTAATGTAAATTCTGTAGCTTGAAGATGGGGAAGTCAATATAAAAAAATTCTAATCTCAATATATCAGTGAAGAAGCACATCTAAACTTCTCAATAACCTTGGGAAGAAAGGCTAGATTAGAAACATACAGACTTCATTACCATGAGCTGTCATTATAACTGAGAGTATTGGAAAACTCAGAGACTGGACTCTGAGGTATTTCAGGGTGCGTCTTTCTGGTGGTTGATGCTAGCACAAAGCGAAGATCTTGTGCTTCAAGATTTAATACAGTCATTTCTGGAAGGCAGTATAGTATGAGCTGAAGACAATGATGAGAGGTATAGAATCATAGAGCAGTTTGTATTGGAAGGGACCTTTAAAGGTCATCTAGTCCAACCCCCCTGCAATAAGCAGGGACATCTTTGACTAGATCAGGTTGCTCAGAGCCCCGTCCAACCTGATATCGAACATTTCCAGGGATGGGGCATCTACCACCTCTCTGGGCAATATTTTCCAGTGTTTCACCACCCTCATTGTAAAAAATTGCTTCCTTATATCTAGCCTATATCTTCCCTCTTTTAGTTTAAAGCCATTAGCCCTTGTCCTATCACAACACACGGCTAAAAACTTTGTCCCCATCTTTCTTACAAGCCCCCTTTAAGTACTGAAAGGCCACAATATGGTCCCCTCAGAGCCTTCTCTTCTCCAGGCTGAACAACCCCAACCCCCTCAGCCTGTCCTCACAGGAGAGGTGCTCCATCCCTCTGATCATTTTTGTGGCCCTCCTCTGGACCTGCTCCAACAGGTCCATGTCTTTCCTGTGCTGAGGGCTCCAGAGCTGGACGCAGTACTCCAGGTGGGGTATCACCAGAGCGGAGTAAAGGAGCAGAATCGCCTTCCTCAACCTGCTGGTCATGCTTCTTTTGATGCAGCCCAGGATATAGTTGGCTTTCTGGGCTGCGAGTGCACATTGTCGGCTCATGCCCACCAGTACCCCCAAGTCCTTCTCAGCAGGGCTGCTCTCAATGCCTTCATCCCCCAACCTGTATTGATACTGGGGGTTGTCCTGACCCATGTGCAGGACCCTGCATTTGGCCGCCTTGAACCTCATGAGGTTCACAGGGTATCATAAGACTTTTTGTACCTTCCAATGTGTTTCCTTGTTTTGACCATTCAGAGGTGGGATGCTGATTCACATAGATTTTATGTCTGCTAAAATACATCCATTACCAAGGTCCTGTGAATAAATCACTAGGATGAGTATCAGAAAAAACAGACCACCAGGAGAAAACAGTTTTCTTTCTGCACAAATCACTCTGATATGCATGAAGGCAACACAAATACTTCACGGAATCATGGAATTTTTAGAGTTGGAAGGGACCTCTAGAGATCATCTAGTCCAACTCCCCTGCTAACGCAGGAATGCTTAGAGCACATTACTCAGGACTGCATCCAGGTGGGTCTTGAAAATCTCCAGAGAAGGGGACTCCACAACCTCCCTGGGCAGCCTGTTCCAGTGCTCGGTCACCCTCACCCTAAGAAGTTTTTCCTTGTGTTTGAATGGAACTTCCTGTGTTCCAACTTGTGCCCGTTGTCTCTTGTCCTGTCGCTGGGAACTGCTGAAAAGAGTCTGGCTCCATCCTCCTCCAACCCACCCTTTAGATACTTCTAAGCAAGAATAAGGTCTCCCCTCAGCCTTCTCTTCTCCAGGCTAAAGAGTCCCAGCTCTCTCAGCTTTTCCTCATAAGGGAGGTGCTCCAANGAACCTCATTAGGTTCTTCTCTGCCCAGCACTCCAGCCTGTCCAGGTCACGCTGGGTGGCAGCGCGGCCCTCTGGAGTGTCAGCCACCCCTCCCAGTTTGGTATCATCAGCGAACTTGCTGAGGATACACTCTGTCCCCTCATCCACGTCATTGATGACTATATTGAACAAGATCGGGCCAAGTATTGACCCCTGGGGGACACCACTGGTTACAGGCCTCCAACTTGACACTGCTCCATTAATCACAACCCTCTGAGTTCTGTCACACAGCCAGCTCTCAATCTACCTCGCTGTCTCCTCGTCTAGCTCACTCTTCCTCAGCTTCCTAATGAGGATGTTATGGGAGACAGTGTCAAAAGCCTTGCTGAAGTCAAGGCAGATGACGTCTACTGCTCTCCCCTCATCCAACCAACCAGTATAACATCATAGAAGGCTGTCAGATTGGTCAAGCATGATTCACCCTTGGTAAATCCGTGTTGACCACTTCCAAAAGCTTCCTGCTCTTCAATGTGTTTGGAGATGACATCCAGAATGAGTCACTCCATTACCTTCCCAGGGACAGAGGTGAGACTAACTGGCCTGTAGTTCCCTGGGCTATTTAATTCCTAAATAGCGTGGAAATGTTGCTATTACCTGTGGATTGCAGCACACCAAGTATGTGATATGTTTATCTTCCCCCTACCCTGGTTGCTGTATCTCCATGGTTAGTGGGCACAATATACTAACTGTGTTAACTGGCCTGTTGTCCAGGACTAATCAGTGTCCGCATGACATCCGAAGGTCTGCAAGAAAACCAGATTTATAAATCACCACACATGCACATTACTACACAGTCAATCAGGCATGAAGCAGTGCCCACACACAAGCATTGTCATGATCTGCTCCTAAACTGTGTCAGTGACAGACACCTGCCCATTGTCCCCACTCTCAGGTGGCCAACAGGCATGGGACATAGATGATGGATTTTCTTCTTTTGGTTTGGTTTTCTTTTTTCCAGGAGTCAGTAGCCCTCCAGTTCTGAAAGTCAGAGAAATGTTGCACTGTGGCTACTGCTTGTTAGCTCCCATCTTCATTTAAAATACTGTGGGGGAACATTGGTCAAATCTCTGGGGTCAGCACTAAAAACACAAGAGCAGCCTCAAGTAACTTACATGAGAGCCAGTTCTTTAGTGGGCTGACCCACGGCCACAGATTAACTCCGAGGATGTCTATGGAGTGCTTCCTTGTACTGAGGGATTGGCTAGATACCAGGTACCACATAATTACCCTAGAAGTTTTAAATATTTTCACAGAGGAAGTGGAGCATTTTCATTTTGGTGCACTTTTCCTTCTGCTTTAAAATAGAGAAGGAAGATACAGATTATTCCTGCTCAAAGAAAGAACACTTATCCAGAAGACCTTTCAGCAACATGAAAGGTGCCAAATGAATCCCCTGATCTTAAAAGATAGTAATAATAAATAATATTTTTTTAAAAAGCAGAACATTGGCAGAAAACTCACGTGTATAGCTATCTCTGTAAAAACTGCACACACACATATTGCCAATCATACGATCTTCCACCACTCTTAAGAGTGTAGAGTAATGTTTCTCAGTCACAGCCTTCCTTCCCTTCCCTTTGTCTCCTGGCGCAGAGCCCTAACTTGCCCCTGCATGGTGAGGAGAGGAGGCTGTGAGGCTTCTCCTGCCTCAAGGTGGAGAGAAAGTCTCTGTTTGCTTTCTCTGACTGCTTTGGAGGTCCTAACAGACTAAAGGGTTGAGGGCTTCCTGACAAATCAATTCAGCCTCTTGTCTTTCAGATACTTGCCTAAAGGCTGGTTTCCTAAAAGCTGGACTGTGAAAGGCTTGATATTTGATAAATATAATAAAATATTTCTCTTAGACCTCTCCGGGCTATTTGGAAGCAAGCAGACATTTGAGGGGAAAACTTCTTGTTAGCTTGTATGTGTCAGAACACGTAGTTGCATTCAATTACTAAACCAAGCAGTCTGTTTAGGACCGAAGTATTCAAGGTAAAGAAACCCAGAAGGCCATGCTATGCCTAGAGAACAGAACCTTAGTTCTTTTCTAAATGCGCATTTTGCATTTATATATACTTTTTGTCATCTACAATACGAGCGGAACAGCCTTACCGCCTATTGAGATATTTTGCTAGTTTTTATCGATGTTTTGGATAGTAAGAAGAAAATGATTTATAGTGGAAGTAACTTTTGCCTGTGTTCATGGCTAGCTTAGCAGTCAACTAATGAATTTCTACAAAGTTACTTTGAAGTTCAAAAATTAGTTTGTAAAGTTTCAGAAGTATAATGGAATATAAAACCCTATATAAATTCTTGAAATGCTAACAAGTTGAAAAAATACTCTTTTTTTAAACGTCTTATAAAACACGGACCTAGGAATGATATCTGATATTAAAAACAATATTAACAATTTAAATGTTAATAACATCATTAGCGTTGTAGGAAATCAGAATAGGTGATCATAATGGACCATCTTACAGGAATCCTAATTAGTCTTTGCAATCTGTAACAAAAACAAACAAACCCATACAGACTCCAGAAAAACCTTTTCTTCTCCCAAGACGATGTTATAATGAACCATTACATTGACTTGTATGACAAGAGAACTTTTAGGCTCTTCACAAAAAGCAGCTTTTAGACAAGGTATTGACTAAAGCGTATGCCAAATAAAGGTGCAATGTAATAAAGGGATTTGAGCAATTTGAGTTTAACTCTCTCAGACAAACAGCAGTGTTATTGCAAAATGCTGTGCTCAATTCTATATGAAAAAAAAAAACCCAAAACAAATCAAAAACCTACATCAGAGACTGGAACTAGAACTTGATGAGCAAACTTCCTTGTATGACTTTTTTTGCTAAAGTACTTATAAATCATTCATCAGTTCTTACCCTGCATGGACCATTTCTGTCATTCTAATTGTAGTGGTAAACAGTTTATAAATGTATGCGGTAAAAGACACAATACAAAGCCCAGGGCTATTATCTAAACTCTAAATGCAAGGTCTGAAGTATTTGAGTGATGAATTCAGAACACTCAGTTTTTAAAGACTAGCCTTATAGGGGGACAGAGTTCTAAAGCACAAAGAGGATGAGAAGTGGTAATAGCCCAAAATTAATAAAACCCATCTGAGCTCTATCAAAATTTTAAGTAACAACTACATGTACTTTTTCCTTCAACTCTGCGTTCAAAGTCTTCATAGGCTGTAGTCTAAGTCGCAGTCCAGGTAACAATTATCTTTCCACTGAATTTAAAGAAAGATCTGATAAAGGAAATAAGCAAATGAGACAGCAAAACCCTGAGCTCTCATCTTTTTCATGTGCTTGGCATCCCTAGGATTCAGTGGAATTTTTATTCAAACCAGGGGTAAAAGTACCATTTGAAGAGGAATTTTAATATCTGCATATGAAAGTGCTTCCTTTGAGTGGTAGCGCTGCTTCTAAGAACCTGTTCCATCACAGATTTGAGCAGCAAACAAACTTTAATAGCATATGCAGGAACATCATAAAATATGCTTAATGTGATACAGCTGCACAGCATTTCAGCCATAACCCGTAAAAATGAAAGTCTGGGTGTACTGAGCTTATAAAACTCTCTGTGACAGCACCATCTGGTGTCTTCCAAAAGTACTATTTATGGTATTTTTAGGAGAGGGAAAGGAAAGAAATATCTTGTCAACTTTTAAAGCTAAGTTCAGATATAGACAAAGGGGATTTCCTTGATCATCTAGTCCAAACCTTGCTGTTCAGTGCACTCATTTAATAATTCCTTCACACCAGTTTATCATGTCTTCTTTAATTCCAGTTAGGTAATTAGAAAAATTCAGAGTTCTGTTAATTGAAAACTTTCCTCCTATTTTTTGTGTATTCATTTATGTATAATCAACTTGCAGTCTTTTTCTTAAGTGCCAAATCCTAAATTGCTATCACCCTTCCACTGAATTTAGCCTTCCTGATATACCAACAGAGAGCAATCATACCCCTTCAGCCTTCCCCTTGTTGCCAAGCTTTTAACTTTTTCATAAATAATTCTTCATTCCCTCAGTCTCCTAGCTGCCCTTTTCTGCATCTTCTGCAAGTGCAGTTCCTCTTACGTACAACTCCAGATGGGCTTTCTTGTGGCCTCGTGTGAGAAGATTTGTATGCACCCTGTCGCTGCTGATTCTGTCTGCTAATGTATTTTAAGGCCACATTTGAAGGGGGGTGGGGGGGTGGAGGGTGCATCTTTGTGACACTGACATCCTCATGAACCAGAATCCCAACCAATGAGCTTCCAGTTAAGAGCAGAAATATGTATTTTTAGTCTGTAAATTCATGACCTGGCATTATGTACTATTGAATTTCATCACATCTCTCTCAGTCAGATCAATAAGGTTCTCCTGTATTCCATACATGCCTGCCTTTCTGTTGCCAATGGCAGCTTATTTATGTCATCAATGACTTTCCCATTTTGTTTGTATGCGCCATGCTCATTAATGATCATACTAAATATGATCAATCCCAGGAATCACTCTTGGAAAACCTCCATTTGTAACCTCACACATCGGTTTTCAGCAGAACGTATTACTGTCTTCCCTTTGGCCGAGTGTCTTTATTTGCTGCCTGTGTGCACTGAATAATGCTCTATTGAAGTTTAACAACAAGGTGTATTAGTATAGAAAAATGCCCAATTAATTCAGGCATATACTTCCCGTTTCTCAAGCAAGACCAGGAATCTCTGCATATCTCTGAACTGAGTCATATAAACATTCCCACCATTATCCTGGGTATATCTATTTTTCATTGTTACATTCAGAGGCTTGTTGGTGGAAGTCTTGACAAACATTAGCATCTCAGTGTCACTGGGTACACTCAGCTTTTGATCCGAGTGTGGTAGCTTTATGGACGTGTAACAATGTAAAGGAAATGTCACTTGTAAGCACAATCTCTGAATCATAGCTAGGACGAGCTTGTCCCTCTCACACACCTACTACGCTGGCAATTAATAGGTTCATTTTGGCAACGGTGGAAGAATTGTAGGGGTGTCCTTTCAAAAGCTGAGCCTTCCACTAGAAAATGTTTCAGTGTGAGTATGCCGCTCAGAACTTGTGGTTCACCTTGGCGAGGTGAATGTTGTATTTTGTAGCTCTGCACCCTTTTCCACTGGTGATTTCTGTAGGAGCAAGACGCAGGATGTCTGTTGAGGGAGTAACTTTGTCCGTGTGAATACTACCTCTTCTGCAGCATATTCACTGATATGTTTCAACCAAAATAGTGTGAAGCAGGTTCTGCCACTAATTTGAAAACTGCAGTAATATTTAATACATGCTGTCCACAATAGTTTGTTTTTCTGCACAGAGGCTGAACCCTGTATTTCTTCTCAGCATTAAAGAATTGCATATAGCTGGCAACCTCTGCTTCCAAGATTTATCATTATACCACAGAAGTTATGAGCCACCTAACTAGCACTTAGCATGACTCTCGCCATTCCAGATCACATGAACTTCCAGCATGAGGCACAGATGATCTCTAATCACACATTTCTATGCAGCTTCTGCAGCAAGTTCCACACAGTCTTGTCTAATACATTTCCAATTTGTCTGGTTTTTTTGGAAAGAATCTCTGTTATAAATTACAGCTTCTTTTAGGTTCTTCACAATATTTCCCCTGAAAGATGATTAAAACACTAGGAACTGGCACCGTTTTGGAGCTTGAATTCTTGCGCATTAAGAAATTGTGCCTCAGCAGGACTGCGCTTCACTCTGTGTGTGTCTGTCAGCACCAGAACAGCTAGTACAGACGCAGGGATGCAAATTTGAGCCTTATCCCACACTTAAGCTAAAGGCTGTCTCCAGTCAGTCTGGCTGACCGTTCAAGAAAGAAGATGGAGGTACCTGGATCTGATGCTGGTCACAGTGGTTCCCTCCTTTCCCCCATGCCGTAGGCTATGGAAGATGGTAAGCTTAATAACAGTAGCTTGTTAGGTCCTGGTAGACCTTTGATACCTTTGGTTACACATGCTCTGCCTTAGAAGGAGAAGGTAGGAAAGGAGCAGTAAGTACGGTGAGCACTTAGTAATCAAGTTACTGGTGTACCGCAGGAGAAACGATCCTGGCTGGGATGGTGGGAAACGCTGGCCCAGTGCTGACACCTTGGCTACCCTGCAGAGCTGGGGCTGCGTTTTGTCGGTGCACTTCTTCTCCGAGTAAAATGTTTAAATAACTCCCTTTATAGGAGACCAAGGAAACTGAACTAGTAACAGGAGAAAACTAACTTTTTGATATTTTTATGTTGCAAAGAAAAAGCCAATATCTTGACTGAGGGCTTAGTAAGCCTCTACATGCGAGTAAAGAGAAACGCAGAAAACGCTGAAAGTTTAAGGGAGCTGGGGGAGCTATTACAGAAGAGAAAGAAATTGCAGAAAGGAGACGTTTCTTTCAAATGTTGTTTATTTTTAAGAAGCTATAATAGAAGAAGGAAGAAGCAGAAAGATGTTCATCAGCAGCAATCTCCTAGGTTCTTGTAGTTTACAAAAAAATCTCTGTAACAAAAGCAGACACTAAACAAACATGATAAGACACATCAGCTTTTGCCTCTGGGACATGGGGAGCACCATCTCACTATGAAAACTTAATAAGGATCAAACAAGATAAAGCTCCTTTCAACTCTTTTCATAATTTTTAAATTAAAATGTCACTTTCCCTATAAATTCTATTGAACCTTTCCTATAGCTCCCATGAGCAGTTTATCTTGGCTGGAACACAGGTTTTTTTCTGGAACTTTACTCTGAAGATTTCTTTAGAGCATCAGAGTATTATCAAGAATATTAAATTGACCTAAGTAAATGAAACCAGAACTACAGTAGCAACTATGGTAATTCAAACAATGTTACAAGAGAATGAAGCAGTATTCCAATCTAAGGCAGGATTCCGTAATAAAGTAAGCGACAGGCAATATAGCTATTAGCATATGAATGGGAAGATGGATGGAGTATTAACAGTGTCAGGTCAAGAAAAGATGTATTGCTCAATTAACTCTCTAAATGAACAAACTTACTGGGTTTTTTAACTTGAAGCACGGTATTGGCAGCAAATGAGTGAGGCGATGGTATTTATCCTTTTTGTGGTCTCCCGGTGTTAACATCTCTTCTGTTCTTCTCCAGCTGTAAACAAGAATCAATTTCAGTCTCATAGCTAGGGAAGGCAAAAGAACTCATTTCCCTGAGCACCTGCAGAGAGATCGTATTTCAGTCACGTTCCCCTCTGTCCATCAGCATCAAGAAACCTTCAGGCTGCATTGAAATTAGCAATAACCTCAAGTCCCTCCCAGCCGGCACCTGCTGGGGTCCTACCCCTGTGGGGACTCAGCACGCTCAGTGCAGAGGGAACGGAGCTGCCGACTGAAACCTCCTGAGAGGAGAGAGTGTGGTGGGATTTCTGACCTACCCTGTGGTGTATATTTTCCACAGATTTGCCTTTGCCTGTGCCCAGCTCAACACGGGGTCGCTGACCTTTGGAGGTATCTATGTCCTATATACAATAAGGCATCAAGTTTAGGTGCTGGAGGATCTTTCCATTAATGGTAAAGGGAGCCAACTTACCTAATTTAGGCTTTTTCAATACCCTGCAATGCCATCTTCAGTATTCTTCTGGATTAAGATTCCTAAATTCCAGGTAAATCCCTACTTCAGCAGAATTTAGGCAGCCTAGCCTTTAAAAGCCTAGCTTTTAAACTTTTTGCCATTTTACCTCTTGACAATGATTGTCCCAACAGGCTGAGATAGAGGTCTACAAAACACCATAGGATTCTATAACAGAGGGGCTTAGCAACCTGGAGGAGATTCCTCACCTTTAACTGAAGCAATTCCTAGCCGTTCCCATTGAGATTGTTTGAAATTTTGAGTGCAGACACACAATCCAGCACAATCTAAGCATAACAAGTTACATTTCAAACCAAAAAGCATATAAACTAGTTAATTTTGCCTTGTGAAAGGACAATCTAACAAAGTATTGTGGCACATACTAGAGGTAGTCATGTAGTGAATTTCAATGTGTCATTTGCTCATTATCAGCTGTTAACCTAAATTCAGCTTCTGAGTTTCTGTATATCAAGAATCTGGAGCTGGAGTTCCCCACGTGCCACTTCTCTTCTACTTACTGACCATGTTTTACACACTCAAGTTTGAATATGATAGTCTTATAACTTTCTCCAAGGTGTTGTTCAGCTGGAATTGTTCTCACTTCAGAAACATGGAAAATGGGGAGAAGAATTTGTAATATGTTATTAAAGTCATATATAACATCCAAAACTGGGAGACACACCCCTTACCCCAATGCTACAGATACTATAAAATGATTTTCAATAGCATATAAAAGTCGAGATTGTGCTTTCCAGTGTGATGTGTGATAATGCTGAATGAGGAGTGCCTTGTATGCGTCTGTGGAGGCTGGAGTGGGCAAAAGTCACAGGCTTTGGTTTTTATGAAGGAGAGAGCATAGGCTAGGGTGAGGTGATGGCAAATGTCTCGCTGGCCTGAGAGGAAACATGTTTACAGCTGCTTGGATGTTCATTGAAAGTATAATATTTCTTGTGCCAGGACCAGAACAGAACTCATGGGGAGCCAGGCAGAGGGAGAACCTCAGATGTTCCTGTGAGCAGAAACAAGTAATATGGGAAGAACCACCATCAACTGTTATACCAAACTGGGTGATTATAAGTTGAAGCATTGGCCTAGTTAATTATAGTTCAGCTTTCAGCAACAGAAGTAATCAAATATTCTGTTGTTTTTATTCAGGAGTACTTTTAAGGTGAGAAGCGACCACTAGATTATAAATTAACTGTGAAGAATTTCATATCTTACACTTAAATAAAGCATGCTTTCCAGCAGTATTTTGTTTGTTTAATTTGAATATAAGAGTAGATTGTCTTTCACTTCCCAGGACAGTCTCACTTTTCTCCAATGGACAATCCCTGTTTAATCAGCTACTTTTGCTCTAAGTTGCATTGTCTACTCTAAACTTTAGTTCTTGTTATGCCTTTATCCCCTAGCTTAAAGAGCCTCTTAGTACCTGCTGTTATATCCCTGTGATGGTACTTACACAATGTAATCATATCACTTCTTTTCTTGAGAAGCTGAATAGATTGGGCACCTCTCCCCGGAGGGGAATTACTTCAAATTATTTTTAGGGTTCCTTTCTTAACCTTCTCTAATATTTCAATATCCTTTTTAAAATGCAGATACCAAAAGTGAACACCTTCCAGTATCTGTCTCACTGATGCTTCATGCAGAGAGAAAATCGCTTCCCTACTATTTCTTACTCCTCTGAAACATCTGAGGATAGCTGCATCCTCTTTAGGCCCCTTTGCCCTAGGAGTACAGCACAACTGCTTCCTACTCTGACCCCCACATCCTTCCCTGTGTGCAGACTAAAGCACGCACTCCCCAGTTCTGCTCCGGAGTGGCTGGCAGTTTTGATCACCTGGAGCCATATTTTTGCATTGAGCTCTATTAAAACACGTTCTGTTTCGACGAAGCTCATCTTACCTGGTCCTTAATAGGTTATACGTGCAATGAGAATGTCATCTGTCATTGAATAACACACCTTTCAAACTCCTGTTATGGCCATGGCTGTGTAACTTTACTAACCACGCTGATAATTTCCTCGCAAAAACATGAATCATGTTTGCTTGGCAGGCCACTTCCCTCCCATAAAAACAAACTTTATCCATAGGTTGGATTTTTTCTCTCTTGTTTTTCTTGGGGTTGATTAACGTTAGGCTAACTGGCCTGTAACTACCTGGTCACCATAATTAGTTTTTCTGGATCCTATGAGGAAACTGAACACTCAGTTTTTCAAGATGTTCCTGTTATGCCAAGATTTACTTGAAGTAGTGTCGGAGAACTGGTTATTCTGTCCACCCGCCCTCCCGCCCACTCTTTTGGGTTTCATGTGTACCATTTTTCTGGGTCTGCCAGTTTTTGTATGTTCTTAGGAGATGCTTCTTAATCTCTCTTTTATGGGTCTGGCAAACACGTCCTCCCTTTTTTTGCAAATATAAACCTGAAATGTTTATTGATCATTTATACCTTTTTTGCCTTCTCTTCTAATAATACTTCTTCCAAGTATACAAATCCTTTCTTGCCCATAACCCTTCCAGGCATGGATTTTCCTCTTAGGGCTTTTGCTTCCCTTATGAAATCTCAACACTTTCTAATTAATGTTGATTGCCATCTACTTTCGTCTCTCAATGTTAGTTCTATGTGGTAACTTTTTCTTCTTAGTTGCTGAATTCGCTTCTCCAGGAATGGGCTTTCAAGGAAAGTTATCCTCTTGCTTGATGGTAGAATTTTTGGCAACCCACCATATTTCCCAGTAAAAGTCTCTATTTTATTCCCCTATTCGCCTGTACATTTTTCTCCCAAATTCATTTTTTTCAACTTTGGGGAAATAACTTTTTCAAAGCAGTGTGTACGCATGTAAAATATGGTTAAGGCTGCCATCTGTTTGCTTCGATCAATGGCACCTATGAACGTAAACTGGGAACGGGCAAATATTGATACTCGGGCATCTCATCTAAATGAAAGAGAATGGTATTTCTAGCAGCAGATTTTAATAAAGAGGGGGCTAAAATAGGCAATATATGTTAATCTTGTGGGACATCCTTCTGTTACTGAACGTAGTTACGGAAAAGCAGTATTTCTGCTACCCGCTTGCACTAGGATCGCCAAACACAGAGTCACTTGTTTTTCAACCCTTTTGAAAGGCATTTGAGTCTTGGCCAAAACTCTTTTTGAGGGGTGCTTTAGACGTTAAAAATCCCCACACCTGGGCTTGCACCGAGCCAAAATTCAGCTGTTCTTTTCTGCCTGCGTCCGTCGAGTTCCAGTGTTTCCCCAGCCGCCGCGGCGGGGCTGGTGGGGGCCCCGGCC
>VYXH01003249.1:328372-360367 GCA_013397275.1 Burhinus bistriatus | reverse complement strand
TTTTTTTTTTTTTGAGGTTTTGTATAAGCTTAAATAAACTCTTTCTATACAGAAAACGGTATATCCTGTTGCATAAAAATGTGGCTCCTGTCCTTACTAAAGAACTATTACTCCTATAAGAGATGTTTTTCCTTACATACGTTGTTCTCTTCTGTATGCTTTGCCTTCTTTCTTTTACTGTCATTTTATCTCCTTGTGCTTCTTTTTTCTGCCCCTCTCGCCCCCATTCTCATTTCTTCAGCTCTACCCCTGGGCTTCATTCCCCCTCTTGACCGTGTTACTGTGCTACTTGATAGTGCTTTGCCCTTGTCACTTTCATCCCAAAGCTCGCTTTCTCCTGCCAAAAATCTTACCTCACTACTGTATGTTTCATTATATCTCCTGTTTTCTGCTACAATGCATGCCAGTCCCTTTGCTAATGTGGTGCCTCCTGATTTTAAAATCTATAGGCAACTGTAGCAAGGCACCATTCTTGAGTTTGAAGGAGGGTTGGTCGACATCCCCTCCACCCCTAAATCAAAAGCAGGGTGGTATTATATCGAAGCTTGTTGTGGAAAACTTCAAATACAGCTTTCCAGGATTTATTTATAGTGCACCAGACAGAACAGACAAAGTGTGCGCTTTGAACCAGTTCAGTCACCGTATTGACAGCCTTTGCTTTCAGGGAGCTTGTACTTAGGTCACTGCTTGCAAATCCAGAGAGTGAGGTAGAGTTGTGACATCGGCGTTGACAGGGAATGCAGACCTCTCTGGTTCTCGTGCTAGGACATGCTTAGCTTTTGCATCATCTGCTACAGCCTATGCAAACCGGCATCTTTGTTTTTATTGGCTTGAAGTACGGTATCGGAGTTCTGAGTCCGATTTCCTTTGCTTTTTGACTAAGTAGGTTTTAACCAGAGAAGGGACAAAAGCATCTAGAATTTCTGTTTCAGATGCTTTTCAATTCTCCTAAATCAACTTTTCTAGTAGAAAAGTACTCTAATAATGTAGAGGAAGTTCTTTTTCCTCCAGAAGAATAATCCATGGTGTTGGCTGGGGTTTCTGATTGGCCTTTTTTATTATTCAGAACAAATTAGCTCTCATTTAGGTTTGAAAAGGCTCTAGCCACTGCGTCTGTATTTAATAACTTTGTATCAATTGGAAGTATTCTTACTACCTGTTGTAGCATAAGTCCTAACACTTCCTCTAAGCTCCAAACAGGTACAGTACGGGAGGCTTCCAGAAGATGATTCAATGTGAGAACCTCCCTCTCACCAGCTCTTGTTTGAGGGGACCTTGGCTGACCACTTCTAACTTGGGCACCTGTCAGGTGTTTGGGGCTAGGGAGGGATGGTAACTGCGACTGGACACATGATTCACGTGAATAAAAAATCAAATCTTTAGTATTCAATACAGTTTGTAACATTCAGTTTGAATTCTGGGGTGCATCAGAATATCACACAAAATGGATATGATTATTGCGTGAAGTAAATTGCATCCTAAGTATTTTGCACCAGAAGCGTATGCGAGTCAGGCAGTTTTGCGTTGTCCGTATTCTGCTTTTCCAGTGCATGCCATCACAGATTTTAAGTCACGTGCTGTGTGTATGACAGCCCGTTTTCAATGAGAGGCAGATGCCTCGGTTTTTGTAACGGCTCGTATGCGCTGGCAGCAGCTCTCAGCTGTATCTTTGAGACACGAATCTCGCGTGCGATCTAAGATGACTCGGACTTCTTCCCTCCCTCTTTGGCCCTCAAGTGCAGCATGGGCACGCTGCGTGAGGAAGGCACGGCCATCCCACTGCCAAACCAGGTGTGTCCCTCCACACGTACTGTGAATGCGGCCAGCCTTGATCTGTGCACATTCAGTTCAATAACGGCTTCTTCCCTTGTACTCAGGTTTTTGTTCCATGATCAATGACTAGTCTTGGCTTTTACATATTTTAAGATGTGTTGGTAGTAATTTTGGCTTGGGGCTCTCCTGTAGCTTTGTACTGATGTGCAAATTAAACACTGAAGTTGTAGATTTCTCTCTTTACAGACTTAATTCAGTACTGTAGCTACATTTGTTCCTTTCCTAGAACAATTCTTTTCCTAAACTTTTGTTGAATTCTAATGAGGAAAATGTGCTGACAGCATTCACACTGAATTTACATATGGATAAGTGTGAATTAATCAAGGGTTGGAGATTTCGGGTTTCCAGGGCCTGCTATAATTATGTTCTGTTCCAGGCACCCAGGATTCATTCCTAATAGAAACCACGTCAGCAGGGGAGGGAGGTGGAGATTAGTGCACCTCTGAGCCTTATTCATCATAAAATTGAGGGGTGGCTGGGGTGTGCTGCCATCCTTAGGAACTCAGCGGCGCTCCTGGATCCATCAGCTAGGCCTGGCTTTCAGTAGTTTTTGAAAATCTGGTCCACGACATTTATCAAAATCAAGGATTTATAACATTGGCTAGAGCCAGCAGCAGTGCCGGCAAGCTGTCCCACTGCATTCGCTAGTGAGCCGCATTTCTGCCTACTAGTTCTGCTGTGGGTCAGTGCTAGACTGCTCTTCTATGGAGGTGTTCAGTTACGCCAAGTGGTGGGGAGACTTTGTGATGTTAGGTAACTGGTTTAGCTTTAACTGAATCAAAAAGGATGAATTCGACCTACAGGAGCTACAGCAACAAAATAATCTTAGTCTCCAGCACTGCTTGGGACACTCACTTCAGCACTGGGGCACTGAGTTTTGTCATTAGATGAAATGCTTTTTGCCGTATTGAATTTCACGTCTTCTTTCAACCTCACGACTGGCTTGCAGTCAGTGGGAAGCCAGGGAGTCCACTGAGCTTTGGATCAAGTCGTAAGGTACAGCCTTCCCTACAAAGTGGTGAAGTATTGATTCATTGAAGATTGCATTGATCCTCTAAGTTTACTGATTGCAAAAGCAGTTAGATTTCTGCATGCCCTTTGGTTATCTGCAGCATTTGTTTGCAATGACATTCATACAAGTGCTGTCTTCAGGTCTCTGCAGTACGAAGTGACACAGCAAGAAGAAAATCTTCCTCGGAAACAAATCTGTTTGATTCTAACTGCTGCCTGTTAATCTGGAGCGCCTCCTTTTGGTATGCTGTCCTTAGGAGAATGGCTTGCTTTTGATAAAGTGATGGTTGGTTCTAGTCCTAGTGGTATTTTGGCTTTGAAATGGTGTATGTTAGCTTGGGTTCTTGGAATACTGTGGCAGTCTGGCTAGTGCGTTAACCCCGTTGTAGCTCGCTAATTCATGCAGATATATTTTTTTGTGCTGCTCCCCTTCATGGTATGTCACAGAGTACAGGAACATTTTCAGCAAAAAGGGAGAGAAACCTACAGTTAGTTCAGTATTGGCACTTTAAGAGTCGCTTTTCCTGGTAAGAGAAGAGGACACTTTCTGCTTTTCTCTTGTAAGCAAAGGACTAAAAGAACCCATTATTTTGCCACACTTGTTTGATGGAGCTCATAGTGCATTGTTATGTGAGATGTCTGAGTTTCAAGTGACCTCTGCCTCCTTACACCACGAGCCAGGCTGATGAAGAGTTAGGCCTTTATGAAGGGATAGCCCAACGATTTCTCCACTTCCCAATAACTTCTGCATAGCTAACCTGCACAGAAACAGCATTCATTTCAAGACAAGCCCCACTTCTGCCCTTTCAGTTGCATTTGAGTACTAGTCACTTGATGACTTCTTTGGTACAGAAGGGAGCAAACAATACAATCATTGACTCATAGATATCAGATATAGAAAAGACTGAGTAGTCCATGTAATCTGTCACTTTGCTAATGCAGGACTGCTTCCTACAGTGTTAGCATCTACTGCCGTCACAGTGCTTTTTGCGTAGCATCTTGCAAAGGAGAGAATCTTGGGGTGCTTGAGAACCAAAGGCAGTCTGTGTAAGCAGCAGAATGGTGCTAAGGCAAGAGATATGAAATGTAGGAGGATATTAAATAGTAATACTGTATCTTGCAATAATATTTAATTCCTATAATTTCCACAAAGTCATCTTGGCAGAGGCATAACTACTAAAGGATAAGGTTTAAAACCAACTGTGTCCATTGTACCACACAGTTTAGGGGACTATATTGCAATTGCAAGAAGAAAGAGGAGGCAAAATATTTTCTAACTGGTTATGTCCAAACAGGCTTACTCTGCTGTGTCTTGATTCCATAGTGGGATGTGACCCAGGACTTCATTCATGCCCAGCTCTCTCCTCATTTCCCTCCATAGTCTTTTGGTTTCTCTGGAAGAGTCCAGATGGATAGGCCACAGGTCAGTCACTGCACAGTTAGACCAGGTCCTGAATGTGCAGCGGTCAGAGACCCCCCAGAGTACCCTGCTGGTTCATGAGTGCATTTAGAGGTAGTATCTCAGAAGGTAATTCTCTTAAGAACTACAATTTCTGTTACCTGGAGGAGAAAACCCAAATGACTTGCATGAAACCTCAACTTTTAAAATTTACTGTATTAAATCTACCAGCTTTATATCTACTGTCTGACCCACTGCCCGTATTAGTGGATGGCAAGCGTCATAAACCTAAAAGTTTGCTAATGAATTTGCGGTGAATTGAAGCTCATGAATAATAGGCTTACTGTTCTTCAGCGCATTTTGTGGACCCCTTAGAAGTAATTCTCCAGCCAGGATAGCTTGAAAATTACTGATTTAGGTGCTTAGCATGCTGGTGGAAACAATGATTTTTAGTTCAAAAGTGGCTGAGTGGAAACACCTCTTCTTTCACCAGTTTTAGTAGATGGAGAAAGCTTGTGTAGATCGGTTTGCTTATGAAACCGCAATACTGTGCAGCTGTGTTTTACAGGAGAGGCTTAACAAGGGCATTATTTATTTTTTGGCTCCTCCTCAATAAATTATTTGAGATAAACCTTGAAAAACTGAACTGAGGAGAACTGAAGGAGATGATGAAAAGATTAACCTGTTTGGTTTATTGCTGTTCTACATTGAAATATGAAAAGCTGGCATCTTTGATTCTTTGTTACTTAAAGATACAATAGCTTTTTCAAAAAATTGTTCATTTCTTTTCCCTCTCAAGAGTGACTTATAAATAACATCAATAAAGTGAAGTGCTTGTTCATTTGCTTCTGACAGTGTAATCATAGTGATATTCAATTATACTGGTAGACCTAAGGGTCTGTCAGAGTTTCGATCTTAAATTTGATGTGTTTAACTGTGTCTATGTATGTAATAGTCCCTGATGTAAATTGGATAGGTAGCCCATTTATTTTAACCTTATTTTCAGTTTGAGACAAAATTGGAGGAAAAGAAATGTTCATCTTTTTAGTTCCTAAAACACAGAAACATAAATTATGGCCTTGTAACTCCCTAGAGTCCTGGCTTGAGTATATCTTGTATACTCCTTAAACACGGATAGAAGCATTACATCTGCATAGGAATGTAGCTCCTCCAGGGATACATGGAATAGGATGAGTTGGCGAGTGCTCCCTTGTGCTACACACTTAATGAGACGTAGCTTTTTAAAATATCTTATATTCCATAGTGTCTTGAAGCCTTTATCATGAGAGAGGACCCCTGGCACTGGGGTGCTCCATAGCGAAACAGTTCTCTGTATGCTTTTCTGCCGAGACAGCTCGCTACTACTGACGTATTTGTCTGTGAACCTTCATCGTTTGTTCCTGAACATGGGCTTAATTATATAGGCTATTATTCTTCCTCATAATTTGTTCCATACATTGGGCTTCCTCCCTTTTCATGTGCTCTTTGGTTTGCCTCTTACTGTTGAAGTCTCTCCTTACAAGGCATCTTGTTTCTGCAAGTCATTGTAAGAATATCTCACCAGGTAATATATGTATTTTAAAGAGAATTATGCATCACATTAATCTCTGGCTTCCAGCTTTATAAATCACACATCATTAAACTGTGCTCTTCTATTTATTGCTTGATCTTGCAGTCCTTGTCAAAAAAGTAATTTCTAGCACAGTCACTGTTATAGTGTGTTGAATGTGTCTGACATTACACAGCAGCACTGAGAATGGACTCAAGAGCCTAGCAGGTAGATTCATCTTTAGTTAATATATATGTCTAATCTTATGATGAGTGTAAAATATGTTGATACTGGTTGAATATGTGTTGTGGGTTGGCTAGGTTCAGACCCAGTACAGTAAGCTGTATGGTTTTACTGTTTTGCTTAAATTGATTTGTGGAGCACTTGAGAAGCTTTTACACCTAGTTGTTACTGTCATACTCGCAGAGCAATTCCCGTTCCTCATTATCAAAGCTGTGGGTGTCTAACAAGTAGCGCTGTAAAAGATTTCTTGGATTTTCCAATTATGCAAGAGTTCTGTATCAGTATCTGATCAAGATCTCTCTGGTTTTACATCCTGTGATGTTGGTATTCTTTTTCCTTTTCCATTTCAGTCTTTTCTGCTAGAAGACAGAAATATACTTCTGTTCCTTTGCCCTTTGAGAAGTCTCTGTATTACAGAATCTTAAATCTTTGGCCATATATCTGGGGCAGGTCTGTGTTTGTACTTAAAAAAAAAAATAAATCTTTAAAACAGAACAGTCTGATGCTGCAGTCTCATTCATGATTGCTTCTTATACTTGTACAGAATATGCTTTCCCCTCTTGTGCCTTTTTGAGCTTTTATTATACGGTCACTGTCTTCTAGTTTTACCTGCCGGTATCATGTTCCTTGAGTGAGGCAGCTTTTGCAAGATTGTGTAATCTCTGTGCCAGGTCTCTTATCGCTCTTTATATGTTCATGTGTTTGAAGTACCATCTGGTTGTCCATGAAATTCATACCTTTACTAAATACTATATCAAGACTTTTCATGCTGGAAAACGAGGAACTGTCTGAGTAAAATCCATTATGTCTTGTTATAATACTGCCTTTGATGTCTTTCTCTTGCCTTATTTTTCCTTCAATCCTCTATCCTCTTCATTTTCTACTTATTTTTTTCTCTTTCTTTTTCTTTTTTTTTGTTGGGGGGGGGAGGGGGATATAATTTCTTTACTTTCCACACTTCCAATAAATCCTTCCCTTGGACTTCTCACCTTTTTTTTTTTTTTTTTTTTTTTGTCGTCTTCACTTCTCTTTTTATGTACTCTGCACCTATTTTTCATCTCTTCTAGGTTGGGGTTTTTTTCCCCTTTCTCCCCACCCCTTACCAGGTTGACAAAAATAGCCAAAGGCTATTGCTTTACATACAAAGTTGACTGTAAGGGGAAGCAGAGCAGGATTGTGCTCTTTCTGACTCTGGGTTTAAAGAGCATCTGCTGACTGCTGTCTGCCGCTCAGGGTCGGCTTGGAGAGGTAGGACACCAGCAATCGGGCAGTGTGGCAGTGCCGTTTATGAACAGAAGACTGCCAATCAGGCATAGCACATTTGCTATGCATAGAATGGCTTTGTGCTGAACACTCCTAAGTCTTTTTCATGAATTCTTAAAAGGCTAAATTACAGTCCCCTCTATGTAAAGAGGAAGATCCTGCTCTTTCATGCTTTTGCAGAAGATGATTAAGTTTCCCCTGCTGGGTGCTAGAAAACCTGACTGGGAATTTTTTCCATCAAAACTGTTTTTCTTGAGTAGTGAAATGGATTTTCAACAGAAAAACTGTTTTGGAAAGTTTTTGCTCTCCAGAAAAGATCTTCCAGTTCTGAGTTTGAAGAAAGACTTTATTTCAGTAAATATTTTCTGTCTCAGAACTTCAGGTTCAGAAACAGTTTGGTTTCCCTTTCCTTTTTTGATGATAAATTGCATTTTAATCAGCTTCTACCAGCTTTAGACACTAGTTCCACCCTAGAGCACAGACCTGACTTCTTCCCAACTCAAATGTTGCACCTCTCCAGGAATCAACGCATGCATTTGGTTACAAATATTGTTTAAAGAAATTGAACTCAGGTTTGCAATGCTGATTTCTTCTCCCTGTGATAGTGTGCCAACGGCTTTCTGTCTTCGCATAGTGTAGTCCCTAAACTAGGTCCCTTGCTGTGTATATCCTTACCAGCAGGCTAGACTTGACTTTAGCACTGTGTCTAGGTACACATGGGAATGATACGTGGTATGCGATAAAGATTGCCCTCATAGACAAAGACATAACAAGGATCAGTAGTTGTCAGTGGAAGTGAGATAAATTCAGGCTTGTAGTAAGATGCAATTTCCTCAATGATTGCCCATAACTTAATGTTATTTGAATGGGCTTGGATAGCTCTCTGAAAGTCACATCCTGGAAAAATTACCCTATTTTCTGGGAAAATTGTAGTAGTATGTGTACAAGGAAGGTTAGAGAAGGTGATTGTGATAGTCCTTTATGGTTTTAGGGATTGTACCTCTCTGGAACTACCACCCAGCTCTTTTTCACACTTGAGGACTGTCAAAACAGCTCTAGCAGAAGCTCTGCGCGATGGGCAGAGGTAAATCCTGTGGCTTGAAGGGTCAGCTTTCAGGATGGGATCTCTGCATAGCACGTCCTCTATCACCTGGGAAGACAGTGATGAACCAATGTCAGTTTGTTACTTCTTTGTGACTGTTGCTTATAGAAGAAGAAGCTGCAAGAAAAGGCACTTGCCAGAAAAACAAAGTCTGAGACACTTCTATTTTTTGTGTCTGAAGATAGCCAACAAATGCAGAGAGAGCTGCCTGTAAGCCTCCACAAAACAAGTGTTTGCTGGAGCATCTGTCTCACATCATAAAAGACGTTGAAAGTCTTTCTCTTCCAAAACTTCTGTTTAAATGTTGAATGCCAGCCCATGGGAATATCATGATTAAATGCAACCCAGAGTGGCAAAGGTATCACAAGTGGGGATGAAATACTTCAAAAGCCAATAGTACCATCATTCATTTTGCCAGAGAAACGGCTAAAATAGCCCCTAGGTGAAAGTCACATGACTGAACCTGAATGCTTGAGAGGTGAATTCATGTTGATGAGAAAATGATGGCCATGGAAGTAGCTTGTGACCCCTGTAGCATCATCAGCAGGGAGATGTTCTTCCTCTTGGACACTGTGAAATTTATTTGACTAATCCATATAACTTAATCCCCATTTCAGTTCTGCACTGATTCCCATTTCTCACTGGTACCCACTGTCATGATCCTTGAAATTTTCTTGTTTGCTGCCTCGTTGCTGTTTGTTGCAGTCCTTCCTTGCTGCCTTAACAGGTGGTGGGAACGTTCCCTGAGATGATGAAGATCTTGGACACTTTGTGCTCAGGTTTGAGCTTGTACGTTTTCTAGTTGCCTTTAGCAGTTTTGCATGTTGCTTGGTGTTTGAGTATGGAGGATTGTATTGCTCACAGAATATTGCCCAACTGGATCCACAGGGAAATTGGAGAAAGCTACCAAACAGCTTAACTGTATGGGAAAGTAATAAGCTACGTTTAAGGCAGTCAGGATCCTCTAGTGCATATCGATTCTTCAGGGAACTCCTCTGTCCTTTTTACTCCTCTGGCCTGCTAACCCCTGCTTAAGAAACCACATAGGAAAATTCATTTTTCTATGGTTTTATTTTTTTTTTTCTCAAGAGACATTCTCTTTTCTTTATCCATCTAAGTCCCAGACAGTCGTCTTTTTTTCCTTTTTATTTTTTTTCTATCCTAGTCTACTAACCAGAACTTACTGAGACACAAGTTATGAGAGCCCATAGGCTATTTTTAAGAGAAAAATGACTGTATAACTATTTTTTCTTGAATTTATAATTTGTAGTGGTTAGTAGTTCAAGGAAATTTTTGGTAACAAAGAATTGATACTACCTGGTTTCTAAATATGCATGACATGTCACTTCTTTCTCCAATAATTAAGGGCTTCATGCCAATTAACTAGTTTATATAACCATTTTTCTGCTATTAGACTTATGAAAAATAACAAAGCAAGCACTGAATTTTTAGTATAGAATATCTCCTATTGGTTATCTTGTACATTTGATGTGTAGAATCTGCTCTTAGTTCTTGGTCAATACTGTGTTGAGTCAGCACAATGATTGCTCTTGGTCTTTTCCGGACAATTTATTTTATGTCCATAGACCAGAAATAATTTTTGCCAATGCAAAGATAACTCTGCTAGCTTTATCACAAGGTGGTTGTCTTTGGTTCTGACTAGCCCAATCTGTTGTGGATTAACCTGCAAAAATGGAGCTACTGTGCATATGTAAAACAATAGACTGTTTAGTAGTAATGATGGCAAGGAGGCAAGTATAACTGTGTCTCGCCCTGTGCATAGATCAATACAGCAACTCCTAAAATCTCTTATTTGCAAATGAGGCTGATACTTAAAAATTACTTCTCACTTTACTAAGGTAGTGGGTTTGCTGTCATAAAACTCACTAGTAGGTATTTTAAAATTTAGGTTAGATATTATTTCTAACGTCTACATTACATTAAGGTAATTTGTGGAATGCTTCGTGTCCTGGTTTGTGACGATGTCTGCACAAATGGTTATAGTTAAGCTCAGTTAGTTCTTGCTAAGAATGGGCCAGAAATTGAGCACCTTGAGTAAACGTGATTGAAAGCGGTTTTATGAGAACATGTCATCTACAAAAGAGGTAGACATGTCTTATGTAGCCCAGAGGTTTATTACGAAGAATGTTACTGTGGTAATCTTGTGGCATCTTATGCCCTCCTGTAGCACTGTGGATAGTTGAGGTCCTTACAATTATAAACAAAAACGCCTTATTGTAAATACAAGATATATACTTTAAATGTTTCATAAAACAGGTACTTTCTAACCACCTATTAAAAGAGATGCTTTCATTATTTTACATTTCTCCACGTAGATTGTCTTCTGCTTTCTGGGTTATCAGGCATGTTTGCATCACAGTGAGAAGTAAAGGTGCCTCTCTCAACTTCCAGTGAATACTGTGCCCCTTCCATCTAAGGCAGAGTTAACCACCCAAACCCTTTAAAACCCAGATGCTATCTGTTCTTAACTGTGTTTTATTTGATGTCTCTTACCAGTGCATGCAGAGGAACAGTCAGAGCTGTGAGAAGTATGGACAGCTGGTTAGCTCTTTGCAGATGGCTTAGAGATTTGTATCAACCCGTCAATTGTACTTGTTAGGTGAGCTAAAGGAGTTCATGTAATTTAGAATAGCAAGAAATGCTGGGTGGCTAATCAGGAAGTTGCCTAATTTGGAAATACATACATATATCTAAGGCCTGTGAGGTACACCACAGCTCCATACATTACGCCCATTCCAGTTTGGGAGTAATTATTGTAATGTTTTGCAGATTTGGTTCCAGTAGATAAAATTTTGCATCCTCCCTTGTGGCCTTATCAGTCTGTGAGCTTCATTTTGCTTTGAGAAATTCAGGAGAGGTTTCCTTAATGTTCCCAATGGTATGTATCAATTTTGAACAGAACTTTTAGCCACTTGGACAGTTGTTGGGGGTATGTTGAGAGGATGGGAAACTGTAACCAAGGAGGAGGAAAGTGTAAAATTAACAGATACTCCTCCATTAGACATTCCTACCAAGTTAACTGCCATATTTAGTTAAAAGGATCTGCCTGGAAATAATACTTGGTTTTAGTAACCTTTAAGTACGTAAGAGTGCCCCATGAAAACTGTGTTAACATCACAATAAGATTTGCCAGACCAGGCAAATATTAATGTATAATACGCAAGTATTAATGAGTACCCGAGGTGACTCAGTAGGGTCTTCAGTGCTCTGCAAATCTGTATTTATCAGCAGAAGCCTCGAGGATCCTCCATAATCTCAATGTGAATGGACATTGGTGTGAGTGGAGGTGATTAGTATCCATTTGTGAGTGCTATGCTTTTCACAGGCCTGGGCCCTAGTTTGCCTTCTCCTGTCTCTCCTTGTTTAATAAAACAGAATTGGAATCCATCCATCAGAGAATTATTGCCGGTTTAATTAATTTGAAAATAAACGTGATGTTCATGCTGTTATCCAACAGTTGTCTCCACCTGTTGGCAAGCGTTTCAGGATCTGAGAGTGCATTAAGTCTTTATTCAAGTGCACAGTATTCAGTTGGCTGCAAGAAAAAAAAATTACAATTTCATTTTTGTTTTCCATCTTTAATAATGGCAATGTGCCTGTCACTGAAAGGGATCATATACACAGCATATAAGGACCCTCAGGCTATAGCAATGAAGAGATTGTACCTTTTTCTTGTGGAAGGACGCTATGCTGTGCAGACTTGGTGTCATGGAAACTGAAAGAATGTATGAAGTTTTAAATAGGAGGATGAATTCTAGATCCGCCGCTCTAGCTACTTTGAAGAAGCACACAAACAACTTGGCTGGAAAAGTCACGAGAAGTTCACAGGAAAAAAAGATTCTCTGGCGCCAATATGACGATCTCCATAGTTCTTACATGGGGGATTGGGATTAGACTGGGCTTTAAACTGACATTTCACAGGCCATATTTTCTTTATGCAAACTGCTTTCAGGCCAGCTCAGATGCTGATTTCTGAACTTTCAGGTTAGTCACTCTTACTTTAAGAGTCTCCCAAGTCCCCATTTCATTTACTTACATTTTTTAATGTTACGAAGAGAAAACCAATAACCATCCTGTAAAATTCCAAGCCCCAAATCATTCTTTTAGAAAAAGCATAAGTTTGCTGATTGCCAGGAATGCGTTTACCTATGCCGTTAATCTGTAACCTCTCCTTCTGAAATCCTAACCCTGCTGAAGTCAATGCCAAAACTTCCTAAGGATTTCATTGCTAAGAAGTTAAAGGAAGAAAATAAATAACGGAACTCATTATATATCTTCTGCTGCCCCCATAGTATTTAACACATTGTTGTCGAGTACAGAAAAGCCCCATTCATCGCAACCCAACAGAAGTAATACCAGTCTTTCACCACCAATCTCGGTGAAATATTAACAGTCTGCATTTCATATGAATTGCACACATCTATCAGATTCAAGTAACACAACAGACAACACCAGGGCTTCATTAAGGTCATTTTGTAATTGAGCAAAATTATGGGCTAGTCTGTGAGTGCCTTGAAGCTGCAAGTATTAACTTGCATGAGCTCTCCAGCACATTTAATAAAAGGTCCACCTGGCCTCAAGTGATTGTATAAATTATGTAGCCATTATTGCATTTATGATATAGGGAGAAGTTAATTCTCTTACCTTTTGAAGTGCTTGAGAATAGTAGGTCATGTCTTTTGTGTATTTCTGATAGTAGGCTTCAAAATAAATTTTTCTGAAATCTACTGACAGCTGAAATTTAGTTCTTGCAAGGCTTACGGCTTTTGTGTGAAACGAAAGGAGTTTGGGGCGGGGGGAGTGTGGTGTGCTGGTGTTAGAGCTGTGTTGCAGGAAGAGGCTGAAAAGCTTGGTTTGCAAGATGCACATGCCTGCTCATCTCTAAGAACAGGGACCAGCCAGGTTCACAAGAGCTGCGAGAGAGGTGTCTGCCTGACAAAAGTCATAGTTGAGATAAAAGCTTCTAAATCTCAGCAAGTACTGGCTGGACGCACTGCAAAAAGACCTGTTCTATATTTGGAGGGTGAGAGCAGTATGGTTTTCACACCTTTCTTCACTAACTGGTATGCTAAGCAGGAACGGCAATGATGACAGCCTTATCACGAGGGGAATGCTTCAGTGATGGTTGTTAGGAGAATGCTCAAAATTAGTATTTGCCATTTCCAATGATGGAGTGGAATCTACGTTTTACACCATCCACCTATATACCAAATAAATGTGGACAATTGTCACAGAAATAGTTACAGAAACAAAGTCAATCCACACGAAGCCTAGCAGAGGTCATTCCTTGCCTGTTTCCAGTCTGACCAAGTTAGGATGCCATTTAATACAGACTGAATTTATTCCAAACAGACAATTAGTTATTAGATCTTGGAATATGTGGTTGGTTGGTGATTTTTTTTTTCTTTTTGCTTAATTTTCCTGGACATGCTGTTCAGCTGAAGAGAATACTGCATGGTGATTTCAGTGCCTTTGTTCTAAGATGCATAGTGTGTTTTGAGTGATGCTGATCTGTTTTGAGAGCTTGTGGGATTTTCAAAACCACTGGTATGTTAATCTCATTTGGCTCCTAGAACATGCTTCAGATCACTCTTTTCAGGGTCTGATGACAAGATATTGAATGGTGTGATTTGTACTGCAAATGGTTTATTTTCAGTTTTCACTACACCTTCATTTTGGAAATCTGTGACTGTTTAACCCCTTTGTAAGTCTTTCAGTATGCCTTACTACGGTGAATCTCTTGGCTAATAGAGATGTTTGCTAATGAGATAATCTCCGTCTCAGTTAGTGTAGGCATTGCTGTATCCTAAAGACACTTTGCCTTTGGACGTCTTTGATCCAAATTAATTGTTAGAGGCTAAATGCAGACAAGTATCAAATGCACAGCTACGCTTAACAGAAATGTTACAATTACATAAAAGTATCAGAAATCAAAGGAGAGCTCCAGATAGGTGATTCAGCGTAGAAATAACAGGGTAGCTGAATTCCATGATTTAAGTTGGTAGTTTTCATCTGCTTGTACTTAGGCACCGAGTCATCCAGGGCATAAAAGCTAAATGAAGAGAGAGAACATAAGCCACCATACAAGAACCAAGGTAAATAGAATTACCCTCCTTTGATGTCCTCCCATGTATGGGTGGAATTGATCTCTGATGCAGTCTGAACATAGAAATTTATGAGCAGCAGGAGTATTACCAGCAGAGGGAAATTTCCAATAATTATGACTCTTATTCCTCCCTGGGAACCTGTATGTGTTTGGTTTGTTTGTTGGGGGTTTTTGTTGTTGTTTGGGGGGTTTGGTTTGGTTTTGTTTTTTTTAAGGGGAGGGGAAACAGGCATATAAAACAGTATGTAAATGTCCTAAACAGCATGATACAGCATCTGAGTTGCATATTCAGAGAATAACTAGAAGTTACCATTAAACTGAAGATTGGCTTAAAACAAGCCTTGGAGTCAACTGTATAACTTAAATACATCCCCTTCACATCTTCAGCTGTGTCTCGTGTACTAAAATTCGCTAAATTTGATGCAAGATTTAGTTTCTGAACATCTTGGATCTGAAGTGTTTCATATGAAATTCTTGTTTCAAGACATTTAAAGAGTTATGAAATTCACATTCAATCTAGAATTCTAATCTGAAATTTCTGGCTCTGGTACATGTTCAGATAATCAGATTTCAGTAGGGGAATATGGCACTTACCTTATCTATTGCAGATAGATCCAGCACAGAAAACCCTTGTAATCAGCAGGTACTCTTTAGAGATCTGCACTGGTATTCATTTGAGTATTAAAAATAAAGGATCTAATTAGCAATGTACTGTGATATCAGCATTATGTTAAGTGCATTTGTTTTCATCATCCTCAAAGCTTGCCTAAACCTCACAGAGAAATGGTGGAAATCGTATAACAAACTGTATAACAACATCAGTCACAGTTGTACAAAATGTAGCGTGGGCAAAAACGTGAAGCCTGCAAATACTGACAGATAACTGACAAATGCTTCATTTTAGAAATACGAGCACATGCAGTGCACTCTGAACAGAGATCACTTCAGTAAAGCATCATGAATTTGCCCGAGAAGTATGTGCTAAGAGGAATTTATTTCTGACTGAATAATCAGAAGCAAATTCTGTATTGTCTTGTTCCTATAAAAGGAACAGTACAGAGGAAGGACTCTGCCTGCTTAAAACACATTTGGACCATTTATGCACTTAACTTCCATCTAGGCATCTAAATACCTTTTTTTAGGAGTAGATAGCACGAATCTTTTGCCCACAGATATAGATGTGAGTGTGTGTCTGTGTCTTGTTATTTACACACATGTATCTGTAAAAATAATAACTTCCTCCAGGGAGATTGGCTACAGCAGATACCCTGCACCTGCTCTTGAACTTACAGATCAGCCAAGGCATGTAGATATCTGATCTATATATTATTTTGCCAATGGATGATCTATGTAGACATTAACAGCCCTATTTTGTGTCCACATGGCATGGTGGTAGTACTTTTGCTGGTTGCTTTGGGGTTCATTTCAACTGCAGTTGTGCAGAACATGGAAAAAACGAAAACAAAACAAAACACAGCTTTTTAAAATTTCTAGGCGGTTTTAAAGAAGCCTCTTTTTTTGTGATCTTTTCTCATTGGGGAAGGACTGAGGAGAGAGGGAGGAAGAAAAATTATGTCTCAGCCAGCTCTAGTCCTTAACCTTTCAGGTCTTGGAATTTAAATAAAACGTGTTACACAGTCAACTCGTAACGCTGTCCTGCAGCTTGTGTATGCATAGGTGTAACAGAGTGGGGACAGGAATTTGTCTTCTGTGCGTTAGCATTTCAGAGTACTAGAAGCAAGAGATTCCATCTGGAGATGAGTTTCTCATAGTTTCTGGGTACAAAAATGAAAGAAATGTTGTTCCCATATTGTTCCAACTGCTTGATTAGAAATGAGTCAGAAAGTGGTCTCTGTGTTCCTCTCCATCTGGACATGTATACTCCATGATAAGCTCGGATATGAAATTAAAAAATTCTGTTAAAGTGTTCAGCGCCTCAGCTAAAAATACAGTTGTTTGTAGGAAAACTGTAGAGATTAGTTTTACAGTCTTAGGCCCTCATGCTGAAAATACTCATGCGGGCAAGTACCTCATGCATGTAATGAACTTGCTTGATCTATTTATAGCTTTATTCGGTGTATATTTGTACGCAGATGGTGCTCCTTAAATTTCACTGGGCTGTGTGTATGAGCAGCAGTTCACATGACAGATCACAATGCAGGACAAGAATCCAGGTAGCAAACAAATACAGTTAATTAAATAAATGTTCACAATTAGTTAATACAATACTTAATGGCTTTTTTTTTTTACGGGTGTCTCTCTGCAAGAAGGATCTATAACTGATAGAATTTTCCAAATTGCTTTTAATTACTTTCTTAAAATTTTGGATAATTTTCTTTACAAGGATAAATAATACTCAATTTTAAGAGTGGAGAAACTGACAAAAAGGGTAGAGTAGCCAAATCTTGCAGCGTGTCAAGAGCAGATTCCAACCTTCCAGAGTCCCCTTCTCTCAGTTGTAATAGATCATTCCCATCCCCACAGCACCTTGCTTTTCTCCAAGCTTGTTCTTTGCTAGTTGTGGTCCTCTACTTACTCTTTCCATATTGCTTGAACTCCCACCAAGATAGGTCTGGATTTCTTTTTACGATAAGACTCTCTGAAATTTTCCTCTGTGCTTAACTGAAGTCCATTTGTATTCACTTACTCCATAAGCCATTCTTGTAATTCGATTTAAAAAAAAAAAAAAAGTCATTTTAATATATATTCTGAAATTCTACTTCGTACATTTCCAATTCATAGGTTTGTAAATCTCAAAAAAACCCATAGCTGTGAAGGGGAAATATAATCCAGGCAATTAATACTTCTATTAAACTAGAGTGGGAGCAAATGCATTTCCCTGTGCCTCTTCCCTCCTGTTGAAATAATAGATTTCATGTTAAATACAAAATTTGGATAATACACTTTTTTTGGACACCTCCAGCTACTGAGTGGTGTTTCATCTGTTGATATTCTGATACTTGTGACGGGTATGTGGTACACACAAGCCCACCTAGGGTGGCTAATTTTAACCCTTGCAGGGGCAGATAGTATGACTGTGTGTAAGGATGCCTGCAGCTGTCTTTGGGAGGGTTACAAATGAAAGCTCCCTGAGTCCAGGCTAAAAGTACGGGGGTTTTTTGGTTTGGTTTGGTTTCCTGTGCAGCAAGTGTCAGGAGGCGGGTTTCTGTTGTGCAGTTTGCTACTTTTTTAAAAGCATTTGAAAATACAAATGTAGTGATTTATTTGGGCGCAATGGTTGCAAAGTATTTTCTGTTACTTTAACCAGGGTAGATTACTAGATTGGGATTGCATCAAAGGAACTGTAGGATTATTAGCATTACAACTCTGCTGCTTGATCAGAACTATTTAGCGCATTGATTCAGCACTTGGAGTTCAAGGTGGAGAGATTAATATATTTCTGTAACATGAATGAAACCCATCTCAGGTTCTAATATAGCTTCTTGACACTGCATATAACTTGAGTCTGTAAGTAACCAGATGCTATGAGGTGCTGATTGCCCGTTTTAAGCTAATGGTAATTTACTGATTGTAATTTAGGAGACAGTAAAAGTTACAGGGAAGCAGTGCAGAAGGGAATACTGCCTCTTCAGTCATAGCACTCACAGCAGTGGCTCTGTCTTTATTGTAATTTCTATACATTTGGCATAAAACCTTTATTTTTTAAGAAAATGTTTTTTGTTACTGTTCTGAGAGGACAGAGTTGAAATGGAAAACGTCCTTTGAAAAAAAATCTGCAAGACCATTTTAATGAACTTTTAAATCTTTTCAGGACATTCATATATAAGTATGGTTTTTAACACCGTTAGAAGTTTTGCATGAGTCTACTCTGTCTTTCTTGCTCTTCTGTCCATGGCACAGTCTCTGCTTTCTTGTGTTCATGAAGACTCCAGGTAGGACACATTCCGCAGATTGTCTGCGGAAGGCCTGAGACAACAGGAGAGTTAATGACCTGGTGTATTTTCTTCAGAAGCACAGATGTCTTAGCAGCCTCTCCCCATTCTCCCTTGCTCTC
Organism: Burhinus bistriatus; assembly: GCA_013397275.1. NCBI lineage: Eukaryota > Metazoa > Chordata > Aves > Charadriiformes > Burhinidae > Burhinus > Burhinus bistriatus. The sequence continues at coordinate 341,825 of VYXH01003249.1, read as the reverse complement.
TTCCTTCCTTGTCTTTCTCCAAGCTACTTCTTTCCCACTCCCATGTTGCCGTTTTCTGCCCTCTTAGCTGGTCCAAAATGAGCTGGGCTTTAAAAAGATTTTTAAAAATTAAAAATCAAACAAGTCTTGTTTATTTTTTACATCCTATCAGACCTGCTTGACCCTGCAGTCCCTTAGCACCGCGCTGGCCTGGCTGAACGACAGGTGAGTGGCGGGGCTGTGGCAGGAACAAGCAGCTTTTGGTGAGGAGGGCCACTAACTTTGTAAAATGGCTCTGTTCCCAAAGAAAACGCATGGTGGAACTGCATACGGATTACGTCTTGAGTTGAGCATCAAGTGCAGCTGTGTTTATTACACGGTCTGCAGCACAGAACAGCAGTGTGCAGGCAAAGCTCAAAAGCCCCTTAGCGGCTTCTTAATCTGAGGTCAGTCGAGAAAGGATTCCCCTGTTTCTGGATTCCACTTCCAGTATAGAGGAAGGCCCTGTACATAAATCTGCTGTATATTCAAATGTCATTTGAAGTGGTTTGGGCTACAGAAAAACAGCTGATAGCTTTGTTAGAGGACCAAAGGACTGAAATTAGTGTAACTCACTCTCCTGTCATATGTGTGGGTGTGGGACTGTTCATGTGATGTGTATGCCCTGGCTTCCCAGGCACAGAGTGCTGATGTAGTCCTTCCTTGCCATACATCCTTAGGCTGTTCACGTTGTTTTTTTCTGACAGCGCTTCTATCACACCAGCGCAGCTTCCTGCTCCCCAGATCTTGGCATGCCCTGTGGTTTGGCTGGCTTGATGATATTCCCAGTTCCAGCAGAGCCGTCTCTTCCTGTAGAACATCTATCATATCCTTGATGACCTCCTATCCTGTAGCAGTTCCATCCTCACTTTCAGTCTCTTTCCTGTCTATCCTGACTGTGATTTCAAGTTGTGTCACGTGCCACACTGTTACAGGGTATGTGTTTATTCTTTCGTAGCCGTGTGCTTGCCTTATCATGTTTAATCAATGCTTTTCCTAAGGGTGGTCACTAATCTTCTTGCACAGTTTCAGTAGGTGCAGCTTGTTGAAATATTCTGACATGTGATAGAACTAAATGTAGAATGTCTGTCTTTCTGTCCAAACCATGTTAGGGGGCAGGGGGAGATTTTCAAAGAAAGGTGGGTGAGGTCAGAGAGGAGCAGTTACTTATGCTGGAAAATCCGTGAATGCATCTCAGATAAATCTGCCTGTGGCTTCTTGGTGCTAGTGGGGATGTTAATAATTCCAAATAGCATGTACAAATGCCATGTTCATGCTCATTCTTTACAAGACATGGCTGCATGGCTGTTCATCTCCTATCCATACCCCAGTCAGATGTGGAGGAGCTGTAAGTAAGCTCTATAGTAAGTGCAACTCTTCTGAAGTAAGCTTTTCTGATCAAGGCTAAAAGTTGCATCTTTCTCTCTATACGTCTTCCTTCTGTCCTTTATGACTTCAGTGAAAAATCAGAAACAGTTTGCTTCAGCATTTCTTTTCATGTACATGACAACTGACTTCCTTGTTGTAGCTTCAGGGAAGCCTTACGGTTTTCTGCTCCACCCTCCTGTAGTCACCAGCCCCTATAGATCATCAGATGCTCTTCAGACCTACAAGAAGTTCACTTAAGTAGCAGAAACTGAACGTTGTAAATCATGTCAAGATTGTGAAAAGCTGCCAGAAACTCAAGTCCACGTCACTCCTGACCTGGAGTTGTTGGCTCTCTCTTCTGCATAGACCTGAACTGGTAGACCTTATTTTATGGAGGTGTATCTGATCAGTCTAGTACATGAGTACAATGAACTATCTGATGAAGTTTCTGTCTGTATCGCACTGTCTAGGCAGTGGACGGCATTTTCTCCTTATCATTCTTCACATCGCTATTTGCGAGTTCTCTTATAATTGATATTAAATCTGCAAACAAATGAAAATCTAGTTCTAAAGGAGTTATCCAACTTTGAATGAGACTTGGTGAATAAGCTATCTTTGGTTAAGATTCTGGACATTTTAAAATGCATTTTAAATTATTAAAATCCTTTTATAGACTATATTTAGTCCTATGCTGTCTCCCTGTCACAGATGTACTATTAATTCATTAACAAGATTTTCTCTGTAATTTTGTTAGCAGGCTTGGCAAAGGTGAAAATTTTAGCAATTGGAAAGGGGAGATAAAAAGTGAAGGTATTCACTGACCGCAGTAAATAGTGGAAAAGCATTTTTCTCAGCAAATGAAAAGGTTTTTATTTGATTTTGAAGATGGGAGATGCTAAAAATGCAACTTAATACGCTTCCACATCTCATTTGAATAGACATCAAGCAAAGCAGATCATCTGTGTAGCATCAGAGTACTTGGCCTCAGTACTGCATAAACATGGACTGTTATTTTTTGGCTGTTTTGGTCTCCCACAGAACCCAGTCCATACTTTACATTTAATATATGTGCTCGCATTGCATTTGAGATGGAGTCTTTGTGTATTAGGAAAATTTACTAAAATATCTGTGATAGACAGCAGAAAATAGCAGCTACCTGCATGAAATACTGCTTTTAATACATCATATGTTACAGAGTAGGTACAGATTAGGAGAGAAATATTTTGCCTCTTAGGTCAGTGAGGATGGATGAGGGGTTAAAAAGCTGCAACTGGATTCTAGTATCAGTATAGGCTTATCATCAGGCTGTTCATCACCGGCTAGAAAGCAGTGTTAGCAAGAATATCTGTTACCACAAGATCTGGTTAAGAAGCCCATACTTAGGCTGCAATTATTATATCTTAATGCAAGAAGAATGCATTCTTTGTTTTTGGCTCTAGAACAAAAAGAATTAGTTACCACATTAAAAGACAAGAGGTGAGCATAGTTAAATGGTAGTGTGTGATCGTACTCTGCTTCTGCTTCCAGTATGAGTTTTCAAAGTGCCATATCTACCAAAGGCATCGCGTACAGTGCTAGCAGCGCTGGTCGCTGCTCATAGGAGAGCAGTTTGTGGCTCAAGTCTGCTGTTTATTTTGTTTGTTTAAACTTAATCCCTAGTACAGTTGACTGTCCAATACATACCTCAGTTCAGTAAGGCTACAGCAGACTTTGAGCACTGAATAGTCCCATCTGAAGTCAGAGACAACTTGTTTCTAAGGTTGGCCTACGGTCAAGTACCCTGTTGTATCAGGGCAGATAACAAGGAGCCTTCTGAAGGAGGCTAATAACGAGTTTCCAGGTTTCCTTATTGTGTAGCACATTGTCTCAAAACTACACGTGCTGTGCCATCATTTCACACAGTTTCGTTGACTCATCAGAGGCTTGTTGCCAACACTGTGCTTCATCTGTTACTGCCAGGAGAACAAGCTCGTGAAAAGGCAGGCGTGCATGTTACGGAGCTATTCAGAGCTCCAAACAGGATGAGTGCTGAGAAAGAGGAAATAGAAATAGAAATGACAAAAAGCTACAGATGTTTGGAGGGCCAGAAGACTAATGCAGGAGGTGCCAAAGAAAGAACAGATAGCAGCAAAAATAAGTGGAAGAGATATACAGGGCTGTGGGATGTGGTAGAAATCCTTATGAAGGAAAAAGGTTCGAAATGTTTATCAAGATAGGAATCATCACGAGACCATGAGTGGATTATGGCATTTCCTAAGGTCTTTTCTGTTTTAACCACAGTTTGGTGATTTGGTTATATTTGATAAGGTGGTTTTACTTCTGTTTATACTCATTTTCCCAGCTGAATGCTTGTGATCTAGCAAAAATGTCGTAAGTTTATAGCCTTATATAGGATTATTTTATTGTAATGTTTGATAACATTCAGTAGAAAAGGGAAGCTGATGGTCTAGAGTATTTGAAATGTAATTTTCTACAAGTCTTTTAAGTTGGTTTTTTTAATCAATATTCTGAAAAGAAGCATCTGTTCTTCCCTAGATCTGTGGAATTAAGTTCTGCTCTGCAGATGCAGATGCAACACTAATATAATGAATACGCAATGACAAATTGGGGCCAAGCTTCGTCCCACAAGCCAGCTTAAAGTATGCTCACCTAGAAAACAGAGGTGCGTTTATAACCCCAGAGGCCAAGCAGCGTTATCCTGGACTGGTGATGACGGCAGTGGGTGCTCAAGAGCATCGGTAGCGCCTGCACCAGCAGCAAGACTGTGTACTCCCAGCCTCTCCTACTCTGTTTACTAATGCACACTAACGCCCACTCCCCGTATCTTCAGTGTTACTGTTATTTGTGCTAGCTGGAGTAAAGCGTGACAAGTAGGCAGCTTCGTGTTGCTATACAGACCTACTTCTAGGCAACCTTTGTGGCTTGCCCAGCTGGGAGGTGGCAGAAGGAGGCCGCTGCAGCAGCCGAGGAGAGCCAGGGAGCACAGGTGGCTGTTAGCCATCCTGCTCTTTTCCTGTATCTTCACGCTGTTGCTTCACGCTACGAAAAGGTCCCCCGGGTCGTGATTTAACCCTGAGCAAGGCAAAGCCCAGGTAATGGAACTGTCTGTGTCGTGAATCCTGTCTTTAGTATTTTTCCTTCTGTCCTGTCTGTACTTTTCATGCCAGTTAGAGAAGCCGATCTAGCGCCCGCTGAAGCCTTCCTTGAGGGCTGTGGTGCAGACAGGTCCTCCGATGCAGAAACCTTCGGAAGGCATTCATTGTCCTCTGTGAAGAAGAAAATGCTGCAAGTTGCATTTCCATAAAGCTAGAGCGGAATCCTGAACAGCAGCCTCTTCAGGTTATTTCCTACCTCCCCTATGCAAAATATCAATGTAGACCAATCACAAACTCCTCATTTTCTGCAGTGCCTGTACATCTAACATCGTGCATTTGTTAATAAGAAGAAAATGAGTTTGAATTTCCCTGTGAAACATGAAAAGAAGGTAATGACACAATACTTCAGAGATGGAGGGCTCTGAGATGTGTTCTAACGCTACAGCTGTCAGCCTCTTGGTACATGCAAATGTCGTACTGTCAGAATTTAATAGGGTGAAATAGGTTTTCATTTTAGATGAACAAGAACTCCAATTATAACCTCTTACAATTCCAGTTGCTGTACTCGGAGTGAATGTGTTTAACAGCAATTCAGTATATGGCACAAAAAAGGTCCTTTGCGTGTTGGCTGGAATTACAGTGCTAGTTACAACATCATGCTCTCTGTACAATAGGGTAGACAAGGCACTTCCATTAAGCCCCCTGTATTTCATTTTTGTAACTCTTTTTCATGTGTCTTTCAAGCTTCAAGTTGTCACTCTTATTCTTAGTCCAGAACTCAATTTCTCTTGATAATTGGTGAAAGTCCCACCTGGCTAATTTAGAGCTCTCCTGGCTTTTAGAAATGAAGGTTTATGATTAGCTAGAGAAAAATAAGTCTTGTTCCATGTTTTAACATTTCTGAAATACGTGAGATTAGAGTACTTAATATCATGAAAGAATTGTGATAGCCACAATTGTAAGCATAAAATTTCAGTCAGCATTTTAATTGTATTTCTGAAGGCAATTGCTTTGCTGAAAAAATGATGTAAATGGTAGCAAAGTCAGTCGACTGTTTCCTAAGTTGTATATGTGATCCTGAAAAATCTGTTTTGCAAATAGGTCCTCACAGGAGAATGTTCATGCGTCGAAGTTAAAAAAAAAACAACCTCTGTCCAGATTTTATGTATCCATTTGCATATTGAGATAAAAATCACAATCAAATATTTTAAAGAATTCAGTTTCTAAGAAGAAAACATTTCCATTTTAATTCCCTTTTTGATAGTTTAGAATAGCAATTAAAGTTTATTGTAAATTTATATTTACAACCTGATGCAACTTCCTGTACTGCTTGTGTAAGAACAGCATTGCTTTTTAGCAAGATGGGCTAATTTGTTACACTCAAATCTATGCAATTTTAAGACATAAAGTTTGTCTCTCAATCTATGCAATTTTAAGATAGTAAGTTTCTATCTCCATTTAATCGTAGTCCTGAGTGTTACGAACTGTGGCTCAGGCGTGGAAACACGCGGGTGCCTGGAGTGAAAGGGTTGGTGTGGGAGACAAGACCGGCAGGAAAAGTATCCCATGCTGCTTTTCAGAGGGAGCCTCTGTTGTGTAAAGTAGCTTTGGGTGGGGTATCTTCTTCTACTAAAGACATCTTCCCTGTATACAGTCAAATTAATCCATGCTTATAGTAGTTTTCTGTAAGGTTTTGAAAAGTTAACATAGCAGATAGTAGTTGTCCGTCAGCAGCAAGTTCACCTGGGGCAGCAGCCTGTACGCTTGAGCCTGGGTCGGTCGTGGTGGTGGTGAACAGTTGTCCTTTGAAGCCCCACGTGAAGGCTGGAGAGTACTGAAGGTATACCAGAACTTAACAGCTAGAACAAAGCTTGACTCATCCGTTACTTATTAAATGTGAGATATAATTTTACTTGCAGATTAAGAACATTTGATACGCAACTTATTGAAAAGAACTAGGTAAAACTTCATGCGTTTCTTTTCTCTGAAACTCCTTGCAGAATAGAACTGTTGGAGGGGAGGGGGGGGAAGTCTGTTACTGCAGTCTGAAATGTTAGGATTAGCATTAATATATATTTCTGTTGAAACAGCCAAAGAAAGCAATTTGCTTAGAAAACCCATGGACCTACTACTATTCGTGTGTTTATGGAGGTCTGTAGTTGGGTTGGGGGGGGGGAGGTATTTAAAAAAATAAAACAAAATAATGTCAACACTGTTTATTACATATATATCTATTTCAGGATCTATTTAACTTTTTTAAAAAATAGATGAAATGCAATACCTACAAAATAATACATAGCTATAATAGATTAAAGTATGTAAGAGTATTATTTATCAGACATTTCATAAAATTCAGACCTGAAAAAATAATCCATATCTGGGCTCTGTGATAAAAATAACAGTGGGATATATTTTGATCGTGAGCTAAGATGAAATTCAGCAGTCTGTCAACACCGTTGATCTATTTCTGAATGCCATTTAATCTGTGGTAATGAAAGCCACAATATTCCCCCCATGCTTAACTGAAACAATTTTTCCAGGTGCTGAGCACCTGTGGCTCCAAATCAAACTGTAAGTGCCTTGTCTAGCATAAATTGAGAATTCTGCTTCAATCAGAAATGCTCTTCAACAAGTCCTTTTTTATGGCAGAGATGACCGTCTGCCCTTGTAAGCTCTTGACAGTGCTATTTTAGGATGGTTTCACTAGTTAGCTCTGGAATGATCGGAACACATCTTAACAGCAACAAAAAAACTGATCTAAAACAAATGCCCTTAACTCTAGCTCTGACATGCTGGTAGACAATTCAAAATCGTATTATATTTGCTTCAGAGGAAAAAACTTTGGAGAAAATAATGTGAACGAACAGTGGAAGTGGCATTTAAGGCACGCTCGCAGACTTTAATTCCAGATTAAGCTTTACTGTCTGAATGCCAGTGCACTCACTTCCTTGCCATAAAAATATCCTGTCTATCTCTTCACTTTAGTTGATTGCTGGAATGTACAGAAAATGCTCACTGATGGAGTGCGATACAAAATGAAGTACTGCAGATTAGTGCAGTCAGAGTTTGGAGTGCATGGTGACTTCTGTCTCTGAGAAATTATCCTTTTAGGTATTTAAATGGGGCTTAGGGCAGAGAGATTGGGTTTTTTGGTTTGTTTGTTTATTTAATGGCAATATTAATTTTCTTGAAAGAGAAATACATTTGAGAGCAGGGTATGCTTTTCACAAAATGAGTGCTTAACTTGTCCCACAGTGATCGATGCCTGCCTTGACCATGTTGTGCTCACGTCCAGCCTAAAATTACCAGGAAAAATGCAAGTGAAGTTGAGAGCAGAAACTTCTGCAGGTTTACCCTCCTCCTTCCACCCCCAACTGGGGCTCTCAAGTTAAGAAATGAACGCACTTGGAGAATTTGAACAAGAAATATTAAAGTAAGAGCCAATCAAATGCAGAATGTGTGATGGAGAGTAACCAATGCTGTCTTTTAGGAAAAACTAAAATATCAGCAAATTATCTCAGCACAGATAGCTTCAGGAGGAAAAACAAAACAAAAAAACCCAAACCTGTATCGTATACTTTATGACATAATGTGCGTGTTTTTTCTTGTTACTCAGTGGGTTTTTGTACACGCCATTCCTCACCAACTCCCATTGAAGCAGGAACTTAATCTTGAATCTCTTGCAGAGAGTGGGCAGAGTCGGATAGGGCATGCTGTTCCGAATGGATGCTGCAGTGCTCTTCAGTGATGACTTAGAAGGGGGTATGCAGTACGATGCGTGCAGCACAGCCTCTCACCACAGGTGACAAAATCGCATATTTTGGGGGCCGAACCTGTTTATGCTAATAATATAGGGGCTATTTTTGTTCAGTTCTGAACTGAAGCATCAGGAATCCTTTCTTTTGCTGAACTGCTCTGCCCTATGGACCAGAAATCTAGTAATGAGGTATTTGAAATAGTTTGGTTTTGCTGTGGCCAAGTTCAGGTTGAAAGTTTGGTAGTTTTCTTTGTGTGGGGTTTTTTGTTTTTGTGGGGTTTTTTTTTTCAGTACTGGCTGAAAGAAACAAATGTAACAAACTGTACATGTTAAGCACACAGCCTTTTGCATGGGTGTGAGTATTCATTTTCTTGCTTTAACCACGTTGAGCCATTGTAAGTTTGTTGTGTTGCATACCACTGCTCCAGATTGTGTTAATTTTAATGAGAAGATTTACATTATTATGCATGCTCTAATTTGATATGAAAAGTTGCAAATAATTAACAGCTATGACCTTCAGTGATTTAACTTTGGCTGCATGTATGGTCTTTTTTGAGAGATGCTAAGCACTTGCAACTCTTCTTTTGCTTTAGTGGAAACAGTGGCTACTCGGGACCTTTGAAAAGCATGTCACAAATCTACTGAAAAATAGCCATGATCCTCAGAAGCCCATTTCTTGGCATAATTCAGAACTATTAACAAAGTAAAGGTGATTATCTCTGTGCAAATGCTCCAGTGTACAATTAAGGACGTATTTTTGAGTGTTGCAACAATCAGAATGATTTTGACTGTGAAATACGTTATAGCACATCCCCAGGCTGCCTTCTCCCCAAAGGCATCACCTTAAGTTTAATAATATCAAACCTTGAGCAGCAAAAGCATTTTAAACTTGATGTTTTTCTAGCTAGTCCTTTGCACCATTTGGATTTAATGTCTCCTTTTTCCCATCCCTGAGCATATTTTCCTTAGCACTGCTTATCTATAATGATACGCTCAGTGATTCAAGCCTATTAAGGCAGTTATTACAGCAATGGAATAATTTTCATTTGGACTTACTCAGAGGTATATACAAATACCTATAAATAAGCAAAATTCACTTTCTTCATCTTTCATTGCAGAGGCATCTAAAAGCCAAAAATATAAACAGGAGTGGATGATAGCAGGCAAAAGATGTTTTTGTTTACTCAAATTTATGAGATTCTGCTCCACAGAACATTGAAAATAAAAATTAAAAAGGGAGTGCAGTTAACAGGAGACCAGAATGGTGATGGAAAGCTGGAAAATGAACTTGACTAAGTGCACGTCATTGTTGGAAGAGTTTCTATAAATCACCAAGTTATGGACTCTTTGCGTCATTGAGTTGTCCCTTTAATTTTAAAATTGACCAGAGAGCCTTTAGCAGGTCCAAGGAATGTGCAGTGCTTATTGTTTCTGTGAGAGTTCTTATTTAAGATGCAACAAGGCTCATTAGTAGTATGGAGGCCTGGGTACCAAGAACACTTGCAACATCATAGCAGTCATAGTGAATTGACCTGCATTCCCTTCAGGGTGGAGCGAACACCAGGAGCTTCCCAGTACTTATTGATCTGGTTCTGGAGAGTTTCCAGGGCAATAGCTTTGTCCCATTTTCAGAGTTTGAGTAACATGTAAAGTGCCTAAGTGATTGCAAGCCCCAGCGGGATAAAATTAAAACCTTGTAAGTCTGAGCTCCCTCGTGAGATATCCCGTACTTTGAAATGGTAAGCATGAATCTGGAAAAGATTATCAACAGGACAGGACATAGATGAGACCACAACTTGGCCAAGAGATGTACAATATATTGATGGTCAGGAATAAATGCCTTAGGTGTATTCAGAATTTGTTTTTATAACACCCTTTAAAGAGGATTAAAATGGAAAAATAGGCAGATAGAGGTAAAGAATCTGGCATTCTTTGAAAACATCGAAGGCATGCTCTCAGGTTTGTACTGGCGGGTAATCTGTCTGATGATAGTGATGGATCCTTGATACCCATTCATTTTGCACTGTGATAATTCCTCTGAAAAGTTTGGGCAGTAGAGCAGTAGCCTGTAATCAGTAGCTCACAGAGCACCAAAAATCAGAGAGATGTCGACTCAGGAGAGCCGGTATTCCCCATTTGGAGTTGTACTCCACACACTCCCCAGTTGCCAGGGGTGAGTGTACAGCTGCCAGTGGTGGTGACTGGGATGAAGATCAGAGATACACTTTTATTTATTAACGCTTAAATTAAAAAAAAAAAAAAAAGTCACTTCATTATTTCTATTACAGAATGGTTTAGGTTGGAAAGGACCTTAAAGATCATGTAGTTCCAACCCCTTTGCCATGGGCAGGGACACCTCCCACTCGACCAGGTTGCTCAGAGCCCCATCCAACCTGACCTTGAACACTTCCAGGGATGGGGCATCCACAGCTTCTCTGGGCAACCTGTTCCCATGCCTCGCTACCCTCAGGGTGGAATATTTCTTCCTAGTATCAATTCTAAATCTACCCTCTTTCAGTTTGAAGCCATTATCCCTCATCCTATCACTACATGCCCGTGTAAAAAGTCCCTCCCCAGATTTCCTGTAGGTGCCCTTCAGGTACTGGAAGGCTGCTATAAGGTCTCCCTGGAGCCTTCTCTTCTCCAGGCTGAACAACCCCAATTCTCTCAGCCTGTCCTCATAGAAGAGGTGCTCCAGCCCTCTGATTATCTTCGTGGCCCTCCTCTGGACCCGCTCCAACAGGTCCATGTCCTTCTTACACTGGGGGCTCCAGAGCTGGATGCAGTACTCCAGATGGGGTCTCACGAGAGACAAGTAGAGGGGCAGAATCACCACCCTTGACCTGCTGGCCACGCTTCTTTTGATGCAGCCCAGGATGTGGTTGGCCTTCTGGGCTGCAAGTGCACATTGCTGACTCATGTTGAGCTTCTCATCTACCAACAACCCCAAGTCCCTCTCCTCAGGGCTGCTTTCGATCCATTCTCTGCCCAGCCTGTATTTGTGCATGGGATTGCCCTGACCAACATGCAGGACCTTGCACTTGGCTTTGTTGAACTTCATGAGGTTTGCACGGGCCCACCTCTCAAGCCTGTCCAGGTCCCTCTGGATGGCATCCCTTCCCTCCAGCATGTCGACCGTGCCGCACAGCTTGGTGTTATCAGCAAACTTGCTGTGGGTGCACTCAATCCCACTGTCCATGTCACTGACAAAGATGTTAAATAGTACCAGTCCCAGTACCGACCCCTGAGGAACACCACTTGTCACTGCTAGCCACTTGGACATCAAGCCGTTGACTGTAACTCTTTGAGTGCGACCGTCCAGCCAGTTCCTTATACACTGAGTCGTCCATTCATCAGATCCATGTCTCTCCAGTTTAGAGACCAGGATGTCATGCAGGACAGTGTCAAATGCTTTGCACAAATCCAGGTAGATGACATCTGTTGCTCTCCCCTTATCCACCAACACTGTAACGCCGTCGTAGAAGGCCACAAAATTTGTCAGGCACAATTTGCCCTTAGTGAAGCCGTGTTGGCTGCCACCAATCACCTCCCTATTTTCCATCTGTCTTAGCAGAGTTTCCAGGATGATCTGCTCCATGATCTTGCCCGGGATAGAAGTGAGACTGACTGGCATGTAGTTCCCGGGGTCTTCTTTTTTACCCTTTTTGAAAATGGGGGTTATGTTTCCCCTTTTCCAGTCAGTGGAAACTTATGGGGAAAATATGCTGCCTACAGATCAGTCAGAAGACCTAAGTGCTGCTTAGCTTATGGGAACTAAGTACTTCAGAAGAATGCACAAAGAAAACAAGAGATTTCAGGCTGGGAACTACACAGATTTGCTGTCCAAAAATCCAATGTGGGTGATGTTGTTAAAGTGGGATCTCATACTGGACCTCTGTTTTCATATCAGAGCTCGCAGACTTCCACAGAGCTTCTGGTACAATCAAGAGGCTCTCCTAGCAGATTGGAAGGTGGAACTGGGACAACAGACTCAAATACTGGCTGTGGTTTGCCTCCATGTGTGTACTGTGATTTCAGTGCAGATTGGAAACGTTTGAATTTCATTGTCTATTCAGCAATTGAATAGTATAGTTACTGGAATGTTTCATTAACCACCCTTTAAAAACTTTTATTTCAGTCTTTCCTTCTCCTGTTCTAAAACCAGATAAAATATTTTTAACCCCATCTGGCTTTTAAATTCTTGTGAAGGTGTATTTGGTCAAAGAAGATGTTGCGTTTCCCTCAGAAAGGCATTCTCTTTGGGTGAAGGTTTAATCTGAGTTGATGGAATTAAACAGAGATTATTTAGTGGTGCTTAACAAGCAAAGATTGATTAGTCAGGTGTAAAGGCACAGTACTCTTCCTTTCTCTGAAAGCCTATCGAATTCCTTAGTTCAGTGTAAAAGATTGCTTGATCAGCTTGTAGTGAGCTGTAGCTAAATTGTACATAATGAGACAGGGAGTTGTGTGATGGAAGCATCTGTATGTGTGTGCAAGTGAAAGGGGAAGGAGGGAGGGATTTTTAGCTTGTTTAGAAAATAAAATGCATCATTAATCTAAATATGACGGTAGCATAAGCTGTGAGGACTGTCTTCCAAACAGCATACCACGAGCCTGCTTTGTTTGCTGCTCTCTGCCAGCTGCAATCACGTTTTTGCCTAACTGCTGCTGCGTTTCCTGGCGCTTGGATGGACCGATGGCTGCGTCTGCCAGAAAAGACCATTGCGGGGAAAGACTGTCTGACAAACATCAACTGAAAGAAGAATCTGCTCGGATGCAGTGTAGTGGGAATGAAGGGGCAGAGAAGAGAGATGCCAGTTCGTTATCGTTCCCAGCTAAATCTGTGCACCCCGGGGAGAGACTTCATGCCCTCTGTCTGGAGTCTTGGGAAGAGATGTGCGTGTTTGGTAGTGATGTGGCAAAGCTGGTGGAAGAAAAGGATTTTATAAGAAAAATCTGGCTGCAAAAGCTGGGTTTGTTTCATTATTTTTTTTTTTATTCTCATTGGGAGTGGTCTTTAGAAAGATCATCTTTCTATTTTGCTTCTCTTCTTCAAAAGCTAGATATAAAGGTAGTTACAGGACAGAATATGAATAGCTAATAATTCCATGTATTTGTCACCGCACTGTTTTGCATTCATGGCATTTTTCCCCCTTCCCTGAATAGATGTTTTTCCTTTAAACACTCTGCAAGTTTTGTTGTTTGGTGTTTGTTG
>VYXH01003249.1:317093-328320 GCA_013397275.1 Burhinus bistriatus | reverse complement strand
TTTTTTTGTTTGGTTTTTTTTTTTTTTTTTTTTTTTTTTTTTTAAATAACAAACAGGTCAGGGGCAAGCGAGTGCAAAAGCTAACAAACATAAAGCAAACAGCAATTACACATAAGAAATGCATGGAGAAATAGATATACAGGAAGTTTTTAAATAAACTGAATATAAATACAGTGGAAGGAGGAGAGGCTGAACGGCTGCCAGGAGGATACTTGCATAATTGATGCGCTTGTCTATGAGCCTGCTTTTTCGGCAGTTTGATATATAGCTGCACTAATGAGGTAAGTCTCAGTCCCAGAATTTGGTCTCCTGTTCCACGCGTTAAGCTTTAGGTATACTTAGACAGCTTGATGAGGAATATGCCTGCAGCCTTTTGGAAATGAAACGCAGCTCTTCTAGGTGACTCTCGGCGTGTCTTGCTGGTTTCTGGGCCAGACTATTTGCCACTTCCCATTTGGGGGAAGATGGCGGCGGGAGTGGGTACAAACAGAAAATTAGAGTCATCTTATGCAGACAGCAATTCACCTCTCCTTTCTGACAGGAGTCGTGCTTATTGATGTGTATTTTCCTGGTTGCTTTTGTAACTGAGTTCTTATTGTGCCTCCTTTGTGAATCGGTCATACTCTTCATCTCATGCTTAAGCAGAAACTGATCTCATGGGCAGATTGATGTGCTGCCGTAGTCCGTGAAGGTCAGGAAGAAGGACGAGGTTCATAGGTGTGTGACTGGAAGAATCAGGCTGTTCTGCTATTGTGACACACCAAAGCACTGGTGTTTTGAAAAATAATGGAGTCTAAGCTGAATAATACATTTCCTGAGACCAATGAGGTGACTCTGGTTGAAAATTGATTTTACTGTTCTCTTTCATTTGAAGATTATCAGGTACCATTTTTTTTCTTGGTCTCTCTTAGTTTTCTGCTATCTGAATTTTCTTCATGTCTTTGTGCTTTCCTTGTAACTTTGTTCCCTCCTCATGCACACACGTATACGCGTGCATACACGCTTCACAGAAGAATGTTGAGAAATTTCCAAGGTCCAGAGCTCCATCATTTCCTTTCGGAGGGGCAGGAAGATGAGAGGCTCCTCAGGATTTCAATGATAGTATTGCAGCAGCGTGCTGGTGAGGGAAACCGTCTCTTAGACCCCCATTCAGTGAGCAGTGCGTCTCCACCGCAGTTGCTTAACACCAACAGACATGTCTTGATGAGTATTTTTTCTGTAGTTCTTAAGAGAATGGTAATTAGTAACTAATAGCAAGACTCCAATATACTCCTGTTTCCTAGCACTTTGTCTCTTGAATCCCTGTAAATTTGTGTGCTCATATATGTTCTTGAGTGACAATTAGGAGGCCTCAGTTCTGGAAATGTTGCATTTTAATAGGTAAGTATAAAATAATTAAAAGTGTTTTGCAATTAGTATGCTTAAGACGAAAGCACGGAGGAGACTGGTTTAAAGATACAGACCAGAAGTTCCAGATGTATATCCCAGAGTTACGCATGATTGTGCAATACATACCTGAAGAAGAGGTCCCAATGAGATGGGACAGCATCTGTTCACTGAACCAAAAGGACCCGCTTCTCTGCTCTGCCAGCCTTTGCTTTGCTATTTATGCATCCAGGCTGGCATTTAAACCTTTACTGGAGGTATGACTCCTTAGTTTTGAAAAGGGACAGATCTTGAAAAAACCAGGTGACAAACCGTTAGAAGGGCATTGTACTGCCAGAAGACATGGGTTATACGTGTGCAGCCTCAGATGGGAAGCATGCCACCGGGTTCACTTAAGTGTCTGCTGTCCACAACAAAAATATGTGTCTTTGGGAGGGGTATTCAGTCTCTACTGCCATTGTAGGCATTGTAACATACCCTGCTGCCCACTGAAGTCCCAGAGGTCCTGCATGGTACCCGCCGGCCCTGTGCAGGTTTCTCACATGCCCCAAGAGGAGTGTAAAGCGGCACTGGGCACCTCTCTTCAGGCCACTGAATTTGGGGGCAGAAGAAAGTGGCTGGGGGGAGCTACTGGCAGAAATGCCGGGAGCGTTGGGCAGCACTGAAAGCACAGCCAGAGCATGTGATAAGGGGGGATGTAAGCGAGGCAAATAAAAAGAAGAGTGTAGGTGCCGAGGAGCAGGCAGATAATTAAAGAAACTTAAAATATAGGAGCTTGATTTTTATACACTGACATGTGTTTCTTGACAGAAAAATCACGTTAGCAACTTTCCTCCTGCAGTAACAGAAAAGTAATTCAGGCTGGATTTGTCTTTCCGTAGATCTTCTCCTGGGTATAATATGTTGCTGTTCTGTGGGTTAGGTTTGTTGACAAAATTCCTCTCTGAGGGATTTGCAGTATGCAAACTCACTTATTTGTCAATACGTACATGACTAATATGAACCAAATTAATGGTTCAAGATTGTTTTGAAGTAGATTGGTCTTGGCATAAAGAGATCTTTTCAAGGAAATATAAAGCCAAAAATAGAGGTGAAGAAAATATATGCGGCAGATCCATGACTGGAGAGTCATTAGCAATGATGTCACTAACTAGGCCACATTTTTAAAAAAAAAAAAAATCCAAATGGGAAGGAATCTGGCATAGGTGTGCTGCAGTGGGAAGCAATATCTAGATAAGTTACTGAGAAGTGAGTGAATTTAAAGAAAAAGTTCATGCATTGAAAAACCTGGCTGATTTGGGAGCAAGTCCGCTTCATGGCCAGAAGGTGAACATGAGCACTGCTCGGGAGGGAGCTGAGCCAGGTCAGTGCTGCTCAGCCTGGCCGGCAAAACTGCGCTTTGTGGCAGCCCAGCCTGGGCGAGGGTCCCCCCAAAGGGAGAGGCAAGGAGGGAACGGGTGAAAACTAAGAGGCAGGGACACTGGAGAGAGCGTTTTGCAGGGCCATAGCTGCAGAAGGCTGGTGCTTGTGCAGCGCTTGGCTGCCGGGCCACCATGCAGCTGGCCTGGCTCTGCCCTTCCCTGACCTAACACCGTTTCGGGCATCTGGCTGATTTATCTTAGCCTAGAGCTGGCTCCAAGTTACCCTGTGAATTACTCACTGTTACTCTTAATGAGCTGTCGAGCGCTAGGTTAGCTCAGATCTTAGCCAGCAACATGTGGTCAGTACGTTTGAATTATTATTTTTAACTTTATAAAGAAAGAAGGCTGTTGAATATACTGTGTAAGTTGTGTTTCTTCTGGCGGTAAAAAGAAATTTCCTTTTTAGCATTGCCATATCCCTTAATGTTCTCCTTTACCTCTTTGGTATTTTTTAGTTATAGCATTGACTATAAAATAACATCTTAAAGTTTTGCAGCTTTTTACACAATAAGATGGTGATTTCTTTCACCAAGGGAGGCCATTGCAGTAGGAACCAATTCCTCCTCCTTCAGCATGTGGAAGTGAGGAAGAAAACAGGCCCATTTTGTTTTGTGAATGGGCCCTGGCCACTGGCATTTGGGCGGTGGGATATGCCCAGGAGCTGGCATCTCAGTGCCTGGAGAAGTGTCAAATCTTGTCCAGGCGTGTGCAGTGAGTTCATGTGCCAACATGGTGAGCAGGCACGGGGCAGCTGGAGAGGAGGTTGCTGAGCGATGAGGAGCGGAGTGCTCAGTCTCTCCAAGTCTGCATTTAGGTCCAAGTCTTTGCAGCCAGTGTCTTTGGTAGCTCTTGTCAAAAATATCAGTCATTTTGGCTGAAGATAGTGCATTATATGCTTGTACAAGGCCCCAGGGTCATAGAATCATAGAGCTATAGAATGGTTTGGATTGGAAGGGACATTAAAAATCATCCTAGTTCCAACTCCCCTGCCATGGGCAGGAACAACTTCCGCTAGATCAGGTTGTTCAAAGCCCCATCCAACCTGGCCTTAAACGCTTCCAGGGATGGGCCATCCACAACTTCCCTGGGCAACCTGTTCCAGTGCTTCACCACCCCCAGAGTGAAAAATTTCTTCCTGAGATCTAATCTAAATCTCCCCTCTTCCAGTTTGAAGCCATTACCCCTCATCCTATCACTACGTGCCCTTGTAAGAAGTCCCTCTCCAGATTTCTTGTAGCCCCCTTTGAGTATTGAAAGGCCTCAATAAGGTCTCCCAGAGTCTTCTCTTCTCCAGGCTGAACAACCCCACCTCTCTCAGCCTGTCCTCATAGCAGAGATGCTCCAGCCCTTGAGTCGTCTTTTGTCTTTTCTTATTGCTAAATGACAAAGTATATGGGACACGCATACATACTTGAAGCAGGTGTTAAAAAGCTGGTATTAGCAAGGTATTATGGCTGAAGAATAATCAAGAGTTTGCCATGAGGAAGAAAGGTGAATTAAAACTTTTGCAATTAATCAAATTAGTTACTTAGTGTATTAAATCAGCATCCAATCAAGATCCATAAATAAGTGTGTCACAAAAGTTATACTTATTTTAGATTGCAGAAAAAAAATATTGTTGGGAATACTGCTTGGGAATACAAAGACACTATGACTGAGTTTTGAATCTGCTTTGCAAGGGTAGTTTTGATATTGTTGAGTGCTATTGTTTCTTGACAAAAAGGCGTATTAGATGGTGTCTAATATTTGTGTATCAGTGGCATTACTAACCTTGTGATATCATAAATAGTAGATCTGCGTAATGTAACCACTTTTGAAAAAGAAAACTGTTTCTTTAAATTTGTTGTGCTGTTATTAATTTATTTTTTATTAATACATTCTGTATACCTTTTTTTCCTAAACTTGGAGAGGATCAGTATGAACCTGACCATACAGTATTTTATCCTGTCTAAATAATCGTTTACATTTACTCAACTTTGTTAATTTTGATACTTACGCCTTTTCTGAATAATTGGTTACCCTCTTTGCCTGGTACTTAAGCATTTTGTTTGCTCCAGGTATATATTGAGAGAAATCTTTAATATCTTTGGATGGCCGTGGATGTTTGGCTGATTTGATTACCTTGTCTTGTCCGGTTTTCCCTTTATTCCCCATTAAACACAAACATTATATTCATGCATATTCTTTCTAGTGGTTACCCCTTACTTCCCTGCTTCGTTGGAGAAATTCTTGCAGAAGAGCTCATTGCTGCAGCCACTGCCTCTCTGACATGTCATTTGTGAACTTCGGGTTCTTTGGGGGTTTTTTTTGCTAATATTACAGTCATGGATAAATATCACTTACAAATTCTGCTCCTGTCCTTGACAAGGTGAAGTTATTAAGACTCATTTACAGCCTGTAAGATGAGGTGTCTGGAAATGAAGTCTAGCGCTACTAAAACATTAGTATATCTGTCTACTTGTTACTGATCATTGCTGTCAGGTGAGAAGACCTGTGGTACATGTTCCTATCTCATCATCTAAGAATTTATTCACACAAATCTTAACCAACATTAGTCTGAGCTGGAAGGAGGAGGGAGACATACACCTACCAGAACAAAGACATGCCTGGGAAGTTCATGTTGTGATTAAACATACGCAAGAAAAAAATCGAACTATGAAGAATACAAATGGTAGGCAGGTGTGAAGGCAGGTTAACAAAACATTGAGCTCTCCAGGTTTCACTAGCAGAAACATAAGTATTTGTACAGAGGATGTTTTGCTTTTGTTTTCCTTTTGGTTTTTCAGTTATTTTTTTTTTTTTAAATAAGCTGTTCTCTTGTTATTTTCACACCAGTTTTGAACTTTCCATTTCAATGCTTTACAGAAGCCTTTTTTCACCCTGAGCACTGCTAAGGGAAGCTGCTATAATGTGATCTTTTTAGAAACTACGATCAGTGTTGCAGACGGCAAAACTGTTGCAGTAGTCCTCTGAATTTTGAGTGTTGAATAACTCCCCAAATGGAAGAAGTAGGATACTTAGTGATACTAATTAATCCTCCTTAAAATACATTAAGAGCTCTGATTCCCATATAGTTAAGTTTCTTCAAATAAAGAAAAAAGTTGAGATGCGATTTTAATTACGTAGGAGTAAGATTCTTATTTGTCTATGCATGAATGTGTTGCTTAAACCTGGAGAATGACTACAGAAACATCAGAAAGTAAAAGGAGAAAAGCTTAAAACTTGTTTTTTAATGTTCCTCCCCTTCCTTACCTACTGTGAATATTTCAGTCCCCAGTTACAGATTTTAGTGTAATCCATTTATTGTATCTATTTCAAAATATTCTTTTACCTACACTGATATAGTTCGTCCTCACGTACTTCATTTCAGGCCTCCAACCCCTTGAAAAATGAAGTGTTTTCAGCCCTCAGCATTCAAATTTCCATCAGTTAAGTTCCACTTTCCAACCCTTGAACTGAGACAAAAAAGTACTATAGTTTTTTTTCTTTGTCACTTTCTTGTGTGAGACTTCGAAGTGTAGTCATTTTAAGCTTTTGCTTTTTTTCTTAAGACTTTTTTTTTTCTTTTTTCACAAGAAAAAGCTCTGAGGTCCAGAAACATTTTCTAAGGGAAGCTGAGGTTTTACTTATTTTGTCCTTCCTCCATAGTGTCCTCTCACCCCCTTAGCACTTCTATCTAGCTGCTTGACGTTCAGATCATCTTTTATCTGAGGGCTTCTTTTTGGAGAAGATGATGGATGGCTTCTGCTCAGCCCCATCACTGTCTTTGGACAAGCCCAGCACCCTCACTGTTATAAGAGGTTGCTGGAGCACCCCACACCAGGAGCATCCCGCAGCTGTGGATGCTTTGTCATCCGTCCCACAGCCACTACCCAGAGCTTCAACAAGGTGTGATGCTCTACAGCTTCTGAAGCAGGATATTAAACAGGTGCGGTTGTATTTCAGGAAAGACTCGCAGATCTGTGTATCCTCCAGTCTGCTTTGTAGTGACGTTTGCAGGTGGGAGGGGTGGGCACATATCAAAGTCAAGAGGGAGAAAGTAAAACCACCAACTTGCTAAATACTTTCATGAGTTTTCCGACCCCAATCAAACCTTCCATCGCAGTCGGGTTTTCCAGTTATATTTATGAGAAGTTAATCAAGCCCAATATGTGGAATTTCTGGGTAAATTCTAGATTTTCATTACTTTTCAACAATATGATTCAAGGTCATAAAATTAACTATGCTTGTTACAGAATCACAACAGAAATTTAAGACGCTAACTGTACTGTGGTGTCAGCCTTGCCTTTTCCCTCTCAGTCGTTTCATGTGTTTCTTTGAAGCTTTTCCTTTTTAAACCATCTTTTACATTGAGGAAATGAAAATTCCAGATTAAGTGTGAAATAGTCCCTTTGTCAACAAATAACTTATTACAGTTCTGCTGTGTTACAGATACACGTGTTGTTTGAAAGATGAGCTGGGTTTTTTTTCTCCAAAAACTCGCTCTGTCGCACTTTGTACATGCTGGGAACAAGCCCTCATACCTTTTTCCTTTCTTCTTTTTCTACCCCAGTGGAGTATTAATGAATTATTCATCCAAAACTCTCCAAAGACAAAGCATAAAAAGGAATAATAACTGAATTTCCCAAGACTTTCATTTTGCACTGCTTTTCACTAAAAAAAAAAAATCCTGAAGTGATACATCCAGGCCTGCAAAGAAGCACTATCGAATATATAGTATGTGATCCTGGGAAGATCCGTATGTGTGCTTTAAGTGCAGGAGCCATTGACTTCAAAAACACAGCTACTGGTAACAAGCATTCTATATGTTGAATATAAAAGAACCAATTCTGTGGCATGCAGCTGAGCTTTTTTATTTTGTCAACCTATAGTTGTCTTTTCTCTTGATTTATTTCCTTATTTGTCTTCATTTTTTCCTTATTTCCTGCTTTGTGGTGCTTGCATGTAGAAACCTGTGCTAGATAATGATGGTAATAGAGAGAAAGCCAATAACTATGCATACTTGAAAGCACTGTTGTTCTGCTGCGACCAACATCTCCAGTACAGCACTCATGTCAAAAGAGCTTGCTTGATGATGGAGAAGTCTTTTAGAATATTTACTTTGAGACTTTATGCTCGGTTGTGTCACATATGATGCCTGATGTTTTTAAGACTTTGTTAAAACGGGAGAATTAGGAAATCTTGGGGGCAGGGAGGAACTTAAAGGTTTTTCTCATCTTGATTTAAAGTATTTCTGATGGCAGCCTGTCTTCTCTTAGTCTAAAGCGCTATTGTGGAAGAAAAGTCATAACTGAAAATAAAATAAATTGTGAAGTTTTTGTCTTGGTACAAGTTTTTTTGCATTTGCATATAAATTAGTCTCAAAGTTCTAATGTGATGCTTTAGAGAACTGTCAGCATTTATACCACCCTGCTTTTTTTTTTTGTTTTGTTTTTTTCCAGTGTGCCTCAGAAATGAAAATAAAGGCATGGGGAATTTTATTTCTCCTAACACAAAAACCCTGAAATCCTCTCAGCTCGTGAATGATATATTTGGCCTTTTCAATTTTATGGCCCTTAACTATTATTCAAGGTGATCATGAAGAAAACTTGTAGTATCTGAGAGGGAGTCCTGTTGCTATTGAATCCTACTGCAATTACATTGTCTTGCCATTTTTTTTTATTTTTTTCTTTCTGAAAAAGTGCCCTGTGGTAGATGTAAGCATATTGGTAGAAGCCTTGATTCTATACAGTGCAGAAAGTTATTTTCCTTCTTAGTGTAATTTTACAATAACTGCATTTTCTTCTCATTCATCTCATTAATTTTTTTGGCTCAATGTTTTCCAGAGTACTTCACTTACAAGACTCAAAATTCAGGAGAGATCTTCTGCCATTAGAGCATAATGTGATGAACCTTTATAATATTAATTTGTGTATTTAATCTGGTTCATAATATGTCCGTTGTGAGTAGTGATCTTTGTAATTAGAATTATAGTACAGTTCCCATAATTGTTTTCTTTGTCTGGATCCGCTCTGAAAAGCCTGATCTAAGTTGGTATTAAAAGGCCAAGTTCTACTGCATCTAATTTTGAAGGCTAAATGATTTAGCAAAGATGGACTAATGTCCTTTTAATCTAGAACATGGAAAACATTTTGTTGCAGATTTTTTTTTTTAAGCAAAAAACCACCACACCACATGGATAGGAAAATGCATGGAAATGACAGAACATTTCATAGAAATTTTTACGGAAAGCTGCTTTTTTCATTCTCCAGCAATATTTTAAATAAAAATTAAAATAGGATTTTTTTTCAATGTATATTGGCATGGATGATTGATTCTGCAGGGAACAGTTTTTTAGTTGTCTGCTCTGTCATCAGATCCCCAAATCCTCATACCAGTTGTTTATGCTCCTAGATTTTGGGCACTTTTTAGTTGGAGAAGAATGAAGAATACTGTTCCTAGCAAAAATACTATAATGATGGTGATAAAAGTTCTAACCAATTTTGTGAGATGGGCTGTAATGAAGTTACTCATGTTTAAATGCAGTGTGAGAACAGATATCAAAAAGAAGTAAATGTACTAATACTTGAAATCTACTTAGGAGAAAAAATTGTTTCTGCTTAAATATGCCTATATTTTCATTAATATGGATTGTGATTCTAATATAATGTAATTTGCTAAGTGTGTACCAGTAGCTGAGTTAGGGATTGCTTGTTTCCAGTCTTTTTTAGTGTAGTAATGCCCACAAAATGATGCTTTTCTTTCTCCCATACTCTTTTATGGATGCTTTGCAGGGTTACAACTTGGTTTATACATCAAAAATGCCTGGATGGTGCAGAAATGTTTGGTTTGTTCTTTGTCCCAACAGAGAAAACTAGCCGTTTAAGTCTGTCTTAGTAATAACAGGATTGTGGGATGAAAGTAGTCAGAGAAATGGGAAGTGTACAGGTTTTCTTTGTTCATTGTTTATTGGACATTGGAAAGCTGATTTCTGCTGTTTGTGTAGTAAATCTAGGAAAATAAACATATACAGAACTACCTTCCGTTACTCAGTTAACAATAGCTTAGCGGACAAAGAAACACAAAGATAGGATACATTCTTACTTACTAGTCATAAAATGTCATATTTTACCACCTGCTTCGTGCCCAATAGTTAGTCAGTTAGTCAGGTTCCTCCTGGAGCACAGCAGAGGTGGCAGGTTTAGGCCCAAAATTTGAATGACAACCTTATGCTCTGTTTAGCTGCAACATTACGGTGTAAATGGAAGCTGATCCATCTGGTATTTTCATCCTACATCACAAGCTTTTTCCTGAAAACTGTTTCTTATGAGAGAGAATAATTGGACTGTCTACTTTAATACAGGGTATTGAAATTGAAAACTGCGCCAAATACTTACGTAGTTATGGAGGAGAACAAGTGGCCAAAGTGATATGACATGCAGGTCATCTATCAAATGCAACTTAGCAGAAGTTGGGAAAGTCTTTGCTGTGCATAGCTTTGGCTTTTTTCACTCTAAGTAATGCTGGACCTCCTAAACCCCAGATTCCTAAACAGCACTGAAAGAAGCTTCAAAAAGTAAAACACAGAAAACACATTGTATTTACAGTGGGTGTTTTTAGAGAGCATAGTGTAACACAGTGGAGTACAATGTGATGAAAAATGTCATTGAATATATCTCTTGTAAATCTTTCATAAAATGTACCCTTTCTATCTCAGAACTTGTCAGCCTTCCATTTCCTGACTTCAACAAAACTTCATTTATTGACATCAAATTTCCGTGCAGAGGTAGCAGGCACAGAAGCAACAACCGCTTTTTTTCTCCTGCTTCACGCATTTACTTATATGAAATGCATTATGAAGAGGATCCACAAAAGATGAAAATCTAAGACATTTTGTACAAGGTGTGCTCCAATTCCTTTTTTCAGTCCAGCTGCCTCCCATCTAATTACCTGCTTCATCCTGCTAGGCTGTCCAGACAGGAGGAGGATGGGGCTTTGAGCAGCCTGATCTAGTGGGAGGTGTCCGCTGGGTCCACTGGAACTGGGTGATCTTTATGGTCCCTTCCAACCCAAACCATTCTATGATTCTATGAAACTGAAGAAAGGAGGTTGAGAAGCTGAGAGGGCGGCTCCCATTTTTCTGTTCTGTTGAATCAGTGCCCTGAGAGTGAGGGACTTAAAACACTTTCCCTGAGACCTCGTTAAAAGGGCATGCTGCTTTGCTCTTAGGTTTTGCATCTCCCTTTGGCTTTCATCACATACAAGGAGCCTCAGCACTGAAAAGATTTTTGTAGTGTGTTATAGAGGAAAAGTAACTTTTTAAGGGGATGAAGAATCACATGAAATAAATCTCTTTAGCTTATAAGAGAGGCGGAGGGCAGTTTTTCTACCTGTGGTGGTCCTGATTTCATTGAATGTTTTGGCTGGTTAATCACTTTATA
>VYXH01003249.1:251278-313439 GCA_013397275.1 Burhinus bistriatus | reverse complement strand
CCCCCCCAAATCAGATTATCTAAGAGTTAATCTGTTTTGTTGATGTGCTGAGCGACAGCAGCTCATTCAGGAACAGACTCGGGGTGGGAGGGGGGAGCACTTCTGAGAGCAAGCTGTTTCAACCAAACATTTTCCTTTCAGTGATTCGTAGGATTAAATTTCAGGCTGTTGCTTATGGAACTTGGCATTAACAGCCAACGCGTTCATCACGTTAGCTTTTCTCCTCAACTTTCCTTATGGGGAAAAAAAAAATAGAGCCGTAGTTTAGCACCATCAGTCTCCCTTGATGAGCTTATAAGGCTGTGATTACCCTTTTCATCACCTTTTAATACTGACCGAAACCTAGGTGGTTAAATTCACAATCCCCTCACCTTTTTTTCTTTGTGTCTATGTGTTTCTTTTCAGCTTATACAGAATAGTTATGAAATGAGCTGGAATTGATCTATGCTACTGTTAACCTTCTTCCTTTCCAGACAGATTGTTGTTATTTCTCACCATGTGTGTGTATGTAATCATCTGTATTCAAGCTATGCAGCCTGCCTATTTCCTCCTCACCTAGAGGAAAGGTGGGAATACGTCTTGCTTTGTCAACATTTATTGCACTGTCTTTCTCTTGTTTCAGTTAAGTCCATTAGCCTGGAGATCTTGATATGGCTCTTGAGCACCAGTTTATACAGTGCTTGGTAGTTTCTATAATGTCTGAATGGTGAAGCCTCTTGTAGTCATTTTTCTCTCTCTTTTTTTTTTTTTTTTTTTGGGGGGGGGTGTGGACGGGGGGCAGGGAAGACCTAAGTCTAATTAGACTGAATGAATCCGTGTCTTGTACGTGCTGCTCAGAGGCTTTGCTGTCTCTTATCCATATTACTGTCGCAGCTGAGGAGCACATCACAAGGGCACCCTGGTGCGGACCCCGGGTGCTTTATCTGTATAGATTACTGCAGCGTGTTCGTGCAGGGTGAATCCAGACTCTGCAGCTTCAGCTTTCACAAAGCCTCTTCACAAGGGGAAAACAAATTATGTTAGCTAACGTGTAGCAACTGTCAGGAGGTAAAAGCCTAATGAAATTAAGACAATGTGCAGTTCTCACAGGTTGCAGCAAGTGCTATGGGGAAGCTGAGAGATAATCAGAACCTGGTAATAGGCACTAAAACTGCAGATATCTTGCCTTTTGCAGAACTGCACTGAACTTTAGTCTATGTATAAGAACATATTTTGACATTACAGAGACGAGATTTCAGCCAGTACAGACAGGGCTGAACTAATAATGGCATAGGGGACAGGTCAAGCACTAGACAATCTTGCCAGGATAACAGGAAACCTCAGCGTGGAGTCACAGGGTCACAGTGTGTGTATTTTATTTGGGAATGCTGTGTTTGCTTAGCTGGACCTGCTAAACTTGTCCTAACCACTGTAGGGAAGCATCCTGTCTCATTATCTACCTATGTTATTTGTATCTGGATATTTCTGTCCATGGAGAATGTATAAATTCCATGATACTTCTCACCGTGGTGTTTAGAAGATTGTAAAGGCAATAGATTGAGAGATGCCAAATGGCCTTTTGAAAGGACTCAGTGGCACAAAATGCTGGGAGAAGCTCTTGATTCTAGTGGTGAAAGAGAAGGCATAGTGTCCAGGTATGAATGTGATGGCTTCAGGGATTGTCCAGGGCTGTGACTAATCTGAGAGCCGCCATAGTCAGGAAAGAGTCCCCTTGGGCTACTGGGTCAATACAGGTGGATTTTTACCTTCTAGGCAAATAGCTAGAAGGGTCACGAATAAACCTTCTCTGTGGTCAAAGGTGGTGGTCCACTATCTCCTCTCCATTTCATTTCCACTGGATGGCTAACAGCAGTGGCCTGAGCAGCCCAGGTTCTTGGATCTTTTTTGTCCTCTCTAAGCTTGCTTTTTTCCCGTGTTATTTTGGGGTCTGCCCTATGTATGACTCTTGACTCCTGCCCCAACCCTTAGCCCTATTGTAAATGTAACCCTTTCACTCTTCTTTGATTAACATAATCAATCAGTCTGTTTCTAAGTCAGCATCTGTCATTCTGAAGGGTTCAACATGTAGAGACACCTCGTACAGTGCCGCATGTATCCAGCCTCAGCCCTCATTCCCTCCGATTCGGCAAGCTGCTCTGAAAACCCCACTGAAACAAGGCACCCGTTTGGCCCTATGTGGTTCAGGCACCAGTTGTATTTCGTTTTGAAGCCCAGTGTCAGTCTACCTTGGCCCAAGATACAGGACTGCAAAAGCTGTCTTTCTTTACAGTTCCAGATTTCTGCCTCTTTTGGATCAGTTTCTGCAGTTCCTTCTAATTAGTCTTGTGTAATTCCAATAAAACCCTTAAGGTTTTGTCATCAGAGCATTTTGTTAGTATTGTATGCCAAACAAAGACATTTTGAAGATTACCTATCTGCATATCATGACTATATAAATACTTATTATTTGCTTAGGTAACAGGGGTTTTTTTAAGTGGTGACTTTTGACAGCTACAGTTCAATTTTACCATTTGTTTCTTTCTAAAAATGAAGAAAATATAGGATAGCAAGATGATAGGAAATGATACTTTTTAATGTAAACAAGTTGGTTTTAGGGAGTTAATGAATGAAGCAACTACTGAAAGATGTAAAAAGCATTGTATTAGTGACTCAAAAGGTGAAGAGTCATGTATAATTCAAAACCAAATCCCCCAGGAAGAGTCCACATGATGTACATGAACTGTTGAGCAGTTTAATAAACAAGGAAGCTGAAAAGGGCAGCATTTGCTCTAATCCAGATATCTTGTTAATGCATACAGGTATCTGCAGCCAAGCGAAGAACACTGTATTTAACACTGAAGTGTACCTGAGTGAGAAACAAGACAGGGAATTGATAATACCACAGAGGTTAAACACATTAGAGCAATACAGCAGTCCTCTCTTCCTAAAACACAAGAAAGTTTTATCAGACCTCTGAAATCTTTTGGGATTCACTTTCCCAGTCAGGAGTAGTGATAAAAGAATTTCTAAACTGAACATCTGAACTCGCTACACTCCGGCAGTGTTATGAGTTAGTACCTACAGAAGCCATTACTTATATACAACCTGGCAGCATTTGGCTTATTTTCAACCAGCATTGTAGATATCCCATAATAGTGTGTCCAAACCATGACATAGTGATAAGAACGTTTCAGTTTCTTCTGGGGTAACTTCTTCCCAGGATCTTGACAAAATGGAGAGCTCCAAAAACTTAACGTTGCAATCAAAGCTCCAGTGAACCAAACTTTGCTCCAAGTTCGAGAGTAATGTCATTGATCCATGGCAGTCGCTTTGCATCATTTGGCCCAGTTGTTACTTTTTTTCACAGCCAAATCTGAAATGGGAATCACCATCCCAGCAAAAGCCACTGATGTAGATGTTCAATGGGATAGCCAAACTCCTTTCTTTTGTGAAGGGTCCTACTGCCCTTTAGTATTTTTGGTAGCGCTATCAGTCAAGCTTTATGTAGCAGCTATCACCAGCTTGCATAAGCTACTGCTTCCAGTCAGAAGCAGAACTCCCTGCCTTGGCGTGACTGCTCTGCCCGGTTTCTTTGGGGCTAGGTGAAAGTCAGCTTTTGTTTGTATTTTTGTGCTCTGCTTTGTGCTGTCTAATCTGCCTGATATAAGAGAACTGATTTAAAAGCTGTCTGCGATATCTCCTACTAGAACAAAGTCTGAAGAAATCAGACTGAAGAGAACCTTAAATTTTTGCATGCTTTTTTGTGTGTGTGTTTGTATTTCTGGATAGCTGTGTACCTCCACACATACGTGGAATAAAAATATAATGAACTGGCATAGATTTCAAACCTCGAGGTCAGTGCGGCTCACTGTGGTAATTGCCTAGTGACCTCTTTTTTGGATCCTTGACAAAGCCCGTCTTTTTAACAACACACACTTCTGCTGTGATCTCCGATTGTGGATATAAAAAGAGTATTCCATTCTTGGTCTTTCTTTCACTTCTTGTAAACAAATAGGTGTTGACTAGCATGGTCATTATTCCCTGAGGGCTTTCTGTAACCACTTGTCAAATTAGTCTATACTGAGATAAACAGCTTTGTGGTTCAGGGCAGCCTTCAGTGTGTGGAGATCGAGTTCCTTGGTCTCCCACAGATTTTGTTTAATGATGGTGGGTGCCTTGCTTTGGAGGGCATTCATCTTTTTTTTTTTTTTGCCAAAGTTACCTAAAAGTGAGGCCACTAATCTGAATGAGTCAGGTGGGCTCCATTTGTTGTCGAAGAGGAGAGGAAGGTATCTGCAGAGAGTGAATATCTCATCTTTTTTGAGTGTAGGAAGAGCCTAGAGGTAGCTAACGTGTTACCAACTGAGTTGAGGTGACATTAATTCCATGTTATGATTTTAAATCAGACCGCTCATTGATTTTGATGGGAGCACACCTGAGCACCCTTTAATTTCCTTTTCTGGGCACTGACTCACCCAACCTGAGGCATCCCATGTTTAGAGTATTAGGCTTAACTTTTCTGTGGTTTTCTTTTGTTTCTTCTAACATTTAGATTGCTGTATTTGAGTTTTGAGATGAAACTCACAAACAACTGATCAACTGATCTACAGAAATGTCTCAAGCAGAATGCATTGTTTCTATGGTTTTTTCCTACCCTTTTTTTTTTTCTTTTGGCAAGTACATTTCCACTAAATATTTTTAGGAGCTACCATGATGCCTGTAAGTGCTACAAAGTAGTAACTGAGAGAATCATATAAAAATAGCATTGGAAGGGACTTCAAGAAGTCATTTAGGCTATCTCTCTACACTTTAAGGTAGAAGCAACCGTTCTTACGGGGCACAAAGATTTGGTTTGCATCTTTATTAACCTGAGTGCTCTTACTCACTAATACCCTTTCTGTACTGGTTTAAATTTTTTTCACAATGCACCAGGATTTTAGAAAAGGCACAGCTTTTATTAAGCCAGGTACATTTTACTTTCTTTTGTTTGTAGATGGGATAAATACTGTCTGAAACGGCCGCGCCATACGTGTGGGACTCCATCTTATATTGTGAGTAACCTGCCAGTGCTTCATAGAGCAAAGCAGTAGTGCATCTGCAGGGAGCAGAGAAGGTCTAAAAGAATTCACTAACAAACCTGAAATCTTTGTTGATATACTTTGTTTGCATCTCAGGGACAGGTTGAAAGAACATTTAAAAATTACCACTGAAAGTCTGAATAAGAGAAGAATTTCATTCAATTTTGGGTCTTTTTTATTCTTTCTCTTTTGGCTTCTGGAAGCGGCTGTCCAGGTTTAAGTGTCTGGAGTGTATTTTTGGCATAGAAGACTTGTATGTGTTGACTTTTAATGTACCAGTCTTTGAGACTGCCAGGCTCCCCTTCTGGGGAAATTTTATATAATTGGAGCATCACATAAAGTGTGTTGCTTTTGACTGAATTCCTTTAAAGTCTTTGGTATTTCCCTCTTTTATTTCTGAAGTTCCTTCATTTCATGTCATAAATAACACCGAACTTGCTGAATCGCTGCCCATGGATTGCTTCAAGACTGGGTGAACAGGAAAAGGGAACGAAAAGGGAAGTGAAAGAGGATTTATTCAATCTTGACATTAACGTGAGCAAGTGGCACTTTGAGGCACTGCCCTAAATATTAAGAACCCCAAAACATTTACAAAAATTGTGGAACCAATGTGCTACTTTAAAGCCATCCTGAACCTAAGCAGAATCAGAAGAATTGGTAGGAAAGACCAAAAGTTGATAGTGCTGCTGTTTCATGACACGAAGATTTAAACACCCAAGAACACAGAGAGCAGCGTTATTGTTTAACATGTATATGACACAGTAACTTTGCATTGAAAAAAATCCATGTCTCTTTATTCTCAGAATTATCATCCTTTAGGAGCGTGGACTCTCAGGAAATTGGTTTTGCTTTCTGTGAGCTTTGGCATCTCATGCAAGCGCAGCTTTGATGACAAGTGACCACATGTTCCTTGGTTTCTGCTGCCCTTGCCTCGCGTCACGGCTTGCACCAGTGGTACCCAGTCAGTTCTGCCTACTTTGCAGCTACTGTGTGCTCCCATGCCTGTGCGGGCATGGAATGATGCCATAAAAGCCACAGAACCATATTTTTGAGCCTTTTACAATAACAGTTGGAATAATGCCGAGGTTTTTGGAGAGGATTATTGCAGACCTTGTTTTACATTTCCAAATGAAGTATAGAATAAACATCTATATTTGAGAATCTCGTATTTCTTCAAGTACTATGTGAGGACTAGGTGTTTCCTCCACATGGTGGTGACTCTTCTCGTGAAACCAGGCTAATCCGTGGTAGTAGATAGAAATGATGCAATAATTGCCCGATTAGTCCAGAGTACCTCCCCGTGGGGCAGGAAATACTGTTTTGTTTCTTGAATTCGTTTCCAGCCTTTGCTTAGTAAATGTCTTGAGAACCTCTAAGTAAAGGTAATTCCAGGAGAAATGTACTAAAAGTGTTTGCAAAGAAAAATGCTTGAAATAAAATTGTTGACTGATATTTTCATTAAAGGAGATTACTCTTAGCTGCCCTAGTGTTATAAATAGTGGTTTTAAGAAACACAAAATTTTCTTTGCCCATTGTAGTATATACCAAAAGAAATATGCAGTTGTGTATCTATCCTGCATATCCTAGCGTGGTCGGAGATACCTCAACTTGATTTGAATAGTGTGTTTTCTTAAGTCTGCACTTCCAGTGAGAATACTTAAAAGGCTAAGAAGCATTGCACGTAAGCGTGAAGAAGAGTAATTTCTCATTCAATTATGAAGCATACGGCTCTATCAGATTTGATAATGATGGCATAAAAATAATGGTATCTTTAAAGAAATAGAGAGATGTTATATCTGAAAGGCACATCAGAGCTATAACCCTTTTCTTCTCATCATGCCTGCATGCTTTTGACAGTGGGAAAAGGATTCGCTGAGCAGATGGAGAGGGATTTCTTTGTCTGCAGGGGGAACTTTCTTCAATAGTTATAACTCCTTTTAAGTAACTCTTTGGAAATAACATCTCTGAAATGAGATTGTGGAGTTGCTTTAGCCAGGGCATATATCTGGCAGTGATTCAATCAGACGCTGTTTAAAATGGCTTTTCATGAAGTCTGCAGTTCTACTTTGCTGACAATGGCAACCCGTAAAATGCTGGGACATACTGTAGCATTTTAAGAAAATGTTTTGCTCTTACACCTGCCAGGACATTGGGGCCTTGTTCCCTTTCTCCAGGATGTCTGTAACTTCCATATATAATCAATAGGAACTGCTCATATCCTGTACTAGAAAAATAAAGCCTGTAAGCCAGCCTTTTAAAACCTGTTGTCTAAAGAGCAGCATATAAATACCACCACATTTTTCAGTGGTGGTAGATGTTTTTCCTTCTCTTATGTAGGCCGTACATAGTTGGCCTTACATACTAAAGGTCTAGTTCTGCATCATTTTAAGCCAGTAGGGGATTTAACTTTCATTTCATTGTGGGGAGAACTGGGCTTACGGAGAAAAGGTGTGTGACTTCTGAATGGAAGCATGTACCTTTCCTCACTGGTTGTAAGGTGGGAAAATAAGGTTTATAAGACATTTGCTTTTCATCTATTTTAAAGGTGCTTTTGAGGTGTTTATATTACTGTCATAGCAAGGTGCGCATTATAACGATTTTTAAAAGAAGCTGTATATCCAAGCTCCACATAGTCTTAATAATCTTAAGGTCCTGGAGCATAATTATTTCTTCTGTATTGCGTTAGAAAGCATTCCAGTGACTTTCTCCATGTGAAATCAGGAGAGATAAAGAGTGTGCCTCTATAGAAGTATAAATATTTTTCTCCAAGACATTTAGACTTTCACATGCTGTTGAGGGTTGTTTTTCTTTTTTTCTGCTGTGAGGAGGCCTGCATATTCAAAACATTTTCAGGCTTGATGTGTAGTTTTAGCTAAGGGTGGGTGTATCTTGCAGAGCTTGAGGTTTGGTTAACACTGCCAACTATTTCTGGGTTCACACGGTTCATTCGTCTAGTTGAAGCCTGAAAAAACACTTCTCCTGTGTTTCATTTGTGGAGTTTTTCCTCTTTTCAGTTTGTTTTTGTTTGTTCTATTTCTTGTTTTGAATTAGGATTTCTGCTCTGTGCTCGAGTTGGAACATCACCTTATGAAAGGTCATGTGTGTTTTGTAACGTGCGGCTTGTGGTGCCTCTCCAGTCTCGCTCCTGGAGCCCAGGATGACTGGCTCAATAATAAATATTAAAGAATTCTTCTGTGAGACTGTTGCACGTGAACAGCAACATCTGGCGATCTTGAACTTCCCATCAAACAATCTCATTTCAGCACTCAGGTTACTTTAAGCCCAAATGCAAATGGGAGTTACAGTTGCCATAGCAGGTATTGGTGACGGTACTGAATAAACACAACCATGTACGTGTCCTTGCTGAACGCTTGTTTAGACTTCTGTCCAAGTGGAAAGAAACCCAGGGAAGTTCATATTTTGTCAAACTTTGTTCTCCTAATAGCTGAGCGTGTTTGAAATTAGACCAGGTAAGTTTACCATCTCTAAGTTTCAAAGCTTCTGAGAAGCTGGGGTGCACATCTAAGAAATGGCAGAGTGATTTTTATGTTTTTCTAATTTGATCGGAATTAAGTTTCAGTCAGTCCCTCCTGCACTGCCTGAATAGGTGATTTAGCTCAAATTACGTGCACCCCCCAAAAAAATACTTTTTCCCCCCCTGTCTAATCACCCTCACAATTTGAAAAATCTGTGATTTATTTGTGATTTACTCCTGATTTGAAAAGACTACCTTAAACTCCAGCTATGGATTCAAGTGATGCCTTTTTCCAGGTAGACAAAGGCCCTCTTACTAACCATTATTTTCTCTCATTCAGAGCATGTGTACAGAGAGAGAGAGAGAGAGAGAGGGAGATGTGTATACGTATAATCAAGTCACCTTCTGGTCCTGTTTTCAATAAAACAAGCTCCTGGCATTCTTCAGGTCTCCCCAAAGTGCTTTCTCTGCAGCCATGAGCAGTTGTGTTACTCTGCTGTTCCTCTCAGTTGCTCTTCACTTCTGCTCACTGTTTCCTGTTTATAAATCCCAGGATCATACTTCTTTTTGGCACAAGGTTACCCTTGAAATCCATCCTGATGTGGCGCTTTTTTGTTTGGTTGGCTATCCTGCCATAAGAATTGCTTTCCAGGTTTCAGTCTCTTTATCTTATTTTTTATTTTGGTTTTTCTTTTCTTTTTTCCCCCCTTATTTGTTTGCCCAGTCTGGCTTCCTGGTTCCTAGAAACACTGCCTTGCTTGTAGGCATGCATTAGGAAAAGTGTATTGCCACAGGGGTCCAGGTGATCCCTGACAACCCACCCCTGCCATTCAGTCTGCTTTGTTATGTTATTTCATATAAGAAACAGGCATGGTTGGGCTGGGTTTTCCTCAGGAACGTTAGTAGGTATGCATTGGAGAGTTACACAAAGTAAATGTAAGAACTAATGTATCAGAAGATATTCACAGAATCACCGGGGTTGGAAGGGACCTCTGGAGATCATCTAGTCCAACCCCCCTGCCAGAGCAGGGTCACCTAGAGCAGGTTGCACAGGATGGCGTCCAGGCGGGTTTGGAATGTCTTCAGAGTCGGAGACTCCACAGCCTCTCTGGGCAGCCTGTTCCAGTGCTCTGCCACCCTCAAAGGAAAGAAGTTCCTCCTCATGTTTAGGTGGAACTTTCTAGGTTCAAGTTTCNGTCCCTTTCCACCGAGCTGGTTCCCAGCAGGTCAGCCCCTAACCTGTACTGGTGTATGGGGTTATTCCTCCCCAGATGCAGTACCCCACACTTGTTGAAGTTCATGAGGTTTCTCTCTGCCCAACTCTCCAGCCTGTCCAGGTCACGCTGAATGGCAGCACAGTCTTCCAATGTGTCAGCCACCCCTCCCAGTTTTGTGTCATCAGCAAACTTGCTGATGGTGCACTCTGTCCCTATATTCCTTATTCTGCCTTGAGTCATTCGAGAGTTTGATTGCGCTCTCCTGTGCTTTAGTGGAGCCAGAAAGTGGGAATTGCAGACTAGAGCACGGGTGAGTTGGGGAACCCAGAGCTGTGTTCCCAGCTCTGCTATAGATTTTCTCTGTAACTTGGATGCCTTGCCCCACTCTAAGCTGATAATATTTACCCACTATGTTACAGCGACTGGAGGGAGAAGATGATGGTGTTACAGCTGCAGAGAGTAACATCCAACCTTTCGGTGGGATCAGAAGCAGTCGTTTCTAGACAGGGTCGAATGCAGCAAAGCAGAATCCATGGTGCTAGGCCAGGTTAGTTCAACTTGCTGGTACTGCTAAAGACACACATAGAGAGATTTCAGTGGCTATGATGGTAAAGAGAGAATTTTAGCTACTTCCAGACTTTCTTTTGCTATGTGAGTCAGGGCTCAGGTTGGTTATTTACTTAGACTGAACAGTAGCAGACAAGGTTAAACCATCCCTGCCCTAGACTACGGAGCTGACAGTTGAATCAGTCAGTCAGAGCAGTATTAGCTAACACCAAGATAGCTCACTTGGAGGTGGGGCAGGGGGGAAGAAGAATCTAGGAGTCTACTTAAGCAAACCCTCTGCTACCCCAAACCAGCATTTTTAGGTGGCATGTTTTCAATTTTTCTCGATTGTTCTTAATTATGTCTCTATTCCTGTTATTCGGTCTTTTTTTTTAATCATGTAAACCACTCTGTGACTCAATTTTGTCTTTAGAAAACCCTGACACCATAGTTAAAAATGGAGTTTGTTGCCTGGCAGACCTTTTCCATGATGTATGAAGAGGCCCTGGGAGTTTTATTTTACTCTAAAAGCTCTCACATTCTCTGAAGTTGATGTTCTTAAAAATTATTTTAACCTGGTTTGTATTGGTGTAGGTAATTTAACTATATCAGTTTGACATCCAATTTTAGTTAAGCTTATGTCTGTTAATAATGTAGGAAAGACCTAACATTTATCTTCTGCTTGATTTTTTTCTTTTTTTCCATTAGACATTTTAAGTGTTGTTTACACTAAGGGACTGTAGGGACAGCTGGAGAATTACAAAACTAACAGTGTTAGAGACTAATGAAATAAAACTTGATTTCTTGAGAAAGGCGGTGAATTTTAATACCTGAATAATATGGTTTTGCCCTGATTTTTGTCTGGTTTATACTAGTTTTACCTTTTTGATTTCAGCATGTAGAATAGGTCTCCAGTTTTAAGTGGCTTTTAACCATATTACCTGAAAATGAAGGCCAACGATTCAGCAGCTGTGCCCCATCCTCAGGATGGAAGGTTTCCCTGACAAGGTTCTTGTGTAAACAAAATCTCTCCAGCAACAACGAGAGGGACTTTATTATCCCTGGTTTTGTCTGAGGTAAAATAAAGTAAGACATGCCCCCTGCTATTTGGAGGTGTTTGCTTGATTTTTGTTTCTCTATTTAATTCAGAAAGTCATTGGCATTTAGGTTTTTAATAGCTCATACACAAAGGCTACAGATGTTCCCCTCTAATTGGTGTATGGCCTTAACCAGGCTGGGAGCAGTGAAGAAACCTTTTGCCATTGGGTTGGGTGACATTTTGAGAGAAGCAGCTGGCACGGCGCTGCGTGTTTCCCCTCCTTTCCTTCCTCTGCTCCTCTTGCCTCAGCACGCGGAGGATGATTTCTTTCCCATTCTCCGCAGACCTGGAAGAGGTGTGGTGCTGGGTTGCTGGTGTGCAGAAAGGTGGCTTTGGAGGTGACATGTGAGGCTGCTGCTGGACCCGTAGGAGTGTGTGTTTTGCCAAAGGATTGGGAAGGCATACGGGGAAGGGTTACTTGAACTGAGAAATAAGGACATTTCCACATTTCTCTGTAGTTTTCTGAATGATTTTGGTAGCACTGATTAAAAACAAATACGGGCTAATTCTACATGAAAGCTAGACTACTGCTTTAGCAGAAGGTACAAAGACTTGTGGCATCTGTCATCCCTGTGATGCTAATGTGAGGTGACAAAGAAGGTGGTTCAGGCTTGTGGCTACAACTTACCTTGAGCGTAGTGACTGAAGCTTTTTTTCTTCCTGGCAAAGTCTTTAAGATGGCAGCAACTTAAAAAGTGTTGGCAAACATTCCACTATTAATCAAACCTATCCATCCCCTATATGGAAAAGTATGTTCAAAGGTATGGAATGTCTTCCATATGAGGAGCAGCTAAGTAAGATGAGGATTATTCAGCTTGGAAAAGAGATGACTAAGGGCACATATTGTAGCGGTCAACAAAACTCCCACAAAAATCTAATGGCACTGAGGGATGTTCAGCAATTTTGGAGGCTTTGGCAATACGTTGGTGATACTCTGCCTCAGATTTGGTTTGTTTCATTCTGCTGATGTGTTCCTGGCCCTCTGCCTGAGATTTGGCTTATTTGTCCTTTTCTTTTGTTTTTACCGTTCATTTTCACCGTTGTCTGTCTCTTGCTCCATTTTAATTCGTTGTTCTTATCAGTTAATTTTAATCCCATTCCCCTGCACAGAGTGATAAAAGCAGTTAGTGGTTTTGCACCTGAGGGGAAGTTTTATCTGAGTGAGGAAAGCGGAAATCCCCTGAAGTAATTTTACAAAGTTCCTGGATTGCTGCTCCAGAGCTGTTTCTTGCCCAGCTAATTCAGGGTCGCTTGAACTTGAACATGCCCAGCAATGTTGCTTAAAACCACACCAGATGTGCTGGACTGTTTTCTAGCTCTTTTCTCTTTCAGTCATCTGCACTTTTTAAACCACAAACCACTCTGGCCCACGCAGAGCCACCGGGGTTGTAGTGTGTGGCTTCAACCAGAGTTGTCTTAATCTCTTGGTCTGGGGATTTTCTGTGTTGGATTTGTAGGCAAGGCTGTCCAGGGGCCGCTGCTGTGAAGCTTCATCTTCTCTGGAGAAAAAGGGGTGCAGCGTAAGGCTGCTCTGACTGGCAGGTTTGAATGCGCAGGAGGAGGACGTGCACCATGGTGCCTCTCCAAGCAGCTGACAGTGTTCCCATGTCCCCTTTCCTCCAGCCTGCAGCCCGTGGCACCCAGTCCTTAGCTCAACATAAATGGGGTGGAGAGGGGGTTGCAGGCAAGTTAAGGCAGCCTCGAGCTGCCCCTGCCTAATAATTCAGGTGCCAAGGTGGAAGACCTTCAGCAAGAGCTCTGCTAACTGGTGGTGTGACCTGCTGCACCTAGGAGGTGCTGGGGGAGATGGAGAGGGTGCAGAAGACGTCGAGGGTCAGAGCAGCACCGTGGCAGGGGCTCTGCAGTGCCCTGGGGGCCCTCACCACCCCACGGGTGCCGCAGCCCCTTTGAAGCTGCTTGAACTTATGCTGGGAACTAATGTGATCCCAGTCGTGGGGACTGGTGATGAGAACTGGTAATTAAGGAAAAAAACCTCACCTGATCCCCATCTATTTCCTTTCATGAATAGTTTTCGGGGAGAGTTGCAGATGAAGCCTCGTGGGTTTAAGAGGTATTTTCAGCTGTGTTAAAAGTGTTTGAAACATCATTTTAGAACTCAGGCATTTCAGTTGAAGTGAGATTTTTGCATACGTGGCTTTCTCTCCCTCTATTTTTTTCATTTTTTAATGGCTTTGAAAATTCTTAATGATACTTTACTCTTTAGAGTCAAATGTTTATTTTGCATATGGCACTAATACTTCATTTACACCTCTCTGACGTTATGAGTAAACAGGCAGAATTTGTCACTACATCAAAAAAATCACTGATTCTGTCCCTAAATATAGATGAAAAGCTGTAATTAATCTGCATAATAATGGATACATTTTTTCTGTGTATATTCTCATACTTATTTCCTAATTTTCTGTGTGTTTTCAATATTCTTTGTTCATGAAGTCTGCAGAACACAAACGGCCCATAACTCTATTAGCAGGACATAATTCCGTACAGGTTATTTAATTATGCAAACAGCAGCTCCAGTTACTTCCAGTGTCGTTAATTTATTTCCCTCATTTTGTCTTTGCGTATTCCCTGCATCTTTGGGCACCTGTAAGTTGCATTTCTACCGAACGTGTTCATGTATTGCCAAGGTATGGGATTAAAGTTTGGAAGGAGGAATTGCAGGTCCCTGCTCGCGGTTGGCTGTGCTGGAGGTAGCTGGCCTGGTGTTTGCAGTGGGAAGCTGTGCTTTTTGCCAGGGTTCACCACCTCGAGCCTCTCCTGGCCGCCGGCACTTCCCCCTGTGGTGTGTTGTGGGAGCAGTCACAGACAGCGAGGGGTACTGCATTCCTAAACAATCTGAGTATGATCCGCCAACTGTTTTTATGACCTATTCTGTGCAAGCATCCTGATTCACCCAAATACGGGCTTACCGGGGGAGGGACCCATAGTTTGAAGAGGGGGGAGGGTTTAAAGCAGGGGTACAGTGACAAACTCAGCACGCATGTCCCCAGGCAGGGAGTGGACAATGACAGCATCTACCAGCTCTTGCCAAATTGCCCCACTGGCAGAGGGAAGGGCATCTTGGGCAGGCGGGGCTGTGCTGAACCCTGCCCCTGTTTTCAAGGCAGACGTGAGCTGCTCCAGCCATTCTGCTTATTCATCCTGCCTTTTTGGAGGAGTATTGGCACTGCTTGCCTGTTGGGGATGAGGCTGGGATTTAGATGCTCTGCCCTTATCTTTCATGAACCCTTTTCGAGTCGGTCAACACAATTGCTCTAGTTTCCCTATTTGTAAATGAAAATATACCTGTTCCAAGAGCACCAGGCACAGTAACTAGCTTGTGTTTGCATTGTACTCTACCCTAACTGTGTAAGATGCTATTTAAGACATATTTTCTTTTGGCACAATTCCACTGAAGATAGCGAAGCAGCTTCTGCTTTAGACAGTGGGTGTGTTTTGCCACAACTCTGAAAAGGTTGTGTTTTACTAATAAATTATCCTCATAGCATATTTTGCTATGAGTTGGAGCATCATCTTAGCTGTAAGGCCTCCGTGAAGGAGTCTGTCTGCCCACCGTGTACATGAAAAGATCATAAAGCATTACAGTGCAAATTCCGGAATGGCGAATGCATATGCTATTAGCAGTATATATTGTTTAGAAACCAAGGGAGATTTCTGAGGAGGTCATCAGCACAAATGATTAGCAGTTATAATGAAGTACTATCCTGGTTAAGATAACAGAGTCTCGAAAATTTGTGCCTTGGGTTGGGTTGGGGTCTGAGGAAACCTCTTGGAGAACCGCCCGTTTTCTGTAATTAAGTATGAATAAGTAACACCACATTGGT
Organism: Burhinus bistriatus; assembly: GCA_013397275.1. Classification (NCBI taxonomy): domain Eukaryota; kingdom Metazoa; phylum Chordata; class Aves; order Charadriiformes; family Burhinidae; genus Burhinus; species Burhinus bistriatus. The sequence continues at coordinate 298,200 of VYXH01003249.1, read as the reverse complement.
TCATTAGCATTGGTTGGTTCAGCAGACTGATGAGCTGACACTGTGGGAACCAAGCCCAGGAAAAATGCAGCTATCGTGCTGAATTTGATTTTATGACACTTGTAGCTTTTTCCTTCGCTGCAGTTTCTGCATAAAATCAGAGGAAGTCAATATATTCTGAGCTCTCACAGCCTTGGCAAGATCAGCATTGATTACAAAAACATGAACAGAAATTTCTTTGTCCCTAAACAGTAATAAACAGTGGCTGAGACTGCCTTTCACAGGAAAGATCACAGCCAGAAGCATCTTGCCTCTTCTGGTTTTAGCGTCGAAAGAAATGAACCAAAAGCAGCTCTGCTGGAGGTTATTGTTGTTCGCTTTGGAGCCGAATAGAAAACTTTTGTATCCATTACTTAAATACTGTAGCCAGTCATTAACATCAGTAGGTCTTTTTTTTTCTTTACAGGTCGCTTAATTATCCTACTAGATATTTGTGCTTCTGCAATGAAAAGTGTTTCATGACAATAAGGTTGTCAAAGAAAAAAATAGTTTGCGTAAAAGAGTTTCCTTCTTTTACAAATGGGAAAAGTGCTGTAGGGAAAAGGTGTCGCTCCACTCTCCGTGGTTGCTGCATTTGCCTTTTAAGGAAACCTGATTTACAGTTAAATGTTTTGGAAGATGGGCAAAGGACCAAGGCGAGTGCTAACAGTGCCAAGGAGAAGCGGGAAATGAGGGAGAGGATAAGTTGAAGGAAATATTTCTCTGATTTTAAACAGAGAAGGAAAACAAATTGGAAATGTGGGCGGGGGGAGATGAAAGCAGCTACGTCATTGCAGAGCAAGGGCTCTAGAGTAAAAGAGAAAAAAGATTATATGGTGAAAACTTGTGTTCTGATAACTTCAGTAGCTCGATAGCCACAAAAACGGGGCTACGTGCTGCTATGCTGTCTTTGCGTCTGGCCTTCCCCTGCGTTTTTTTTTCCTCGCAAGCTGGGCACCCTAGAAGGGAGTTAGCTCTGCCTGCCTGGTGTGTCTCGGTTTGAGCGGTGGGGACAGAGAACGGCCATGCTCCTGCTTTCCTTTGCCGGCTGGTGGCTCTCCTCCTCCACCCCGCAGGGTGGGAGGGCAGAGCGGGGCTGCTGCCAGGGGACAGCTGGGGGCAGGCAGTGCCTGCGGGCCCCACGAGTGGATAGACAAAGACTTCTGCATCCTGCTCTGCAGCCTGCCCCTCACTGTAGGGTGAAATCCTGCCCAAAACCTCGCTGATACCTTGCCCTTGGTGACAGTGATACCTTTCTGGGATGGGCACTAGAGGAGAGGTGGATGGGCCCATCTGCAGGACCCGAGTGTGACGTTCAGTGTAGAGGGTGATGCTGTCCATCTCTCTGGGCCAGCAGGTGCGTCTCGCATCTTGCCACTGCTTTCCTCTGCTTTGCGCCTGTGTTCATACCCCTGCGGTGGCAGCTGAACACTTGATGGTCACGTACGTGGTGCATAGCTCTGAGCCACCAGCCCACCCTCCTGCTTCCACATCGGAAACACACCCTTCTGCCTTGGGTAAAGCCCTAACTGGGGCTTTGAGAAGCAAGAGGTACCGACTGTCCCTGCCCCAGTCCTTTCTTGTTCATCACCGTTTTCAGAAACAGGTATGGTTTCCGCGCTCTGGCTCGGAGAGGGACTTTTTGGCATAATTAGACCTCTGACTTTGGCCCTGTTGTTTTGCTGTCATGACTTGACTTAATCTTTCTTCTCTCTAGGGGAGATACAACTTTCAGTTCCCAGTTAATGTAAAAGCAAGTCTACAGTTTGAGACCAAAAGTCCATCTGTCCCAGCATCATGTTTCTCGTAATGGCAAACAGCAGCTGCGTGGGGAAACGTATAAGCGCTTAGTCCTGTCTCCCCAGAATCGCACTCTCAGCCTCCAGCAGTTTGTGGTCCCTGGGTGTCTTTTGTACTTGGTGGCTTTCTGATGTTTTGGAACACCAAGATCCTGGGGTTTAACCCTTTATTTTTTCATGTGAGGCCCTTCCTATTTTATTCAGAGCCACCTTTTTAGCTTAAGAGTCTTTGGTGAAGAACCTCACTGAATAACTTTGGACAGCCTGATCTGTAGTTGCCCATATCTGTTATGAAACCTCATTAGAAACTGGTGTCCTTTCTCGTCCTTTGGCATTGAGGCAGTTTATGCAAGAGATTATAGATGACAGTCTGTAGTCATTTCACCTATGATATATGATGTATTGACTATGTATTACTGTTACTTACTATATATTGCTCTTTTCTTTGCCAATTTTTTTCTATAGTTTCATTTACTGATACTTCAATTTGAGACCAGTGCCGTGAATGACCCGTAAAGGAGAGTTCCTGCAGAGAACAGTCCTTTTACCCTGTTTGATTTCTTACCGGTAATGCTTCCCAGTTGGCCTACGTAAGAGTGTAGGATGTTGTTAAAACAATATTACACTGCTGCTTCTCTGAAATGGATGAAGCTCAGAAATCAGCTTTTCTAAAATATTGCTTTGGTTTCCAAAAGTAATTTTTGAGTTCACAAAAATGTGATTTAAGCTTATGTTTATTTTTAAAGGAGAAAAGTAGGTAACACCTGATATTCTGGTCAATTTATAATTGCACCTTATGAAACAGAAGAACTGAGATTGAACTGTCATTGAATGGGCTTAAAGACTTGGAACCCTTGTTGCAACTATGAAAATATTAGAACAATTTACATGGCATTAAAATTTAATTGAAATGCCACCTGATTAACCTATATACCATTTCCCATATCATTTCATTGTAAGGAAACCAAACATTATTATAAAGCAATAGTATTTTCATAGAGAACGAGGTCTGTAGCAAAAGGTAGTATCTTCTAATAGCCCAACAGACCATTCTTCGTTATAGCTTAAGACAGTCACAGCTACAGCACCATCACCATGAATTCCTTTTCATTCTCTTCAGTACTAAATTTTCTGGAAGAAAAAAAACTCCAAATGGTATTTTTTAAAAAATAATGTCTGCTTTGCTCCAAATGTGCTTTAAAATGTTACACGTCGTCCAGATCATACCATAAAAACCCATTCACACAGACGCAGGCGGCAGCAGGAGCTATGGCAGGAAAGCACTGGTGTGGTTGGCAGCACAGTAAGTCCTCGTGCGGAGTGAGCGCTGCGGAGCTCGCAGGAGGCGCCACCGCCGAATTGGCTCACGCTGCGGGGGGCTGGCAGGACCCACAGACCACAGCCTGAGTCGGGGCGGGGGGGGGGCAGCTCCAGAGCTGGGCACGGAACAGCTGTCGAATTGTTCAGATCTGTGTTTGGTTTACTTTTTTCCAATAGCTGGTAGTTACTGAAATTGATTCCTAAAAATGAAATTATTTCTTCAAGAAGTAAAGGAAGAGTTGCTTAGGTTCTCACACCCTCCTGTGAGGTTTCTATTCCTGGGCTCTGAGCGGGACTGAACATTTGTCTGTTTTATCAGGACAATTTCTGAACTCTAAAATAGTATTTGAGTTTTCAGTTACAAAATTTGTAAAAGGAAATACTTTAGTACTTGATTCTGATATACAACATAAGAGAAATCCTTATTTACATCTTGATAGGATATCTTGGAGAAGACTATGTCTCCCAAAATGGAATTCAGCTCAAATAGTTCAATTAATTATTTCTCTAACTGACTTCTGGCAGTTGCCAAGCATAAAGAATTCAATCGTCTCTTCTAAGATGTGTCAGAAACATACCACTTTTTAAAGCCTCCATCAAAACTTGACAAAGCGTTAAAGCGGCAGCCCGCCACTGTGGGGCCTGACTGCTAATTGGGAGAACAGAGGACCGTTTTCAGTATCATCCCTGAAGCGCCCAGAGCAGAATCAAGAAATAGCACAGGTTTGTCAGCACGGCCTGTGGCCAAGGTGGAGAATTTACATACATCTTCTGGCTGTAAATTCTGCTCATTTCTTCTACAAAAACCACTGTCACAGAACCAAAGTCTTTCTTTTCCCCTGTCACCAGTTAATAACAGATTGTTACACTTGAAAAAGTTTGCCATTTGGCATAAAAGGCATCCCAGCTGAAGTGTATTTCCCATAGCCAAGCACAGCGGGGAGGAGGAAGGTTTGGAGAGGGTCTTCCAGGTCTTTTTCCGAAGTGCACATCTTGCTGTTGGAAATGCTCTCTGACTTCATCACTGCTTCGCAACTCTGTGGTTCACCGCCACGTGTAGGTGTAGGCGGGCGGCTGGCACCTGCTTCAGACTCGCTCTCCACCTCCCCTCACTCCACGGTTCCTCCTGCTGTTAGCAGTTCGTTAGGAGATGGACTCCTTCTCCTGCAGGCTGCGTCAAGGGAGAGCCCAGGATGACCCACACAGGAAGGTGTAGTGCTTGGGGCATTCCGTATATCAAGAACTATTAATTCCAGAGCAACTCTTTGTTAGTGAACAAAGTAGCCACAGCTTGGTGCGGCTGTTGTGCCGTCGATGGATTAGCCACAGGGCTGCGCGTTTGGCCCCGTGACTGGGAAACAAGCTGAGCCTGTCCACAGGTCCTTGGCATGGTCCTTCTGGAGCCAGCAATGCCCGAGCCTGTCCAGCGCCTACCCATAAGCGTGCCGATGGCCCTCCTCCGCCGTGCCCTGGGGTGCAGAGCCCAGAAGCAGAATAGCTGCCTGAAGAGCAGCAGCACATTTTCTCCACCCAGAAATGTTTGACTCGGCGAATATGCTTCAGCAAGTTAAAGTGACTTAAATCATCCCAAATGCCTGTAAATTCTACCTTACTTGTTTTGTTACTGGCTCCTTAGGAGAGAGTACTGATATGTTAAATGTTTCCTCAGCCAAAAAAGAAGGAAAAAAAAATCCATTCACTGCAGCCTGAATACCTTTGATTTATGAATCTCTGATTCATCCTGACAGCTACGTAAAAATTCATGTCAAACTCGGCATTAATCTTGGCCAGAAAAAGAAAAGAAATGCGTTAGGTAACAAGAGTGCCACAAAACGCTGTTACCATTGTGGGTGTGCTTAATGAAAGGCATCGTTAGCATTTAACTCACCAGAGAAGCATCAGTACATATATTACCAGATACTTTTTGTTTTTTGAAGCCTGTTGAACAAATGTGTACTTGGACGTAGAAATGCATCTCTAACATTCTATCTCATCACATTATTTCTCCTCTTTTAATGTGTGTAGTATGTATGTCAGAGCTTGTCGTGTGTCATTAGATACTGAAACGGAGATAATATAAACATTTCATTGTATAAGGGAGGAAGGGGAAATAAATTACTTTCTCTTTCATTTTTTTTTTTTCATTTTCTTCCCAATATTGAGCATATTTGAGATTAAAAACTTGGCTTAATGACTTGATTGATCAAATAGCATTCTCTGTAGTGCCTTGGAGAAATTATCATAAACTCAATAAAAAGTTTAAAAATAATTCCTGATTATTATTTGTTGCTGATTTGGTTATTTTTTTTTTTTTCCAAGAATGCTTCATTACAACTGGTAATGTTTTCCAAGAAAATAACCAGATAGCCTGAAATTTGAATATATTAAGGGTTTGAATAAATAAAAGCAGCTGCTTTCCTCTTGCAATAGTTGTGTCTTCTGCTTTGCATTTCTAAACACAGTTTTACTTTGCATATATCCATGGCAATTTACGTAGTATCTTGTGGTTTTTAAAGTACATTAAAAGGCCCTAGGCCCAAGGTGGCAGTAGACCATCCTGGCAGAAAGGTGTCGGGAGGAGAGAGCAGAGAAGGGAGGCGTGCGGCTGCACTCCTGTTAAAAACCAGTTATGTTTGCACCATGAATTGAAGCCAGAAAGCTGCACTCTAGCTTAATCAGAAAGGCAGGGGATGAAAAACAGGAATGAGGTTAAATTGATGCAGGAGACCGCAAATTTTTTCTCCCTCTTTTTCATTACTTTACTGTTAAAGGTAGGACATTACTGTGGGGTGCTTGTTTTACTATTATAAAAATATTGATTTCATAATTGAACAATTGAATATGAGAGGGAGTTATTTGCAATGTGTCATATCTGGCCTGTGCCCATTATTTACAGTTTTCCAGAAATACACTAAGCTATATTCAATTGAATTAAACGTAATTAAACATTGTTAAAGTTTTAAAGAAATTTAAGATTCAAGGTAATTAAACAGTTAAGATACTACCTGTATTTTCTACTGAAAATGTTTTTGTCTGTATCTCCCATTTTTATAGGCTTTCAGGTAACATCATTCATACAGTGTCCCAGATGGTACTGAAGATGATGTTAGAGGTCTGTACTGGACAAGCAAGTGGGTCAGAATAGTGGCTTTTGAGAGGACTTGAAGAAATTAATTTCAGTATTTTTGGCTGTGGGATTTTTCACTATGGGTTCTTTTTGGCTATGTTTGAGGCGGTTGCTTTGGTTTTCTTGTAGAGTGATTTTAAAATTTTTATTTTCTTTAAAGAAAGGGAAGAGAACAAAGGAAGGCATGTGAACAGCTAAGCACTGCTCTAGACAATTTATCTTATTGACTGCAGGAAAATTACTGGCATGGCACCAGTGCCCTTCTCAGCCACTTTGGGACTTGGCAAATTCTCCCTGGGCTGTTAGGGTAATGTTTGCATTAGCCTGTTGTAATAAACAGGTATCAGAAGAGTTGCAAAGGTAGTTTTATCTTGGCTGCTGACGGTGAGTTCTTACTAGATGAATAAAGGGAAATAGCTGAAAATTATTAATCCTTTATGGAAAAGTATCAGCAGAAAGGTTAAGTTTCCTATCATGGACATCCAAAACTCCCCCTATTCGTTGACTGGCCTGTTCATAATCAGGAAGGTGTTACGATGGAAAGTCTCACAAGAGGAAGAGTGGTGGTGTTGGCACTTCTACTCCAAGACTTGAGAGAGGAGGGTTCAGTTCCTAGCTTTGCAGCAGATCTCATGTGTGAGTAGCAGCAGTCTGTCACAACTATTTCAGTACCTCCAGGCACGTAGCAGAATTTGATAAAGTTTACACCATGGTTAGTGTTTTCTGTTGAACGCCATCCACCTGTCTGCTTTAGCACATCCTAAATCCTGCTAGACACCTCCTGGTCTTTAGCATCTGAATACCTTTGAAAACCTGCTTTATACCTCCCAGGGGTTTTCAGTGGAGAAATGCCTGAGCTGGACCATGAGGACCAGGGCACAGTGCTGCACCGGTGAAGCTCAGGTCGGATATCAGCTTAGAGGGGGATGCTGTTGGAAACGCAAGTTGCCCTCTCAAATCTCCATTCATGGTAGAATGATCCCTTCCCACCTCCACAAATGTCCCGACGCAGGCAGCACTTTGTCGTCCTGCCACAGTCAAAATACAGGTAGCCGTGTGTTTAACAACATGTTGGCTGATTTCCTGGGATTTCAGCTGAAATTCTGAAACCCCACCCCAGCGTCATCTTTCTGACTTCAGACACCCCCAGTTTGTACCTTTCTTTGTAAATGCCAGTTTGCGGTCGTTTCAAATGCTGTTGTTTCTAGCATGTTTCTACATTAAAATACATCCTGTTTGGTCCTTAGTCGCTTAGTACAATTCAGGATTTGATTATTGAAAAACACAGCCTACATGTAAAAATTGTCTACATACTTGTTTTGTGGTGTGGAAGAACAGAATATCCCTAATATTAAACCATAAAGCGATGATAGTTTATTTATAAAACCAGAAAAGGCATTTAACAAGCTGCCCAATCCCAGATAATTTCAGACTGTATTTGTCATGTACGTAGGGGTCATAAAATTATGAAAGAAAAATAATTTCAGCAGCANCTCAAAAGCACTGAGACCTTGAAACCCACACACCATAGCTGGCTATAGAGTAAATATTTTCACGAATTCAGACACAAATTCAGTCTTCTAAAAATGCAGTTTTCCCAAGCATTAGAAGAGACCTTCCTGAAAAGTAAAATTACTGAAAGAAAAATTAATCCTGTGTCGCTCAAACCAGGACAGTGTGATGCAAGTAAAATGAAACAGTGCTGTAGAGAAAGGAAAGCTGGGGTGGAGATGAGGTTTGATAGGTCTGTGGAGGGCCCATTTCACAGGGTCGTGGCTTCAGAAAGGTTGAGAGGACTGTAGGAGGCCCCTGTCCCATGCCATGAGTGGACACCTCTGTGCTGCCTCGGCTGTGCTGACTCGTGTCCTTGTGGGACCGTGCTGCAAAATGCATCAGGTGCTGATCTGGGCTGCAGTAGCATTCTTTTGTGGAATAAAACAGTGCTCTTGACTTTAAACTTGCATCAGTTGGTGAGTCCAGCTCCCAGCAGGGGCTCCCAGCTGTCTGCGTGGGCTCAGGCTGTGGGGAGCCTCGGGCAGGATGGGGCAGCGGGTGAGCTGAGAACGTGTGGAGCTGCTCTTGTCCCTGCAAGCTGCTTCTGTTGCCAGCCCCAGAGGAGGGCAGTGATGCTTTGGTGCCTTTGGGCTATGAAACCATGCGGGGATCTGTGATTGAAAGCATTTCTGAGCTGAACGCAGAGTTTGGAGGGGCTTCTCTGACAGACTCATGACCCTGCAAAATGGGCTATGATAAATGTATATAGAGTGTTGGATGGAAGGATGCTGGCTGCAGCGTATCACCCTTTTTGTAGTGCTTAGAGCAATATCGTCTAGATAAGCCTCAGTAGTGCTGGAAATCTGTGTTTATGTCAACCCATGAAGCACACTTTATGTATCTCACCGAGATTAGTTTATAGAAACACACTGTGTTACTGGTTCCATTTGAAACCTCCACCAGATCCATCTGACTTACCTCTTGGTAAGCAGGAGTGAAGAGCAGGAGAAAGGGGAGCTTTTTTTATTACCGTTTTGCTTTTTGATGATCACTTGTTTTACTTAAGGTTTCTTTTCTCTCTCTCCTGTCTGATAGGCCTTGAAGATGTTGTAGCAATAATGATCCCTGAACCCAAGGGAAAAGAGATAGTGAGCCTCCTGGAGAGGAACATTACTGTGATGATGTACATAACCATCGGGACACGCAACTTGCAGAAGTACGTCAGCCGGACCTCTGTGGTGTTTGTCTCCATCTCCTTCATTGTGCTGATGATCATCTCACTGGCGTGGCTGGTCTTCTATTACATCCAGCGATTCCGCTACGCAAATGCCAGAGACAGAAATCAGGTGAGCAGCACTGGAATGGCTGTTTGCATTTCCAAAATATCACCGTGGGATTCAGCTTAAAAGTAGAAGTTGAGGAAATTGTGAACATGTGGTAAAAAAGACAAACCAAACTAAAAAACAAGAAAGTTAAAAGAATGAGGATATAAAAATGCCTGCGTTTGGGAAAAGCCAAGACTTCTGTCAATAAAGATGGGATTCAGGAAAAAAGAAATTAATAAATATAATGTATATATATTATGGGGTTTTCCTCCCACGCAAAACACACAAGAAATAGCCAGAAAGTTGGTAACATTTATTAGTGAAAAGATTGCCTTGGTACACAGAGCCAAGTGATACAGAAATGTATATAACTAACGACCCTTGAGATCAAAACGATGACTAAAATACAGTGAGGCATGTGAATGTCTGTGTGTGAAACAAGGGTTCACAATAAGAAAGAAAAAAGAACAGAAAATGTTTCATTTTAATACTTCTTTAGAGGGGTCTTGGGCTTGAAAGGCACATGTCCCTGTTGATTTGACAATGATCACTGAACATATAAGTGCGGTAGTGATTGACACCAATATTATTAAACCATTGCTTTTGGTTTGGCATCTTGTCCAAACCACCTGAAAGAGATACAAAACCTATAGAGCTGGCGAGAAGTCAACAGCAGTGGGAATGAGCCCTAGGTCCCCAGGCCCTCTAGGTTTATAAAGTACTGTGCACCTTTATGGTAGTTCAGCAATGAATAATAATAGCAATGATAATAATAAATTTAGTCCTTTCTTGTCTGGATGCAACTGTCTCGGCATCAGCAGAACTGAGGCTTCTACATTTCATTCTAATGGTACAGTAGAAAATGTTATCAATGTATGAAATCTGAGGAGATAACCATTTTACTGCACAGGAAAAAAGTGCAGTGTACTTCAGAGATGTTTCTGGGCCCTTAATAAATTACTGTCGGGGCAGGGGGAGGGTTGCATTGCTTGCTCTGCAGGAAAAGTACAACTGAGAGTGTTAATAATCATCTTGTAGAGAAAAGTACTGCCACACACTCTGTAACATCAACTCAACATGCAGGGATCCCTCACCCTCCCCGTAGAAATTCAGGCATCCTCTGAGATAGAGAGCAGCTGCTCTGTATTTACAGACAGAAAGAATATATTTTCCTTTTAAATATACAGTATGAAATTTTGGATAGCAAGAATGAGACTATCCCAGCTGGAATTTGAACATCACTGGCAGCAGATTCACTGTGACTGTAACGACTGTGGTAATTTTTAGATGCTTTGGCTGCAAAAGCACATGTGTGCCTAATTTATGTATGTGAGTACCGTAAGTGTGCTTTCAATCAAGTAATTATACAGGCAGATTAGCAGTGTAAATAGACACACATACACATGAAACCCAGAAAAATAAGAAGCTCATTCAGGTAATATGCTGTAGTTTGGAACTGACAGGTTTATGTGTTCAAGCAGATTTCCTTTTCAGTATTTTCTTTCCAAAGTTTGAACGAGCGGTTGTCCTGTGCAGAGGTTTTAATAGCTTTGTTATTACACTAGTTCTGTTCTTCAGAAGAATAAGAAAGCATGCCTCCTAAGCAATTATTTATTATTATTTTTTTGCCGAAGCTGTAATACTGATATGGGGCAAACTAGAATTTCTTCATGTACTTTCTTCATCCAGTTTTGCCTGAAATCTCCTCTAATTTCTTTATTAGCTCTTTTCACATGAAAAATGGTAGCAATATACAGACAAAGTTTGACCGTTTGTGTTAATGAATTGCCGTGGTTTGGTTTTTTTAATTTTAGTCCTGACTATGGAATACAATGATGTTCAAAGAGCTCATCTTGTTCTTGCCCTTTCCATGAGGGTTCCTCTTTGTTTCCCCTAAAGTTCTGCTTGGTTTTGGTTTTTCTTTGACGTGTTTTCTTGTAGCACAAGGATGAGATCACAAAGTTCCATGTTAATATCTTGGATATTCAGAAATATACAAGAAAAACTATGTTACTTTGCTGGAGCAAGATTCTTTTGTCATTGCGCTCAAAAGCTTTTGCCATTATGACTTGTATGTGTCTGTTTGTATGAAGGTATTGTGCTTTCTTGGAAAGCCTTGCACGTTTTGTAAGCACCTTTCATTGCTGGCCAACTTTAGGAAGGATGCTTCTTTCTATTTGTATTTGATGTACTCAGGCTAAAGTTTATCCAAAGGTTGAAATGTTTGGATAAACAGAGCATCAGATGAAGGGGGAGCCAGCTGGCCTATTCAGAGAAAGTTGTGCTATCAGTTCCTACCCCACAATGCGATAAAATCTAACTATGCAGACTGACTGCCCTGTTTTGAAAGCGCAAAAAAACTGTGACTCATTTATTAGACCAGTTAAAATTTAAAAAAAAAAAAATTACAAAGCTTAAATCATTTGGACATCTGAATGATTTAAAATCCCGCATTTTTAAAACAAGGGCTTGTGAGGGCCTCTGTTTTCTGTGTCAAGTAAGAACCTGTGCCTACGTCTTTGTTCACCTCTGTCATGCATGCCCTCCCTAGGTTTGGCTGATACTGGAGTTGCTACCAGGAGCTGTTCAGCCTCTTCTGGATTGGTAGTCTGGGCACTGTGCTGAGGGAATGGGACAACGTGGCTGACTGCAAAATATGATTGGCAGAAAAAGCCGTTATCTCCAAGCAGGAGGGGTGTTGCACTGTTACATGAAAGCAAGATTTCTGAACATCTTTCCTTGGTCACTCCAAGTCTCCCTAAGTCATCTTCCCTTTTGCCTGTTCCAAGCTGACCCATTGCAACTACGTCTTCCTTTCATGAAAAACATTCTGTGTCCTTTTGTTAAGCCTCATAACCACCTTTGCCTCATGGAATCGCAGAATTTTTAGAGTTGGAAGGGACCTCTAGAGATCATCTAGTCCAACTCCCCTGCTGACGCAGGAATGCCTAGAGCACATTACTCAGGACTGCATCCAGGTGGGTCTTGAAAATCGCCAGAGAAGGGGACTCCACAACCTCCCTGGGCAGCCTGTTCCAGTGCTCGGTCACCCTCACCGTAAAGAAGTTTTTCCTTGTGTTTGAATGGAACTTCCTATGTTCCAACTTGTGCCCGTTGCCCCTTGTCCTGTCACTGGGAACCACTGAGAAGAGTCTGCCTCTATCCTCCTTCAACCCACCCTTTAGATACTTCTAAGCAAGAATAAGGTCTCCCCTCAGCCTTCTCTTCTCCAGGCTAAAAAGTCCCAGCTCTCTCAGCCTTTCCATATAAAGGAGGTGCTCCAATCCCGCAGTCATCTTTGTTGCCCTACGCTGGACTCTCTGCAGTGGTTCCCTGTCCCGCTTGAGCTGGGGAGCCCAGAACTGGACACAGTATTCCAGTTGTGGCCTCACCAGTGCCGAGTAGAGGGGGAGAATGACCTCCCTCGACCTACTGGCCACACTTTTCCCTATGCAGCCCTATTGCCTCCTTGTCCTGTTTTATATGGTGATCCTCGTTTTCATGTCCATTTCCTTTCTTGCACACAACACAAGTTGCTGATCAAGCAGTATACCCAAAAGGAACTGATTTAATTATCCATCAAGAAAGCCACAAGTCCAGCTAGTGAGAGAGGCAGCTAGAAAGACTAAAGAATCTCCTGGAACCATTTCCTGTGACTCCCCAGTGAGATGGAACCTGGACATACAGCATGTACATCTTCAGCCACCCCTCTTCCTCACCATGTGTGCAAATCCAGGTTCATGTGCCAGAAGGAAGGCACAGCTTACTTCAGTTAGGTGCCTGATTTTGATGAGCGGAGAATCAGAACTTCAAGGATTCTCGCTGAATGCCCTGGCCCATTCGTCCCAATGTGGCTGGGAATTTAATGCAGTGGAGCACAAAACTGTCTTACATTATGGGCTTGTGCATCTGCAGTCAGAGTGTCAGCTACAAATATGGTTAGATTTCAATTTTGATTTTAATACGTTTAATTTTTAAGAGTATCTCTAGCACAGACAACTGTACGGTACATGTGGAAGTAGAAGATAGGTAGTAATATTCACATGGATGAAAATCCAAGGCCTCCTCTTTTTTCCCACCGAACAAGATATCCAGGAAGTAGGTGGTTGCCCTGATGATACGCTTTTTTTGATATGAAGAGGATAAATTTGTGTAAGGAAAACACAGGCAATCTGCTTCCTCAGTGCCTTGTTCCTGGAGCCCTCCTGAAGATGAGAGAGTTTCTGTGTGAAAGGCTATGGGAATTGTTTGCATCAAGACGTATCAGGTTGTAGAGCTAATTGAAAGCAGCTTGGAATTACATGAGACGTTAAGTCCTGGAGATAATTCAGCAAAATGTGACTTGCTGTCTCAGTCCTGTAACAACCAGGACGCAGGCTTAAAAAAAACAACCAAAACCAACCCTGTCAGTGTGTCAGATTTCATATTTCACCAGTAATAGTAGAGTTCTCTTTTTGTTGTCTGTGAGATGGGAAGATGGTGAGAGGATGATGTGTAAGTGCCAGACCTGTTGACCATATTTCTTCCATGTCATTCCTTCCCATTAGTTTCTTGTTAAGAAGTTTTCTGTAAAGTCATTTTGAAACCAGGAGGGCTCCATGAGTTTTGCAGCATAGCGAAAGCCAGAGCAGGCAGTGATCGTACTGGGGGTGAGGAAGGTCCTGTGCATCCTGGGTTAACCTCCAGTGAAGGATCTACTTTAGGATGTGACTGTCAGCACGTGGAGGGTCAAGAAATTATCTGAGAAGGAAGGCTGTGGCTTTGAATGAGAGTTTTGGGCCATTGAATAGAGATGTCAATCTTTGAAGCAGTCTTGGGAAGATGTTTCGCATGATGGAGCCAACAAACTTTTATCTGTGGTTCAAGAGATGTGTCTGATACGTCGTCCTGATGGTGCGCTTCATTCTGCGCAAGGCACAAGACAATGTCATCCCTGCAAAGGTGATAGTTTAGTAAGGCCATTAGGAGAGAAGCACTTACCAAAATTTCTGTTCCACAGCATCTATGGTCATTTACTTTCTCAGGAACAGGCAAGCATGGAAACATGCTACCGTCCTTTCTTTTTAACTAGTATCACCATCTCCACAAGACCACTGCATCTGATATGCTTAACTCCTTCCAGTCCAGTGCTGAGTGTTGCAGCCTTGCTAATGAGATTATGAGATTTATGATTGTAAATCTCTAAGCCTCACTTTAAACCCTTAGACTACTGTAATGCCTCTTATCTTTTAGGGGAAATCATTGGTTAGTGATAGCATGCCTTTCGTTCAAATGGAAGAATCCTCTGAAAATATGACTTTACTCCAAGATATTCCTGGTCTTTCAAAAACTGAATTATTCTCACTTGCATGTAAGTCATGAATTTGTCTATTTAAGATAGGTAAGAGAACGCAAACATGAAAACAAGCAGATCAAAGATGTACATGAGTCTTTAATCTTGTCCTTTCCCCTTGAAGAACATGCAAAAAAGAACTGAGACAGTTCATTAGTTTAAGTAATAATAATGATAAAAAGGAATCGCAAGCAATTCCTGAAGCAGGACATAATGCCTCTTGTCTTTCTGTATGTTATCAGTCTGTCTTTGATTTACATTAAAGAAACAAAGAGCTGGCAAGAAATGTTTCCAACTCTCATCTAATCCCTTTATTTAAGGGAGACTGTGAGAAAAATGTACCACAGAAAAGATGTTGTATAACTACAAGATACTCCCTCACATGTAATAATTAGTTATGCTGGAAAGCTCATATGTAACTCTCATATGATAGCCAAGATCGTTTTCACCTCCTTAGCCAAATCTGAAATCGCTTTCTGCTTTCCGTATTGCATGCGTTTTGTCAGTCTTCCATGATTTTCCAATCCAATAAGCTTACTCTCTAAATTTAATTCAGTGATTTTAATTGAATCTGAAGAACAAAGTGGTAATTTATTAATCGTATCTGTATGGTGATTAGGTCTCAATTTACAAACTACATCCAGCTTCCTTCCATGTTTGGCTTCATGCTTTCACCCCCTCCAGCTGGAAACCCTTCCCACTGACAGGCCCCTCTGAACTCCGGCACAGACGGTGTTCCCAGCCAGAGAAGTTGAAGGTCTTCTGAGTCACCAAACCTCCTAAGTCTCCCTCCTATCTAACAACACACGGCTGGAAAAACGGATGGGGAGGGGTGGGGTGTGAAGATAAGAATTTAAGTCATTTATTGGTGGCAAATTGGGGTGCACTGTGTCATGACTTGTTATAAACCTGACAAGAAGACATCGGAGTAGGTGTTGCTGCGTGAAACTGTACGAGGGAGGCATGAAGAAACCGGAGAGAGCCGAGAGGATGGTCACCAGTATGGTGTGGGGATGGGAGCACACAACATCTGAGGAGAGGCGGAGGGAGCTTGGCTTGCTGTGCTGGGAAGGGAGCAGAGGAGGAGGAAGGGCTCTACTTGCAGCCTTCAGCTGCGTAACGGGTGGTTGGAGAGGAGGCAGAGTCAGACTCTTCTTGGAGGCGCACAGAGAAAGGACAAGGGTAATGGTCACAAATTAAAACAAGGGAAATTCCATTTGTATGTTTAAAAAAAAAAAAAAAAAACTGTGAGAGTGGTTAAGCACTGGAACAAATTATCCACGGAGGTTGTGAAATCTCCCTTCCTGGAGATATTCAAAACTTGACTGGACACAGCCCTGACTTTGANCAACAAGGGAAATTCCATTTGTATGTTTAAAAAAAAAAAAAAGAACTGTGAGAGTGGTTAAGCACTGGAACAAATTATCCACGGAGGTTGTGAAATCTCCCTTCCTGGAGATATTCAAAACTTGACTGGACACAGCCCTGACTTTGAAGTTGACCCAGCCTTGAGCAGGGGGTGGGAGTACATGACCTCTCAAAGACCTTTCCAGCCTGTGAGCATGTCTGCAGATAGGCTTGTTGCTGGGTTAGCACAAGTAAGCAGCCAAGTCCTTGGAGAACTGATACAGGCAGAAGCTCAGTAGCACAGGGTGCAGAGGTAGCTCTGCGGAGCAGGGATTGTGTGAACTGCCCCATAATGTTCTCAGCCTCTTGCAAGAGGCAGGCATCTCCATCTTCAGCGTCTGAGAGCAGGGTGTTTTGCGTCAGGCTGTTATTACATACTTTAATCCTGAGTGGCTGTGACCCTGCCAGCACGGTAACAGTGTTTTGGAAATATGGGAGAACAGTCAGAAACGTCACGTGGTAAGGAATTCATGGTCCACTGGAGGGAAAGATAGAAAGGCAAAGAACAAGCAAATGGTTATGTGTGGATAGGATGTTACTGTGGGACTGTATAGTGCTTTACCTGTGAGAAACTGCACGTGCTTTTGCCTCATTTTTATACCTTGCATTACTCCTATAAAGTAGGCAACTCTGTATTGCAGGAACAGAGAACAGCAGAGATTATTCATGTTTTTCATGGTTAACAAATAACAGCTCACTTTCAGCACTTGCATCTTTCCAAAGGTCATGACCTAGTTCTAGAACAATGTAAGAATAAAGTCTTTCTGAATCTTAAGTCCAGTGTTTGCTCTGCATACGAGCCCAGGCCTCATTTAATAATGTATTTTTTACAAGTGTCATTAAAAAAAGAGAGGGAAGAAGTAGGATACCCAAATAGTGGACTTGTAACATACATTGCTACTCACTGGAATAGTAAAGGTGCTGTAGTGTAGCATCATGATGGGCTCACATGCACTCTCCACTGGAACTCCATTGGAACAGCTTTGCCTCATCGGCCATGGGTTACCAGCGAGCCTAGAATACCTACTGTGCCCTTTATTGTGAATAACAGTATGACTGACCTCATCTGTTTATATTTATACAGCGCTGTCCTCTTTCATGTACAGTCACTTCAGATTATTAGGAAGCCTAGAGAGAAAAGGTGATGGTTTCTGCCTGATGAGATACTCTTGGCTTAAGAGCAAATTTTGTATTACAGCGCCGGCTTGGAGATGCTGCAAAGAAAGCAATCAGCAAGCTGCAAGTCAGAACAATCAGGAAAGGTGATAAGGTAATTTTTCAGATTGCTCATTACCAAATGAAACTCTGTGCTGAGGATTCCTTCAGACCACTGGGACAATGAGGCAATTGCTTATTTAGCTACTACGTGTCCTTCAGGCACATGGCGGGGGGAGGAATACTGGTAAGCAGTTTACAGGTGGAATGGAGTAGAAAGAGAAGGTGATTCTGTGAAGATGCAGAAAATCCTGAAAGTTAAAACGTGCTAACTAAATCTGCATGCTTCCCAGGGCAAGTTTCCAACTGGAAACATGTTGGAAAATCCGACTTGCTTGTCTTGAAATGCATTACTGGATTTGCAGCATGCATCAGTGACCATTCTACTTTGTTACAGAGGCTCTTGTATGAAGAGATTACCTGACAAAATAAAAAAATGAAAATGATGAATGTTCTCTTCCCTGTAGGAAACTGAGCCAGACTTTGATAACTGTGCTGTTTGTATTGAAGGCTACAAGCCCAATGATGTTGTCAGAATTTTGCCTTGCAGGTAAGTTGAAGGCTGAAGGTGCTTTTAGCTCTGATAGTCTCTCTACTTCAAGACAGGCTCTGTTCTCACAGTAACACGGTGATGAGATTACCTGAGAGCTTGGGGAGGGAAGGGTGAGTTTATCGTTTTGATTTATTCAAAATCTGTTGGTAAAGATACCTGAAATGCCTCTTTATTCAACTTGAAGTGAAAGTAGTATTAATGGTGCCGAGAACCTGAGCTTAGCATGATAGTCAGAAATTTTGTCTGATCTGAACCTATTACAAAGTCTTCAGTAGGATTTTTAAACTTGAAGGTTTTGATTCCTCTGTTTTCCTCACTGGTTTTATATCGGTCCAGAATAAATGCCTTAGAAGAATTTGCTCCTGGCTTCAAGATGAGCCCTGGGCGCAGCAGCCAGGGATAGAGTAGGCTTGTGCGCCCTGTGGAGCTCCTTCTTTTGCTGTCCTGGGCCATGTCCAGGTGCTGAGAAAGAGATGACTTCTATCAAAAAAAAAAGAACAAAAAAACCCAAAAAAAACCCACCAAAAAAAACCCCCAGCCATAAAAAGAGATTTGCTGAATAGAAACAGTAAAGCAAAAAGGGAATGTTACAATGACCACATTATCTATTGCTGCCATGAAGATATTCTCAGGCATGTGGGACACGAAGGTGACAAGAAGAGCTTTTGGCCTTGTTCATTCTCTTTTCTTCCCTTCATATGAATGTGCCCTGTGCAGCACATACGCTATCAGTGATGTGACACAGAAACGCAGCCTCTTGCCACCTGTAACAGCTGTATTCATCTCTCTGTGCCATTGTATTGTCATCTGTGAAGTGTTAGCTAATGAAGGATTTCTCTAAGGAAATGAATTTCTTAGGAAATTTCCTTGGAACACTGGTTCTCCTAGGAGAGCAAGAGCAAGTGTTTGATTTCCCTAAAAATAGGAATCTCAAGTTCTGTACATACAGAGCAGAGATTTTTTTATTTTTTTTTTTTAATAGTTTCTTCTCCTGCAGACATGTTCACTGGCTTGAGAAACTGAAATATTTGTTTCTTTTCCTGCAATGTTGTTCCCTCGTAGATTTTTGAATGTTACAAGCTGTCCATTTCTGTTCGTTCATGTGACTCACTAAATCTGTTTACTGCCATCACGAAATGGCAAACAAAAAGCAACAGATTAATCATAAATTTGACCTACTGTAAATCCCCCACAATGACAAATTGCATGTGAACTCTTTTTTTCTACAGACAGACACAAACGCATCACTCCATGAAGCAGAAATACAGAAAAACGAGAAATTACCAGAAAATGTGGACCTTGGTTTGACATCAAGCCTGTTTTCATAGAAGCATAATAAAGCTAGGAAATTTTGCATGATAGAGACAGGCAGTTTTTGGGGGTAGTTATACAACAGCAAAAAATATGTCTAAGCTCTAGCTTTCACTTGTGGCTTGCCTCATAATTCAATGAGGCTCCAGTCAGACTTTGTCATCCACAGTGTTGAGTCAAGCAGAGTGAATAGGAAACACATAGTTAACAGGTGATGTTCAGTTCTTGGCTGACTTAAAAGGTCGCCTAGAAAATGACTCACACTAAAAGGGTAACAGCAGCAAAACTTTCTTGGAAAATACTCACAGTTTGAACCTCAGCAGTTTTGAATTATAAGAACTCAAAGATCTTTCTCAAGCAGCTACTTCACAAACCCTGGCTTTCCTGCTGCACAAATTGCGAGGGTAGTATTTTACACATTCGCATGGGTTTGGAATTCCAAAACAGGAAATGGTAGTCATGATTCCTTCTCATCCAAAAAAAAAAAAAAGTGGATTAATTTCTGTCTCTGTTGAGTGAGTAGGAGAGTGTTATATCTTGATAAAGACCTACAGACTCTGTAGGTTTCTTTCTCCAGCATCCTCAGTTAAACTGTGTGCAGTTTCTAATATGGGAACCTCATTAGACTGCTGTTTAATAAGAGGCTGGCATTTCACCAAGCCTTACAGGAGCCAGCACCATATGTCTCCAATGCTGGCTGACCTTAGCGTTTCTATCCAGGAGGTGCTCAAGATGTAGAACTTTTTACCTGCAAAGCCAAATATGCCCCAAGAGCTGTACATGAAAGATGCTGCTTTGAACTGCAAGCAGTACCAGGAAAGCTACTGCTAGCAGGCACACTCTGTGTAAAGCCCTGTATATCATGAGATTTCTTTTTAAGGCTGATGGAGCCTGAATCTCCAAAGAAATTGGTACCAAAAATCCACCAGCCGATATTACAGTAGATGAGCTCTGAAGTCATATAGATACATGTCTACTAGTACTTACACTGTTTCCCCAAATGTCCTCTCTTTTCTGTTGGCAGAGAGCAGGCTCTGGGGTAGCCTGTTGTTACGTACCCAACTCTGGAGAGCTAGGAGGAGAATTCCAGTTAACTTGTGCTTCTTCCTCTCGGTCCTCTTTAGCCAGCTCCCACAACTGACTGAATTAATAAACTAAACTCTACAGAATGTATTAAATAAATACGTTCTGACACTTGATAAAAATAGTGTTGGCTTGCAGCTGGTTTTATGTTTAATGGTAGCAAGCATCACTGAAGTTATCTTTGAGGGCACTGACACAACATCAAATGTAACCAAGTTCATTGTTCCCAGAGTGACATCTCTTGTCGCAGCCCTAGTTCCTTCTGCCGGTCCTCCATCTCTAGCTTCAAAATGTCTTTGCCTTTTGTATTCTGTCTTTGGAGAAGTTACTGGTGCTGCTGCTCTCAGTGTGTGCCTTTTACTAAGCTTTTACTAACTTTACTAAACTTCTACAGAGAGGCAAGATGATTCTTTCAACCTCATCTCTACTGAGTTCTTCATAAGCTCTTTTTTTTGTTGTTTCATTTCTGTCACCAATAAATGTGCTTTCTGACACTGTTCCATCTCGTTCCCTTCCCCTGAACCTTCATTCCATGAACAACTGTGATATCAGAGATTGCTTCATTCCTTCTTTCGCTTTTTGTTAGGTTCCTGTGAAAATTATTTCATCACACATGTTCTTCCCTTTGATTCCTTCCTCTCACTTACCCTCATCGTCATTTCTTTTGTCCTTCCTTCTTTCTCAAAAATAAACAAATAATACGGTACATGCAAACCTTCTCATTGGATACTGCAGCGCTACTCAGCCTCTCACCAAAACCCTTCTCAGTCCTCTGCTGCAGCCCTATGTCTCATCCAGGCAACTGATGCTCTTAGCCAGGGTCCCTAGGGATGTACCTCTTTTTCTGCTTTTGCCTCCTTCTCTCTTAGCTCACGCTTTTCTTCTGAGAAAAATTACATGACTGCTAGGTTTGTTTGCGTGCAGTTCGGAAAGTTGGGATTAGGAGTAGAAGGTGGGAGGAGAACAGTTTCCCTCAACCTGGAGAAAAAGCTGTTCAAAATTGTTGGCAAGCTGAAAGCTTTACAATAGTTTTACAACAATCAAATTATTATTATTATAATAATTCTGGGCTGAGCCTGAAATGAAAACTTTTTCCTAGTGTGTTTAAAATTGCAGCTTTAAAGAAAATTTAAATACCTTTCAAACAAAATTAATCTCCAGTTAAAAAATATGAAGTGCTATTTAGATAATAGTAGATGAAATACTCTGGGATTCTGAGGTTCTTTTTTTCTTTGTGCTTTGTGAGCTTTACACAGCCATGTGCAGTCGCAGAGTTGCAGAAGAGTGCAGGAGGGATCCCAGGAGGCCACCACCTCTGAACAGCACAGGGGCACTGGCTGTGCACGTGTCATTCTTGGGAGTTTTTTCCAACACACTCTGCAGTCTCCCGGGATGACGACTCTGCAAATTCCCCTGATAATTTATTGCAGTGCTTCCCTACCCTGACTGTGGTGAAGCTTTTCCTGTTGTGTAACCTGGGTCTCACTTGCTGTAGTTTAAGCTCATCATTGTGTTGCTTATCCCGAGGAAAGGTGAAGAGCAGTTGTTTCCTTTCTCCACATGGAAGCCTTTGTTTTGTACCAGGGTTGTTAAAACGTTGCCTCTCCTCTCGCCTTCCTCTCTCTCAACTAATCAAGTACAGTTCTTCTGAGAAACTTCTCAACCCATCCAAATCTACATAGTTTTGCAATGCATGTGGTTGCACACAACAGAAAAAAAAAAATCATATTTTTTTCTAGCTCTGACTTTGATTGTCAAAGCCATGTCCCAAGTCTGTGTTTGAAACGTCTCTCTCACTGTCTCCCTGTATGGGTCATTACTTCTGAACTCATCCATGATGCCACTACGCTCTCCTTCCTTTTAAAACTTGCATCAGTCAGAACTGCAGAGGGAAAGGGATTTCTGTTGCAGTTGATCTTTTTACCTCTATGTCTTACCATGTGACAGCGAAATATTGGAGTTTCTCATCTTATTTTGTGCTGACCCTTATTTTGCCTGAATTTGGATGATAAACTTATCAGGGCGTCAGACAATTCAAAATTTGTTGAAGGCCATAAGCATATATATGGTACTGTAGCTAATAAGGAATAAAATCAACTTTCACATCCAAATCTGCAAAGCCAGCCACCTCACTTCTCTGCACAAATGTTTATGTGTTCAAAAATGGATATTATGAGCGCTCTAATTGTATAATATGGTATAAAAATTTAAAAATGCAAATCTTTATCTGATTTTCAATAACATTCCATTTTTCTGTAAATTTCTGTCAAATAATCAAGTTCCTTCTGTTGTACATATTAAATCTGAAATTAATAGAGCTGTAATACACTGCTGATTTAGTCTTAAGAAGTGCAAAGTGATATGATTTGTCATGTATTTAAATTACTCGGCGTTTGTAGGATTTATTGTAGAGTATTGTCTTTAGAAGCCAACTTCAGGAACACTAAACTTCACTTTTTAAAGTCTTTAAGGCATGAAAGTTCCAAGCTTTTGGTGATTAACAAACATTATGAAATGCTGTAGTATGAACCACAACTTGACTGAGGCTTGAACTTGAAAACAAAAGGAGGCTTTCTAGTCTATGGTAAAATGGCTTGATAGACGTTACGTATTTTTTATCCAAAACAGATTTTGGAAATCTGGGGTTTTTTGAGAGAATAATATATCTCTCAGATTTTGTAAATGTACTGATTATTTTGGCACAGATGTGCTTCAGATGTTTGCAGTTAAACATACTTCTTTATGAATTTGAGTATATAATTAAGGAAAACCAATCACTATCAAGAATTTCATGGATATTTGAAATAGCTGAAAAGCAAGACACTGACTTTCAGTACCCTCTGTGAATTAACACACCCAAGGAATTCTGTTGGTTAGACTTCTAAATGTAAAATTACACATGCCTAAAGACTGTATCTTTATGCTTTCACCAATTCTGAGCACTTGCTTGATGATGTGCTGAATATGTCCCTCCTGAGATAAAAGGAAGGAGGAGTTATGCAGGACAGAGACCAAAATTTGGAGCATTTTGTTTGTATCTAGTAAGACAAGTCTTGTTTGGAAGGAGGGTTGTGAACTTCAGTAGCCTTAGTAAAGCAGTGGTTTGAAGTTCAAATATCACGATACTTCATTTGCGTTAATCATGTTGACATACAGGATCAGATGAGGTTTGACAAAGTTTGGTGTTGCAGCCAACGGATATAATTAGACTAGGTCGAACTTCCAAGAACAGATTTGCCCTTTCCCATAGTTGTGTGAAGTCAGACCAAGTACAGGAATGCGATAATTTGCCATGTAGCTTTGTTTCACAAAGGACCCGTTTCTTCTAGAAGTAGTGAGAAAAAACATCACAGTGAAAAGAATAAGATTCTGAGATTTCACGCAGTTTTGGCTTTGAATTTCTAGTGTTACTTAGGACTGAAGCCAGCTAGTAAGCCAGCCAGCTAGTACGTGGGCCAATATCGTGTTAGTATGAGCCAGCGTTGCAAATTGATACCAGTGAAAGTGCACCTCAGTATTTTCCATCAAGTTGAAAAGCTGCGTGTATCTTCTTGTGTTAGAGAGGCCACGGCACAATACAGCAGCCAGCCCATTCAGCTGAGTGCGTACCACTTAAATATTTAAAATTATTTAGGTGCATTAAGTGATTCTTAAGTGATTAAGTGGTGCATTAAGTGAGAAGAGAAGACTGAGAGGGGGTGGGTGTCAAGAGGATGGGGCCAGACTCTTTTCCGTGGTGCCCAGTGACAGGACAAGGAGCAACAGGCACCAACTGGAATACAGAAAATTCCGTCTCAATGTGAGGAAAAACTTCTTTACTTTGAGGGTGACAGAGCACTGGAACAGGCTGCCGGGAGAGGCTGTGGAGTTTCCTTCTCTGGAGATATCCAAAACCCACCTGGATGCAGTCCTGTGCAACCTGCTGTAGGTGAACCTGCTTTGGCAGGGGGGTTGGACTAGATGATCTCCAGAGGTGCCTTCCAACCCCTACCATTCTGTGATTCTGGCTTTCTCAGAGGTTGCATTTCCTCATGGAGCGGGGCCTTGGGCAGCCGTGGGCTGTGTCCACCTGCAGTGACCAGGGGGGGTTTGTATGGCTGTGCCGTGCGAGCGATGCACGTGAGGCGGTGGCACCACAGGGAAATGCAGGCTGAGGACGGCTCAAATGTAAAAGTTCAAGCAGACTGAAACGTGACTTCCAGGCTCCAGCAAGTAAAATGTGGGACACCTGTCGCCAGCCTTAGAAAGGAAATTTAGAATTGATCTGTATGGTGTTTCAAAACAAGCAAATTAGTCTTAGTTTGCACCTTTTGGAGCAAGACTCATAGTTCAGAATAAAATACTCTCTTTCAATTTTGCTTAAGTTGTTATTATTAAGTTATATTAGGCAGTTGGACTAAGGTCCCTTCCAACTCAACTATTCTATTCTAGTCAATTGATAAAAAAGATTTTTAGGAAGGCAAATCAATTTTCAGTTTCCTACATGCCAGTGTAATTTCTGAGGCTATGTGCATGGTAGGAAGCTTTCCTCCTTTTCTTCAGAAGGAGTGGGGCTGAACAAACTTCACTGCCTTGGGTTGAGTCCTGAGTGCTCTACTTGGCCCACTCAACAGCGTTTCTTAAATCCCGAGCCCCCTATTCCTGCCTTTTACAATGTTTGTCCTCTGTAACCACAGGGTAACAGAATACGCTCGCAAGAGAAAATAAAATCTGTCAGTCAGCTACAAACTACATAACTCTGGGTTCAATCTCAGTTTGTGTCAAGCGAAGCTAGACAAGAAGCTTTCAGTTCCTTCACCTGGATGGATAACGTCTAAGAAAAGTGGCCCCAGCAGCCACAGGGCTCAGGTAGTTGCTTAGCGGTCACTTCAGATGGAGCATGGCGTTAGCAACAACCCCTTCAGGGCTGGAATTGTTTAGGAGCTCGCTCTGACGGGCAACTTCTAAATATCAGGAAAGTCAGGGAGAATGTTTTAAAAAGCATCATCCTGTTTTTTTCTGTTAAAATGAAAAGTAGCATTTTTTTTTTTAATTCACTTTGTTTCCTTATGCGTGCATCCTAAAAATAGCATAAAAATTATGTGTAATCAGGTTTGTCTGTAGGACCATCAAGAAACAGTAATGTGATTTTTTTACCTTTACCAGCAAGCAGGTTTTGTTTACTGGCAGCCTTTAACATTTAAAGACTATGGGGTTTGCTGTTGCATTTTGTGTATTTTTCCTAATTCTCTAATTATGTACATCTCTTCTTTTCCAAACTCAGTTGAGTAATACTGTATACATGTGCTTGAAATGCTGCAGAAATAATTTTAGTCTTGTGTGCATAGGATATAGTTTTGCAGGCCTTGCAGAGGTCACATTTGAAATACTCTCGCTTTACTGAATTCAGAAGAAGCATCTGATATTAAGTGTTAAATTGTGCTGTGGTGGATTTGAATTAAAATATCCTGTTTTTCATTGCAGGCATCTTTTCCACAAGTCCTGTGTAGACCCTTGGCTGTTAGACCATCGTACCTGTCCAATGTGTAAAATGAATATTCTAAAAGCTCTAGGGATCCCGGTAAGCATGTCCAGAGCAGTCGGTCAGGGCAGAAGGGAAACACCACCAACGCTTGGATGTATCCCTAGCCCTTTGCCTATCTGTTCCCATCCTACTCTTCTTGCCATGTTATTGATTTATTAATTGATTTATTAAGGGGAGTATAAGCTGAAATGTGTTGACTTTACCTTTCTCATGTGCCCTACTTCTATTAACAAGGAAGAGTGCGTGTATGAGGGTTGGCTGGGTGTTGGGATTTGTGTGTCTGTGGTTGCCTGCTTTGTAGAGCAGAGGATTGTTTACTGGTGTTTTGGTGGATTTATAGATTCTTTCACATAGCTTTTGTTTGTGTTCTAAATCAGAACTGGATTTCTTTTTTTAATCACACTCTCAGTTCAAATCTCAAAGCAGAAGGTCTGCAAATAAAATTTTCCCTGCTATACTAGTTGACGACAACTATTTGCTCATTCTGGGGAGCCAAATCTTTTTTCTGTCAGATTTCTCTTAAAGTCTATCTGTAGCAAGCTCTGTACTCCTAACTCCAATTAGAGAGCCTTTCTCCCAGTAACTAAGCATGTGGCGGACCACATGACATACAAGAAATTAAGCTCTTTGTTATTTGGAACATTCAGATATGGTTAGAAGCTGCCAAAGCAATTGATCTTTTTAGGTTGCATGTTTACATTCAGATGGTGCATGCCCTGGCTGCCATACAGTTTCCTAACCGCAGGGGCTTCTCCAGGAAGAAGTGACTCACTTTCTCACACCGTGCGAGGCTTGCACGTGGTACTGAAGTTCAATACTGAAACACCACTGACCGGTGCATTAACAGGTGCTGTAAATACCCTCCCCAGTTAGAGATGGTGACGTGCCAGCTCACATATGAAAGAGCTATATAAAGTAAAACGGCTCATGTGAACATATTAGGGGAGCTGATGCAGCCATTCCCCAAGAGTTCATTTTCATGGAGACTAGGAAGCCAAGCAGGTTGCTGCAGAAGAGGTTCCGTAGCACGTGATGAAGTATGTTTTTACTGAAGTAGGCAGATACGTTAATCAACCGCATATAATCCAGGCTAAAAATATACAAAGGGATAAATGAAGTAGAGCATTGTAATTAGGGTAACATGTCATTGCAGTTGGGCTACTTTTTTCTGCTAAGCATGTTATCTTTAGAATATTAAAAGATGATACAACTATTAAATCAGTATTTGAGATGTCAGGAAAGGCCGGAATGAAGGCTGGCTCTGCCATTCAGCATCTCTGCACCTAGGCTTAAATACAGGAATTTTTCCCCAGGTTCCATGTCTCAGTTCACAGGCCTGCCAGTGAGCAGTTCCTCAGGATTTTGACACCTCTTCTCCGTAGCCAGGATATTGTTCCATGGCTTTCTTCTGCACTGTGCAGGACCACACGATTTCTGCCCTCTCACTAGTCCATTCCTGTTTTTACCCAAGCATTTCATTAACATGCTCTTCATCCAGCTTCATAATCAGGAGATATAGACAAATCAGACCTCCACTTTTTGGAGGCCTGCATTGAGATGTTAAGGTCTTTCCAGAAGGTTTAGTACTGTCAGTCAGTATTTACAAGCAGCATACAGCTCTCACTGACAGCTGCTGAAGGCTCAGTCTGTCCACGAGAAGGGAAAACACACCCAGAGGCCATGTGTAAAGGTTTTGGTTTAAATGACTGGCTTTTACTGCATATGAACAGCTCTGGAGCGGCAGGTATAGGACCTAATTGCCAGCAATAATTAAAAGTGCCATTCAGTTTCCGCAGCCATCGTTTCTCTTCTCACAGCTTTGTTCTCTCTGTACCATGTAGCAGAAGGGAGATCCATTCTGCTCCCTTCACTGAGAGCTTTCCGCATGGAGCTTCTGTGGAAATAATTGTACTGGGCATGTAATTAAAGATACTGCTGTAACCAACATAAACAACTGGGTCAAATTAAGATTTCAGAGTCAGCCTTAGTGCTGCTCTGTCTTAACACTAAAAATCAAGTGCTTGGATGTTAATGCTCTGCTAGCAAATTTGTTTAGAGGATTTTATTGTATGAATTTCAGTAAAAATTTCCCTAGGTTGTTCTAAGACAACAAACTGTGAGAGCAGCCCACTCCATCGTTTGGAGGAAGCATACTGGCTCCCGCCCACAGGGATTGTCAGTTAGGTTCATGAAGGGAGAGCTGCGTGCTAGAGCCTTACTCCTCGAGGTGACTTACAGTAGGAGCTGTTGTCCATGGGAACCGGGAGCAGATGGTAGCCTTCATGTCACGGGTTTCCTTTGGCTGACAGTGAAGGAAGTGGGAGTCTGAGAGCATCTGGTAGCTTGGGGGTTAAAAATTCTTATACTGTATCGGTTGCTCCTCTTCCTCTCTTTTCTCTGCTTTCTGTTTCTAAAATGTGCCTCAGCTCCTGATTCTCCCTTTTCTACCTCATGCCCTTTTTTGCTTCTCCTCTGAACAACACCTCCTGCCCAACCCTCTTCCTTTTGAGCTCCTGCCCTGGTGTCACTGCTCACGCTCCCTGCTCAGCTCGCAGGACCTGTTCTCTTCCACCCAGAAATTGTGCATCCTCACCCTTCGCACTGCCCAACACCAACTGAGGACAGACCAAGGTGGGCATCGGTCCTGTTCGGTGCTTTCTGGTGCCACCGTGAGCTTCCCAGCATCATGCAAAGCCCTCTTCTCTTTGGAGAGTGTGGTTATCAGTCCCAAATAAGCCACCAGCCTCTATCAGCACACATGAACTGATATTTTCAGAGGCTCGTAACTTAGCCAGATGTCAGTAGGCTGTTGTGGGAAAGGACATGTCCCTGGAAAAAGCTGTAAAGCTCTAGGGCTTCTCAGTGAGAGATGGCAAACATTTTTGTAGAGCGGATAAAGCAAAATGCCATTCCCTAATCATAATCTTGAGTCTTGCTGGGCCATCTTAGCTGAAATTTCCACATGCAGAAAAGCAGCCTTAGGCAGGCAGCAGTCTCCGATGAGAGACTTGGTGCAAATTTGCCGAAGTCCTTTTGCAGGCTTTTACAATGGAAGGAATGAGGAAATCTTACCATAGCAGGGCTAATATGATCTTTTTCCTGCCAGCTGCATCTTTGTCCTATGGTTGTTATTAAAGAGATGGCTTGTGTGACTGTGGATATATTGTTCTTCATTTAGCAGGAAGACTTGGGATTTTCTAGGAAGTGGTTGGTTAAAACCCAAATATCTAAATGTTTCAATTCAGTTCACATCTAAACCCTCCATTTAGTTTGTAACAGAGACTTCAAATATTATCTGCCCTAAAACCAGATTCCCCAGGCTGCCGTGAGGCACCAAAATGACTGCACTCATTTTCACGGTAGCTGAGCAACCCAACATCTCCGCTTTTCACCGTGGCTCTCTGCAGCTCCAGAGGATTATTAATTAACTATCTATCAGCAAATGGTTGGTGTAACCTTTTCCACTGTGTCTTCGCTGGTGAATTCAGCTCAGACTATACCTCTTTTGGCTGTAATATTTGAAGTGAATTATCAGTGAAAGCGTCTTTCACTTTCAAAAAGCTACGTTACTATTGGGATGATCATATCACATAAAATAGTTTCCCTCTGCTTCTCCCCCTTTTCTGCAAATATCTGCTGGATATGCAGACAGCTGCATTTTTGGCAGCAGATTGGATGACTTGAAGCTATTCACTAAGAGCCTTAGCCAAGCCCTCAGAAGTCAATACAAAGCCTTCCCTTGACTTTAGTGGAATTGTGCCCTCAAAGCACTTACATGCAGGGAATCAGTGAAACCAATATAATTAAACTTAGCAAATGTATCTGGGTCACTCTGACAGCAAAAGCCATAATGTATTTTTTTCGATCAGTATTTCATGTCATTAGTTTTATAGTACACTGCTTGGTTTGGGGTATTTTTTCCAACTAAAATGATTCAGGAGTAAAGGGATTAATTATATCGAGCAATGCTATTTTTGCATCTTTAATGTTTGGGTTGGCTTTCAATTATAATCCCCCGTTTTTAAAGGTTTAAAAGTTTGTGATAAAACCCCATTCTAGGAATAACTGAAATCAGAGCAAAGGACAGACAACTGGTCCCCTGAAAAAAATTTGAAATAGTTTTTCCTAGAGTAGACAAGAAAAAAACCAGGCTTTTTTCTTTAAGATACACTGCCATCAAAGCCAAATTTAAGTTAAAAATAAAATTCTGAAAGCATTTGTTATAACGACTAAGGGTGAGGGAAAGAGTGATAGATCTAAGGAATAATTTTGGATCCAAGTCCTACAGATAAATGATCGGTATTTCACTTAGAAAAGTGCAGGTTCAATGAGTTTCATTAAAACCTGGTATAGCTGAATGTGCCTTATCCCAGTTCTGAGGAGCTCTTGCTGCTCATGGATTAGACTGGAGCCAGACAATGACAATTCTCATTTTTATCCCAAACGTCAGTTTGTGGATACAGGTCACCTGGGGAACATTTAAAATGCCTCCCTTTCTCATTAGCAACTTCTGCGAAAAAATAATTGAGGTGTCAACAATCAGACAGGGAATGTATGGGAAAAGAGAAAATATGCTAAGTTCCTCGTTCTGCAAAAAAATGTAAGCATATGGTAACCTTCTATGCCTGAGTTCAAAGGGATTACTCTCGTGCTTAAGCTAAGTCTCTGTTTAAGTCTTCGCTGTATTATATTTTGCTTAGTTTCTAGGTGCCTGCTGTTGGAGATAGGCAGGTAGTCAGATTTTCAAAACTGCCTTAGCAAGTGAGACAACTATGCATAGCAAAAATCAGATCCACAGAGCAGAGCACATCTCCTCTGACTTTAGCCATCCAGACACTGGATTTCCAGTCTAGCAGCTTAAGCCCCATCTCTGCTTAATGCTGAGCAGTGGGGAAGGCAGAGGGGACAATTCATACCACTTACCTTAGGGTGGGATGAATCACACAGAGAAATTATCTAAAACCATTGAAGTTAGAGGAGACATAAATTGACTGATCCAGATTAGCTGTCTGACTCCTGGACAATAAAGATAAATGGGAACAACTTAACTTTACATTTCCTAACTTAACAAGGTATCTGCATAGTTGCAGCTCAACCTTGCTATGTCCCTCTGTCATTTTGGAAGCTTTGCACCCTGGCACACAGCATCCTCATCTCTGATTTAGCCTTGTGTCGTGGTTTGGGCCAGACTGGCCCAATCCGGTGGAACGACAGATGCTCACTCCCTCTTGCTCTGCTCCCGAAGGGAGGCAAGAGAGAGAGAGAAAAAGAGAGACTTAAGAGTTTAGAAGGAACTAAACTACTTTAATGAAATATTAATAATAAAATAATAAAAAGAAAATAATGAAATATATACAAAACCGTATCAAGCTCCCAGGATGACAATCACGTCACCAGCAGGCGCTGGGGAAGTCCCAGACTGGACTCAGTGATGGACGGGAACTGGATTCTGGATCTGGATTCAGGATCGGGATCAAAGGCAGACGCAGAGACAGAGTCCTCCTTGGACGTCGGCCATTGAAGAAAGAGGGCTGACCCTTTGATCCCTCAGCTTTTATACTGAGCATGAGGCAGATGGGATGGAATACCCTGTTGGTCAGTTTTGGGTCACCTGTCCTGTCCGCTCCTCCCCGCAGGTGTGACCCCTCTACGCTTTTCTGCTTCTGACCCTCCAACAGGGCAAGTAACCAAGTTAGCTGGCCTTGGTCGTTATAGCAATAAGTATAAGCAAGAGCCTCTCTGCATCCCATTCCTTGGCATCAGCTATAAACATGGGTCTGATCACTCTGAGAGTGAACAGTTTTCTGCACAACATGCTGGTAATTTCAGCAGTTAGAAAGAGGCCTAGCTAAAAAGTAAAGTTACTGAACAAAATTGGTCCTGTTTTACCTCAAACCAGGACACCTTAGTTTTGTTACAGTATGTTAAAACTTCAAAGTGGTTATGCAAACAATTTTTCTCCATGCCTTGAGGAGAACTAGACCTGGTTCTGTGGGCAAACGGCACAAGGATCTGTTTCCTCTCAGAGGAAAAAGAGGTTTTTTTACTCATATTTGTCACCGATGTTTATGGGGAGCTCCACAGAAATCACTCCTGTGTGAATGGGAGCATCAGGCTTAAAACAGGCACAGAGGAATCAAGGGTGGAAACTAGTCTTGGATGTAGTGTCTCTGGACAAACGATTCTTTTTGCCACCCAGTGCCCACCTGAAGTCTCGGTGCTCTTCATGAACAGGCGTTCGATGCTAAGGATACTGTGCAAAAGGTGGGCACCACAGCCCCCTCTCGTTGCTTCCCTGTAAGGTCGCTGGAGAGGCAGACACTTGACTTGAAGAGCTTGGCTCGTTCTGGAGGTGTTGGTGTGTTCACTATGTAACTGCAAGAGAGAAGGGCCTAAATTCCCCAGAACCGGGTTCCATCCTTGGTCTGTGTGAATCAGAATGCAAGAAAGACTATGGATCGAATAATACTCTTCAAATACACATTATTACTTGTTTGTTTCTTTTCTCATAGTTTTATTTTGTAGGAAATATATCATTAGCAAAGGAAAAGGTCTTTTGATGTTAAAAACCTTGTCTTATAAACAGCTTTAGTTTCTATTTTTGCACCTCACACATAGATGTGCCCCCACAGGCAGTTCCTTTGAATTCCTATTCCTGAAAGCTCTGATATCGGCTCTATAAAATGTATATTTAGGGAAAAGATAATCATTCCCCTTCAGCTACTGTCTCTGTTTACATTTGTAATCTGACTCAGCAATCTGCCTATGGTGAGCAGATCATATCAGTGAGTGAGTTACTTTTTTAATGTGCACTCTCCCAAACCCTTTAAAAAGCACAAATAAGAATATTTAGAGATTGTAGGTGACACAATTTAATGGTGCATTTTTCCAATACATACTTTGGGTCTCTCTTGCAACAGATTGTATTTAGAAGTTTTAAGTACATGCAGACAAATAAACTGTGCATGTTAATTCATCGTATGTTGCCATTTTCAGTACTGAAAGAAAGCGAAAAACCCTAAAGAAGTGGGAACAGGTAAATTAAGATCTTGTTATCAGGTAAGAGCTCAATTTTCTTCTTCTTCTTCCCATTAGCCAAATGCAGATTGCATGGATGATATACCTCCAGACTTGGAAGCGTCCATAGGAGGACCACCAACCAACCAGATAACGGGAGCCAGCGATATAACAGTGAATGAGAGCTCTGTAGCCCTGGATCCCCCGGTGCGGACTGTGGGAGTACTACAAGTCATCCAAGACATAGACTCCTTTCCCCAGGCTGGGGAAGGTAACTTCACAACAAGCAGTAAGTTCCTCTTTCTGGCAGAATTTGCACTGAAATAAATGTTTAGAAACCCAGATCACAAACTGATCTCTAGTGTGGGGAAGAATGGCCTTTGAGGGCTTTTTCACTGGAGCAATGGCCTTACTTTAAGCCCAGCGGAAATCTATAGGGTAAGTAAATTTATGTATCATGTCATTCTGTTGTACTGCAAACACTTCCAGCCTGTGTGCAATTCAGTGTGTTGGCTAGCAAACTCTAATTGGAGTCCCCTGTGTGGATGGAACAAGCTATTTCAGTCAATACAAAACAGTATAAACTTACGGTTGTCTTCAGAGGTTGTTTATAGTAAGTGATCCCATTCACCATGATAACCCGCCACGTATCACCTGGATTCTTTGTGAAGTAAATTGGTGTGTGTCCTTTTGGCCTGCCTTTTCTCACTCGCCTACATGTTACCACATGGAAGTTATTCTTACAGGCTTATCATAAAATAAATAGTGAAGTCAGCAATCACTTTTACTGCCTTCAGTCAAGAAAAAAAGAATGTTGAATTCTGATTTTGCCTTTCCTGTATCTTCTTACATCAACTGAAGCTCATCTGGTTATTTAATCATACTTGAACTCTCGTTTTAGAAGGATTGATGGTCAGAGTTCCTGTAGTTGAGAACCTTAGCATAGTGAAATAATGCTGCCAGTTTGTACAAAAAAAGGAGGATTTTGGATGTTTTCAGTGTGTTTAGTTTTCACTTGTTTAAGGGGCAACATTTGAACCAGTAACTCAAGATGTCTGCATGTCTCTCTCTTCCCAAAAATGTTCTTTGTTGAAAATCTACTTTTGACAGCTTAAAAAGAATGTTGTCGGCTGTTTTGAGTGAGGATTGTACTAGTCTAAAATTCTCATTTTTAGGTAAAATAGCAGATCAGTAGAAAATACATATCTGTTTGATACCAGTAGTATTGACAAGACTATTGTAGAAAATCATCAGATATACTTGAAGGGAGGTAGAAGAATGTGATAAAATACAGCTTTGTGTATAGAGTCAGCATAGGTGCTGGAAAAAATGATACATTTTCAACCCTTTCTAGGTACTACTCTGGGCCTGGACATGAAAAAGAAGGCAAGTAATAATATGATGTTATAAAGGTAGGAGAGAGATGAGGGGGCTGGGCTGAAATTATTTTACATTAGTCTCCTTACTCCATGGGGAAACTTGATAATCACATTTTCCCTCATGTTACAGCCAGTGTCATGGCAGTGAAAATAACTTCTGGAAATGCTGGACTTCCAGCCTTAGCCACAAGTGACCCAGCAGTGGATTTTTAAGTTCTCTCTTTGTGGATTAGGTACTGGTTTCAGGTTTGGTCCTTTTGTGGTCTAAGTCCGGGATACAGCAAGGGGTGAGCACGAAGTTACAGGCCCAGCTGTCATCCATCACCAGCCTGTCAGCTGGTGGCATACAACTTTCTCAAGCCTCCTTGAGTGCTGGAAAGAGCTGTTCAAAATGAGATGTTATTTTGTTTCTTCCAGTAATTGTTTTTAAATGCATTTGAGGCTGATTTAAACCATGAAGGAAAGATTTTACAATGTAACTAAAGACTGGGCTGTACCCTCTTAACCCTCCTGAAGTGAGTAGCTCCTCTGGCGGGTAATTATCCTTGTCCCGCTGTTCTTTACAAGGTCCGCTATTGAAGTTGGGAAGGAGGACCGTGGTGTGCCCTTTACACCCACAGCTGCATGGCACATGCTGAGAGGAACCGGCAGCCTGGTGCAA
Organism: Burhinus bistriatus; assembly: GCA_013397275.1. Lineage (NCBI taxonomy): Eukaryota > Metazoa > Chordata > Aves > Charadriiformes > Burhinidae > Burhinus > Burhinus bistriatus. The sequence goes on along the minus strand of VYXH01003249.1, from coordinate 263,635 downwards.
AACCCAGCCCTAGGGGTAGTCCGTGCTTTTCATCCCAGGATCTTGGCACACCAAGGAGCAGTTCTGGTTTGTCATCAGGGGTAACAATGGTGTTGAGGCAGCCAGGGAGTACAAGAGCTCAGTAACTCTCCAGGCACTCTCTTCCCCTCCAGTTGTGTTTCCAGAGTCTGCAGAAGGACCAGTGTTGGTCCAAACACATTTGTTCTTCATTTTCCAAGTTGCCAGCTAAGTGACTGAGTGAAAAACTTGCTCTGAGCCAGCAGAGTACTGCAGAGATGCTTTATTTTGCCTTCATGCCCTGCATTTTCTCCCCTTACTTTAAATGACGTTGGGCAATAGTCACTAACACTGGGCAATCCTGAGGGCTAACAGCAGAGCCTATGGACAAGGAACTCACACCAAGACCAGCGGTCTGTCCAGGCACGTGGGTAATGAGGCAGCAAACCATGGAGCTGCAGAAGATCTCCATAACCTGCGGAAGGGCTGTGAAAAGGGATTTCCCTGGGTATTTGAGAGAGAGAAGGAGAGGAAACTGGAAGGTGGCCTGAGCTCTGTGAAGGTTCTGAGCCTCACGCCATCACAGGAGTGGCTGGGGACCCACTGCTAAAAGCAGAACTTTCCAGTTGTTTCATAAGGAAAGAGGAGTCCTGAGAAAAGCTCAAAGGGCCTTGGGAGCTTTACAACCCTGGTGTGTGCCTGCCTACGCTGCGCCTGTCGCACACAGTCACTCAGGGAGCTCTGGTTTAATGCTTGGTTAGCTGTTGTCACTCATCCATCATTGATATGTAGACATGAATCTTCATCTGGATTTCTCATCTCAAAGTGGAATACAGTACTTGAATATTAGTCAGTAGTAGGTAGGTGCGCAAGTCTACATGCTGTCATCACCACATCCAAAGTGGTGCAATTTGAAGTAGTTCCCAGAAACTATGCCTTTTGGTCCCTTTTTGAAGCACAGCTGCAGCAAAGAAGAGGGCTTTGGTTGGGAGTTAGGGGCTGAGTTCCAGCAGTGATGGGAATTTGTCCCTCCAACTGCCTTACATGGATTTGGGGTGTTCAGGCACTCTGAAGGGTAGAACTTAGCATCTTAGGCAGCCTGAACTCTTAAGCCAGCAAAAGGGGAACATCCAGGACCACTATATAGTTGTGGTGTGAAACCAAATGCTAACTAAATCAGAGCGTAACTGTAGGCTAAATAACTGGGTCATAGCTGTCATATAGATGGGGCTTTATAGGCATCCTGTCTGTTTATTGTATTCAGGCATTGTATTTCTCATTTCCAGAATCCTCAATAGTTACACAACTGCAGAGCTTGCTGAGCGTGCCCTTTCTGTGAACTAGCCTGCCTGGGAATTTGTAAGCGATGACGCTGGTTGCTGCTAGGAATCTTTGCTGAAGTTGCTAGGTTCTGGCCTCTTTATATAGCGTTAGTGACGGGAGCATGCTCTAAGGCTGAATCTGTGCTAGAAGTTTTTCTTCATCTTGTTATTGAATCTGTGCAGACTGCCTCCAGCGCAGTGTTGACATGGCACCGTGTACCCAGCACCATGAGTCCTTGCATCCCTCCTTATTCCTGGCAAAGTTCAGTGGTCCAGGAGATAAAGGGCTTGCCGCCTTCTTTCCACCCACTTCTGCAATACTTTTTGTTTAATTGTTATTGCATCCTTTTTGTTTGTTGATTAGTCATTGTGGTATTGTTGTCTTGTTTTGCATTTAATCTCCCTTTCTGAGTTTCCAGTGAGTATTCAGAGCCAGAAGAGCTCCCACAGTGTGTCTGGAGGGAGGATATTTCCAGAGTACTGTTCACATCGGGTGAAATCCTGTCTCCATTGAAATCTGGTGGCAAAGCTCCCACCTACTTCGGTGGGGCCAGATTTTTATTTCTGGAACTCAGCCAGTGCTTTTTCTTTTTTTTTTCTGTGTGTATGCTCAGCAGACATTTCCTTGCTCTCCCTCCCCTTTTCTCCCTGTGCTCCTGAATAGATAATGTCTGCCATGGGACCCTTGGCGATGTGGTGTGCTATGAACATCTGGATGGGACTGCATTTGGGGGCCCATCCCTAGGGTTCCTTGCTAAACCAAGCATCTCCTGTGTAGTACCGCTGAGCACTTAAAAATGGACCAGCAGTTTCTCTCAGCTGGCTTCTACCAAGATCCAAGCCTTCATCAAGTCCCTTGGGTGTATCTACAACCCAAAGTCTGTTCAGTATTTAGTCTTAGTGACTGTTTGCTCTCTGTAGTGGGATTTTGTGCAGGATCCTGGGATAGTATCTTGTAATTTGATATTTCTGTAATCAGTTGCTGAGAATGGATGGATGGAAAAATTGAAAAACTGAAGTTGGAAAAAAAAAAGGGGGGGGGGGGGAATTGTGTGAAATACATGAGTTCATCTCAGCTGAGTTTCTTGCTTTGACCCTATAAATTTTCAGCTCTCCAGAGGGTATGAAAGAAGATAAGCTAAGGATCGTTTCCCACAATAATGCATCATAGCAATCTGTGTTGCCTAATTTTTAGTAGTGAGTTCTACAAAATGCTAACATCTTTGGAAATTTCAGCACAGGTGGAATTTTCTGCTCTGCAGATGATGTGAGTGTGAGCTGGACTTGGCTAAGATCTGAACTTGAAGAAGCTCTGAGCTACACCAGCTTTGGAGGAATGGAAGGTGGATTTGAGGAGGACATTGCAATATTCTTTGGGTCAGGCTCAGCTGGGATTGAATGATGTGGTTTAAAAAGGTAGTTTGCTGGGAAAGTAGCACCTAGATATTTTAAAGGTTGTATGGTGACACTTGCAGGGGAAAAAGTAGTTACTATTTTTTTTTTAATCTTTTATAACATCCGTGGTCTTTCATCTCCCTCAACCCATGTGACACTTGCTAATTTCTGCAACAGATTTGTAGTCTTTACTCTCTGTTGGTTAATACCTCTAGTTTTTCAATTTAGACAAGCTTTTGTGTTCTCTGCAGTGGAATGTCTCATCACGCTGCATAAGGCCTCAGAAATCCCACGAGCACTGTCTCTGCAATTGGAGGAAGATCCGTAAATAATTATACTGCAAACACGGGCAGGAGTTTTAGTATGAAAAACCACAAACTGTCCCCCAAGGTGTCATACCACCTGCAAAGTCCATCGAGTTTGGTGGGCTGTACAGCAGTGTGGGCAATCTAGAGAATACCAGCAGTTCCTTTTCTGCCTCTCATTTTGTTCTTTCCATAAAACCCTGTCAACGTATAGCTCGTCGTGACTGTTAGGACACTTTCAAGTCTCTTTGATAGCTCTTCATTAAATCTATTAATATAACTTCTGAAGTAATTATTTTGATCTGTATATGTCTAAAATGTCTTTGTGAAGAATAATCAGTCTTTGTAAGTGGATGAAAGTACATGATAAGAATCTGATCCACTGTTGTCTTGCAACCACTTAACTGTTCCTCCTTGCTATTAATAGGGTGGTTTTTTAGACAGAATGTAAAGGGGGAGGTAAAGGTGGAAAAACTCCCTAGACAGTAGTTAATACGGAAAGTTATTAGCACTTACGTTAGCACCTAACACTGTCCTGGAGACAGAATACTGATGGGACCTAGTTAAAGATTGAGCAGATTGGGTCCCACGTGCCTGGAGTATGACGTAAGGCCTGGTGGCTCTATTAAAAGCCTGTGTGGATGTTGCATTAAATAGTTATCATGGACTGAAAATTCCAGCGAGCTAAGGTCCTAGATTCCTTTTGAGACTCACACCAGTGCCAACATAGCGTTGGTGGTTTGAAAGGCCAGCAGTGGTTTGAAAGGGTCGCCAAGTGAAACCTTACTGGCACTAAAAATGTGCTCTGAATCGTTACATGCACCTACAAGACTCCTGCCAGGCTCTGTGAATGGACAGTGAAGTTTTCCTGTTATAAAACTGTTCTTCCTTTCCATATGTTAAGATGTGAAATACAGACGAGGTGTTTCTGTATAGCAAATTGCAAAAAGGGAGGTACAAAAACGCTGTGAAACAAGGAGCAAATTTGAAGTCTAAATTTGTTTTTGTTTGCTGTTTCACGTCTGCTATGTACATTGACGTTGTGTACAGAGCAAGGATGAAACCGTCGGTTCCCAAATCTTCCTCCTTCCCTGCAGACACACTGAGCTGTGTCGGAGGGCACAGTAGGTACATGCCTTACCTAGAGTGCCAAAAAGGCTGCAGATTTTAAGGAACTTGCTTAATAATTGACTCTAGGGAGAGATTTAGAAGAAAACGTTCTCCTTCAGTAGTGGAACCTCCGTTTATAACTCTGTCTCTACATATGAATACTGTGGCAGTTACCATCTGTCCCAGATGACTTGTTCCTGCCTCTGTGTTGCCCGTCTGTTGTGCAGCTACCTTGTGAGCCCAGTCCAGAAGCTAAGCAAGTTCTTCCTGGGCTTTTTTGGTTGTTTTGTTTTGTTTTTTTTCGTTTGGATCAGTTCCCTGATCCAGAAGTAGTTGTGCCAGTACAACAGGAGGAAAGAAATACAGAGCGCGAGAGAAGAGAGGGACATACAAGCCAGCTTTCACAACACTATTGCCAAAAGCAAGCACACTGTCTCAAGCACAACTAGACCCTACACAGCTGTCTGTTTTGCCCAGAAATCAGGATAAACAAATAGGCAAAAGTAAGCATGAAGTTTCAAATGAGGTTTGAATGCTCATATCTGAGTATACAGGCATTTTATTAATCGTTAGTGAATATGAGAGACATAAGGGATTTATTATCTATGACGATGAAACTCAGTAAGGAAAAGCGCCGTTGTAAAAGCTGTGATGGTACATCAGCGCGTCCTTAGACATATCATTCCCAATTGCTCTGAATGCCCTTTGCATGCATGCAGGGGAAAAGGGGATCTGAGGACGGGGATCAGTGATAACATAGCTTGTATCTTTCTTTATACGTCACTGTCTTAAGCAGACAGGTAGATAAAACATTGAACAAGAAAGCTTTTAAAGCAAAATGAACAAGCAATGTAAAGTACAAATCTGAACTGCAGAGAGACCAGATGACTTAATACTAACTAATCTCTTTGATTTATACTTGAGAATGAAAGCCTTGCCTTGCAAGAGATGTTCAGCATCTTGCATACAATCTGCTTGATTATTCAGGGCTCATTCTCATGTCTCTAATGTCTGCGGAGTTTTTATTCTCATCAGTTTTTACACAAAAGCCTCCACTGAAATCGTCAGGAAGTGCTGTTTAAGATACAATGTGCTTCTGTGATTCTGAATCTTTTTCTGACCAATTCAGGAACAAAGATAAATGGCAGACACAAGGATCCAGCTTGGATCAGCACCTGAAAGTCAGAATTAAGAAGTAAGACGGAGCAACAGCTCTCTTGCCAGGCAGGCAGAGGAAAGGCAGGACTCCAGGGTCAGTGCTGCTGGTTGCTGCCATTATTTCAGACAGAGAAGCAATGCAAAAGTAACGCTCGCCTGTACTGCGCAGACCCCAGAGACCCCTACCAGGGTCAGGCTCTGCTGTACCAGTCATTATATACACAGATAGTAACGGATGGACCCGCTTCTGAAAAATTCATGGGTAAGAGCAGATTATAGCAAGCAAACAAATCTAATCAATTTAGTGAGAAAAGAAAGAGTGAAAAGGCAGCTGTGCCTATGGGAGGGTAAAAACACAAGGCTGAGGTACAGGAGGTACTCATGGAAAGGTGCGCCCTATCTGCAGCAGTCACCCTTGATTCTGCTTGCATGTATTTTGTTCTGGTTGTGTTGCGTCATAACGGAGCATACATTTGCCTTGGTGCTCCCGTAGTGTCATGACCACTTTGAAGGTAACTCAAATGAAAGAAGCCAGGCAAAAACTCTACGGAGGTAGTGGTTCCAGTCATTGGTATATACGTTTTTCTCCATATTCATCTAGGCTTTGAGTCTGTGAATGTGCAAGAGGATCATTTGCACATGAAAGCCATCTGGTATCTCACAAGCATTTAAAGGTTCACGTGCGTGCTTACACCTGTACTTCTTGTGTTGTAACCAGCAGTTTTGGTTTCTCAAAAAGCATGAGAGTTGCATTTAGAAGCAGATTAAGTGGAAGAGGTTTGTGCCTGTGTGATGTTTTTTCTTTGATAGATAAATCTCTTGCGGGAGATGTTTGGCCTGCAAGAAGCATCCAAAACTGCTCTGCTTTAAGTTTTCTCCAGATCCTTCTAGGGGCAACAGCTCAGATTTCCACATACAGTGTCCAGTACTTATGATTTCATCCTGGACAAAAAAATATGGTAGTAGTATTTACTCATAAAATACCAGTCATGTCCCAACGTGTTTTTAAAACAACTCTTTCTTTTGTCACTTACCTCCAACTCCTGCATAAATTAGGGTGCTTCAGGGATCCTTTAGGGTTACCACAGTAACCAGGTCACTTCATCTAGAAGTGAGAATTCTCGCTAAATCTTTAGTAGTTGGACTTACCTCTTTATTGTGCTGGATGTGGGCAGTTTCAAGTGAAGACAGTGCCTGAAACTGATGCTTTGAAACTGATAGGCCAGATGGAGAAACTGGCTTATGAGTGTTTACAGAAAACATGAATGATGAGAAGAAAAGTAGGTAACAGGTCAAGCCCAGCATCTGAGAGGAAATATCCAACTACTGGCATGAGTGTTAGGAGAGGATTTTCTCCTGACTCAGAGCCTGTGGGGGACGGGAGAGATGGGTAAGCCCTCACATTTTGGGATGCTGGAAATAGGACCCACGTGGTTATATTCTAGCCCGACTAGATGCCATCTTCGCCACTCCAGTGACAAGGCTGATACCCTGAGGAATATACTCAGGCTGTAGTCAGCACAGTGCACAGTAGCATCAGAATTGCATTAATGAATATCTGGGCTTCCAAAGCGCCCAGGAGATACACGATGGGATATTCACCCAACTTGGCCTTTTATTGTGACTGTCTCTTGCAAGTACCAATACCTTTGACTGTTCTTTTCATTTTAACTCATGTTAACATATCTGAGGTACTCAGAGAGTAGGCAAGAACACGTGCTCTGTTGTGGCAATAATTAAACCCTATGTTAATGCACATATTAATGTGCAAAACAACTTACCTGGAGATCTCTGTGGTGAATTTCTGCTCTATTTGCCACCGTCTAGGTAGCATAGTGCTATAAGACAATGAAAAAACCATACTCCTACAGGAAAATTGCATAGAAAATGTATGGAACAAAGATACCCCCGGTGAAGTCAGAACATGAGGAGCACTTAGCTAAAATAGCTGTATTAAATCGTAGCAGCTCGGGGTGTGGGGGGGTAATCACACAAAGGAGGTTTAAAATCTGCCAGTTCCTTCTGCAGGTAGTTAAATAATGCGATGTTTTCAGCTGCTAACATTTCTTTGGGAGACAGCCGCCAATTGTGGTATGTCAGGTATGTATAACAAGCCTTGTTTCAGGTGTTGCCCCGTGCGCATGGGATATTCAGTTCAACTGAGATGTTGCTAAACTTTATTACTTCTTTATAATTGCTTTTTTAAAAGGTAGTGGCAGCAGCAAATTGTCTTTCTCTGCATGAAAAGCTATCAGCCTGTGAGACAAATTAGTCTCAGAGTAGGGGATTTTTAGAAAAATGCCCCTCTGCCAACCTGCTGTGGGAGATGTAACGTGCTCCCAGCTGCTGAGTAACCTGCCGCCTAAAGGTACACTTCAAAGGAAACAGCTTTGAAGAAAAGCTGACAGAAAGATCCTATTTTCAGTTATTCACCCTCAAAAGTGCCTTTTTAAACTACTGTAATGGCTGCATATTCCACAGAGTGGAAACAATTACATTTGTTTGCAGTAATTCATTCCTTCTGTCTCTCTCTCTTCTTTTAATTAATCCTTCAGTTTTTGCCTGATTATGACTGAAAGATGCAAGTCCACTTCCCTTGTAAAAACTGAAAATTTACTGTAAATTTATATTCAGCTTCTAAAAGCCCTCTTTCCAGACTAGATGAATAATGTAACAATATTTTAATCTTTAATTTTTTCTAAAAGCTCCTGAGGTCTAAATATTCTTCTGGAACTGCCTGAGAACCTTCTAGAAACTACCACTTTTCAGTGAGAGGAGTTGCAAGTGAAGAACTGGAATGGAAAAGGAAAGGCCGAAGGGGTTAAAACCCAACTTAATGTCACAAAATTTTGAATCTAACCTTACAGTAGTGTTCCCAAGGGAAATAATAATGAACCAGTGCAAAGTCATTTACATTTTTTTGAAGTTATATGGTTGGTTTCCAGGTTTCAGAGAGCTTTCATTATTTTTACTTTTCCAGGTACATATTGGTGCATAGGGTAATAACTCTTTTTTTCTGGCTCTCTGAAGAGCGTGAATACTCAGAACTCAAAAGAAGGTGGAACAGGAGTATATATTCACTGAAAAGATTGAAACAGAGACAAAATCTTTTAATGCAGAGAAATAGTATTTTAAAATTACTGTGTTCCAATTTGAGTTTCACTTGGTGAATGCCAGGGAGGTCTTGATGGTAGTGATGGCGTCCAAGTGACTTAACGAACATATTTTCTAGTAAAATTCCAGCTGCGATTTGCTGAAACTCAAATTGACCTTTCCCCTGCACTGGTCCAAGCAGAAACTCTGAAAACGGATGTCTCGGTCTTGGCCTTTCTCATGTTCTGGTGGGCATTTCAGCAACAGTCCCTGATAAAAGCAGTGTCTTGGAGGGGATTTTCTGATGCCAGAAGTTGTTCACTTGAAACTAGATTGTGACTGCAAGCTTATTTGAAAGGAAATGCTAAACAGCCCTAGATTTATATAGCCTAAGACCAGTTTCTGTTGATGTCCCTGCTGGGTTCCTACCAGTCAGACCCAAGCCTTCAAGGGCACTTGGCCCGTGAGAAATTATCCTGGGTGCTAGGACTGAGGTGCCCTTTAGGCACCTTTACTGGCCTTTAGGTGAGACTGAATTCCCTCTTTAGTGTTAGCCTTGCTGCTTATTGTCCTAGTTGCCCCTCTCTGGGTTTTAATTGTCACATCGAGCATTTTGTAAGCAGGTAAATGGAGCTCACTTTTTTCTGCTATCACTTGTGTGAACCACGAGTAAGGAGAGCAAAAGGAGCCAGTTAAATAAGGAGGGAGCGTGCTTGCACTCTTGCTTTAGGCTGGTGAGACAAAACTGTTGGTTTCACATCTCAGGTCAAGGAGATAGGTCAAGTAAAACTGTGCTATCTTGTTTTTCATAAAGGCTCATTTTGGGCAGAAAGGGAGACAGGGTATCAGAGGGAGACTCACATTAATTTAATTTAAAATCTTTAACTCAAAATGCTTGTTAGTTTGGTTTCAGTCTTTATAAAGGCTGATTATTTTTCTTCTTTACATACGCCATTTTTATAAATGTATTTTCAGACAAGATTTGAATGTAGCAGGCCTGGCCTGGCAGATCAAAGATTTATTTTTTAATGGGAAAAAACCAAAAACGTTGAGCTATTGCAGCATTGTCAAAGAAATGTTCCAATTAAAAGGAGATTGGCATCAACTGATGTAAAATTTCTTAAATGAACATAACAAGAGATAAACTGTTGACCTTTTTTCTTTATGAATGCTTTTCTTGATTGTTGTTCTGTACTCATTGTTTGTCTGTGAATATGCATTAATATACACAGCCTAGCTTGTTAGAATTTTATCTGGTTCACTAGCCCTGCTGCAAGAAACGCTAACATTTTGGACATTTCTGTTCCAAATAAACAGTTTTAGGAGGAGGTCCCATACACCTCCTAGTCATATTTTAATCCTCATTTCACGTGCTTGTGATGAGTTTTAAATGTGCTTATTTTTCTTTCCTATAGAATGCTTTTGGTTATATCAAAAACATGGCTAAATCCTTTATGCAAACTGTGAAAGCCACATAAAGGAGATCCAAAGGACATTTAAGAGATTTTACTTTTCCATAAAGAAAAGGTTTTGATACAGTCTCTGTTTGGAATTGGGTTGGGGGTTTTTTCTCCTGATTTCTAAACAAATGAAAAGAGCAGCATTTCTCCTAAAAACAACTGTGCATAGACAGATTAAATCAGTTTGCAGGAAGTCCTGGGAAATGTTCCTGCTGGAAACCATGGTCTGTTTCTGTCTGCATAGGTCTACTTCATTCTTCCTGCTAGTGCTCAGTCACAGTTATACAAGATTTATAGATTATATCAGCGCTGACAATGTCATATCCCACCTGCCAATCCATAAATGTCAGCAGCGGTTTGAGTCACTTTGCACCCTGTGCAAAATGCCGACCCACAGCCTGGCACAAAGCACGTTCTGCTTACAGCTGCCCGGTGGCACACAAGGACCTGCGTGGTACATAGACCAGCCAAATAGTGGGAAGCTCTCGTTTTAGGAAGTCTTAAGTACAAAAGTTCACATTTTGGTATGGAGATTTCTGTTTGTGGCCATGGTCAGATTCGCTTCTCAGTCAGAAAACCAGCCACAACCACAGGTAGAAAGTGTTACTGGTAGTGAAACTATTGAGTAGGCTGCAGGGAACATCAGAGCTGGAATAATTCCTGTTCAAAAAACTGCATAATTACACTGGAATGTAAAACGTGTTGCAAGGTTTGATAGGCTTGTGAGGTTTAAGAGAAAGGAGCATTAGCAGCAGAACTCATCTGTCATCGTAGCATGTAAAAAAAAAAAAAAAATTAAATCTCTGTGGGTTGGTGTTGCATGAAGGGTTCTTTTGAAAACCAGGTATTATAGCTTTTAACTGACACCCGGCTGTGGTTCTGCACTGGCAAAGAGATGAACTAAGTAGCTGGGGACCTTGTACAGTGAATGATGCTAATTGCTAGCAAATCTGGAAGGGATTATATCGTGCAGCCACTACAATAGTGGAGAGTAGACTCAACTACCCAGGACATCCCTTCCAGTGCAAGCCTCCTAAGGCTTCCTCTTTAAGTAAAGAGAAACGCTCCCTGTGTTAAAGAAATTGTTCTACTGAAGCTGTTTTGAAGCATGGTTTCTGCACTAGCCACCCTTTCTTGCTATTGTTTTAAAATAACAGCATCACTTAGACTCCAGAGAAGAACAATCTGAAAACAGTGAAGCATTTCAGGTTACTTATTTTAAAGGAGACATTTATGGTAGCTCCAGCACTTGGTAGTGACTCATCTTAAGTGTTTCCCAGTGCTCAGTGAAGGTCAGGGCTGTCCTTTCTGTGTGTATGAGGGAGGATCAGACACAAGTACCTACCAAGAGTGCATCTGAACACAGGGCACTAGAAATGAAGTGTACACTGTTTTCAATTAGGGTAAAAATTTCCTTATGTAAAGATTCTGTGAAACTGGATATTAAAGAAAGCTTCCTTGCAGAATTTTTAAATTATCCCAGGCGCCTCAAAAGAAAAGTGGATGAATGCTGTAAGAAGCCCGTAGGAAGGAGATTCAAATTAGTAGAATATGTTACTTTGAAGGCATCTAGAACTTATTTTAAAAAACTACTGCAATTCTAATGAAATTAAGGTGTGACACTTCAGCTTGTCACATTATTTTTCTTCATTGCTAATGCACATATAAATGGCTGAAATTGTTTCTTCTGTATGGGAAGCTGGATGTTCTTATTTTATTTAATTGATCATTCTATTCTTAAATGTTTTGCGTAGACATAAAAAATGCCTGGCTAACCAGTTGAACCGTCCCCTCCATGTATTCAGAAAAATGCCTATTTACCTACGTGCCCATCTTAGCATAGCAGAAATTGTATAGCCGTAGGGTATGGCTGCATTCTTCTGTTCAGGTTCTTACTTTTTTTCCAAAACATGCATCAGACCTGTCTGCAGAATATTGTACTGTTGCTGGTGCCACGCCATCGAGAATACCTACGTCTTCCAGTACCTGGTGGGGTTCGTGAGACTGAAAAGCATGTGCTTTTGCTTTTAAACAGGGGTCTTCTTACAGTCACTGAGACACTGTACAGTTGAGGTTCCATGATTCTGCTTTTTTGTTTGTTTGTTTTTGTTACAAGAGATTTTTCTACAGCTGAATCAGTCTTAGATCAATCTTAGATCAATTTTTATCTTTTGAACGACGGTGAGTAGATAAGCCATGGCCTATGAGAAAATACAGAATTAAGCTCTCCAATTCAAATCAGGTGAGGTAGTCCTGTAAAGTTCAAGAACGTATATTCTCTGGGTTGTTGTGCTGTTTCTGTCATGTATTCTCTGTTTTTATGGACTTGTGACAATTGATCTTTAACCTAAGCAGTGTACTTTGGTCAAATATCTCCCAGTTTTTTGGGGGCATGTACCTGACAGTCCTGTAGGAACATGAGCATGTGATAGGAGACTAGAAATGGTCAAATCCTGCAAGTGCACGTGTGGCTGGTGGGAGGCATCAGAGGGGGGGGGGGGGAGGGGGACACACAAT
>VYXH01003249.1:198991-251273 GCA_013397275.1 Burhinus bistriatus | reverse complement strand
GGGGGGGGGAAGTGTGACACACAATGTTATGGTCTCTACACATGTCTGTTGTTTGTGGGCAGCCCTTGGATAGCACGGAGGATGCCGAAGCTGTGTGGATGGATGACCACTGAATGCCGGAGTGATCTGCCCAGACTTGGCAGGCACAGTGGTCCCACAGCTGTGCCCTGCTTCAGGCGTCGGAGCTGTTGCTGCAACAGAGCCAGGCCCGTTCTCAGCCATGTTGTTTGCTTATACTGAACAGAAAGGAAGACGGTTTCCCCTTAAGCTAAAAGTTACACTGTTAAAAGTTGTATTTTGGTAGTGACAGCAGTAAAAAGGATATACTCGGTACGCGGGTTCCTCCACCACCACTGTGGGGTTTTTTTCTTTTGGCTTCATTACTGTGTGCATTTTTTTCATATCTAATGAGAAGACATCCCTGGGTGAAGTTTTTATTATGGACATTTCTAATGGAATTAAATTTCAGCCAAGCATCACCATCACCAACATGCATGGTGAGGAAGGGGATCCTAGCAATAAGCACAGAATTCAAACACCCAGGAAGTGCTGGGCTCATGACTTGCCCCTTTATCCTGGAAATGTCCTGGAGATCTCCAGTGGGGCCCAGTGTTAGCAGCATTGGAAGAGAAGGCAGGACGCTGTGTGAGAGAGAGAGAGAGAAGATGCCCCATCCCTTGAAGTGTTCAAGGCCAGGTTGGATGGGGCTTTGAGCAACCTGGTCTAGTGGAAAGCGTCCCTGCCCATGGCAGCAGGGTTGGAACTAGATGATCTTTAAGGTCCCTTCCAACTCTAACCATTTTGTGATTCTATGAAGATACACATGCAATTTATTCAAGTAATTCCACCACCGTTGAGCTTTTCAGCCACCTCCTTGTGCATTTTCTCATTAAATCCTCTAATGTAGGCACAGGCATTTTTGTGATGTCTTTGCACGTGGATATTCATTGTAACTGCTCCTGAAGGTTCAGTATACAATTCCTCAGTACTGTGCTTTGCTAGTGACCTAGGGTTTTTGAGAGCTTATGCAGTAAAAGGTATTTAAAGAGGCAGTTTTGAAAATCATGCACATGCTGCCATGACAGACAAACTCAGCCAGACTAACAGGAGCTTTTCCAACCCCCTCATTCAAAAATTAGCAGGAGTTGTCTTTAAAGCAAGCTGTTGTTTACTGTTACAGCTGTGTGCATACTTGTAATTGAGGAAGCAGTTCATAGTGATTAGGCAGAAATGGTTTTCTTTCTGCTTGTCACAGCAGCCTACGTTTCACATCAAGTTCTCAGAATTAATTGCCCCTGTGCAGATTTTCGCTGGCTAGTAGCCACCTTGCACATGAGCTGAAGTAGGATTGAGAAGCTTCGGCCACTACGCAGCCGCAGGTGCTTTGGGATGGGCTCTTAGGTTGGGGCAGTGGGAAGGAGGGTGCCTGTGGGTTGAGCATCCCTTTTCTCATTTCTCCCAGCCAGGAGCAGGGTGCAAAGCCGCAGGGCAAAGCAGAGCTGCTGTGCAGGTGGGGTCAGCAGGGATCTGCAGTCCTGAGGAGTGATCTCAGGTGGCTTTGTGCAGCTGCTTCTGCCATGGAGTCCCCCTCTGCAGCATGATCAGACCAGAGAAAAAGGTTTTGGAAACCACTAGTTTACATTGAGTCTTCTGGTTTAATATTGTGTCATGCTTGGGGGTATTGGGATACCTCTCCAGTGTGACCGCTCTGAGGGATTTGTGTGGTGTTGGCCAGTACATCTCTATATCACCCTGTGAAGGGATGTTTCTTCCTTATGTTCCTTAAGAACAGAACAGAACTGAAGTTTCTCTTACCATTACAGTCTCGCTTGTTCAATCCAACACGTTATGTGTCTGAGTCAGGCTGTAATTTCCTTCTCCTTTCAGGCTTGCAGGAAGCAGAGCACACTGCTGACATGGGTTTTTAAAATATAAATAAGAAAGTTCAGTCACAATAGCAGTATAGCCCATGGAAACTGAGATGCAGACAATTAGATTGTGTGATTATACTTCTTGGATGTAAAAGTCTCTGTATTGTAACAGCCTGCCAATAGGCCATATAGTGTATAACACATGCTAGTACAGACAGCATTTAACTCTACTTTTGTCACATACCTGCTATCCCTTCAGATCTTAAATGGCTGGCAGTGTGTTTAAAGATGTTTGCTCACTACTCAAAGGCTGTATGTCTCTCCACACTTCTCACCTTGGCTACTGGAAGAATCCTTGCAATATCCCTTACACCCCATTAACATGATGAAGCATGATTATTTTTAACTTTATCACTTAATGCTATTTGTTTTGCAGTAACGCTATGGAGACCTGGTCATTTAGCAGCTGCTAAGAAAACCAAGTAGAAAAAGTAGTCCCTGTGCCACACCTGATGTTTTAGACTTATAACGTCATGGTACCACAGGGACAGCTTGCAGATGTTGAATGCAAGGGGTGGGGGGGATGGTGTCCCTTCCCTTCCCTTCCCTTCCCTTCCCTTCCCTNCATTCTTACTTGTCCTCTGTCACCAACTTCCATCATTGCTGTGTACATAACTTTCAGAAAAAAACAGCGTTACTGGGAAAAAAGATGGTGAAGGAAAACAGCCCTCTTCCCGTCCCTTCCCTTCCCTTCCCTTCCTTCTTTCCCAAAGTTGGCTGCGGTACTCTCCTTGTGACTGAGCCAGCCTGTTCAGCTGCTAGCCTAGCAAAAAATGTTGCCAAGGTAGTTTGCAGATATTTTTTTAAATTAAGTCAACTCCCTGGCCAGTTAAAGGAATAGCAGAGCTGAGTCAGGATGGGTGGCAGCGAAGCGAGCTGGGGCAGGGGAGTTGGACATCACTGCTTGGCTCTGTCATGCTGCTGGTACCCGGAGCTGTAGTTCAGCTACGTCAGAAACTTGGTCTGTGTACAGAGAAATTAAATGGAAGAACAATAGAAATGGTCAGAGACTTATACCTGCACGTGAAGTCTTGGTAGCAGTGCTTGGGACTGCACAATAATAGTGGTTTTAGTTCAGTCTGGGCCTAAGAGACCTTTTTGTGAGTGAATTTGGTGAAGAGTTGGATTAGACTTTTTGTCTAACATGAAATGAAAAACTTAATTTCGTGTTTCTTAGGATTCTTAGAGTGGTGTAGGAAATGGCAAGATGTTACCAAAAGTAGCTGAATTCTTTCAGAATTAAAGACCTTTAACTATTTAATGTATTACCAAAGGTAACTAAGGTACTTGAGAATCAAAACTGTCATGTAGTTACATCCCCATGCTTCAGTATATTTGAATCTTTTCCCTTGTTATGGGAGATCTTATTTTCTGATTTTCAATCAAGCAGATGAATAATTTTGCATATTCTAAATAGTAATAATTTCTAACAGGCTGTACATTGAATGAAATGCATTCGGATTTATTTCTGAAACTTACTGTGGGCATCAGAAGACCATCCTGTCCTCACCAGAGGTGCACCTGGTGCAGTATTTGGGCACTGAGGGTGGCCAGTGGTGAAGGGTAAGGAGGGTGTGCAGCAGCATCCCACTGTTGCTCTCCCCTTCCAGACAGCAGGAAGGCTTGGAGGGAGAAAGGAAAAGCGTCTTTGCAAAGGTTTAAGAGGCTGGGTGCCCTGTTGTGAAGGAAGTAGGGTGGTTCTTGTCTGGCAATCAAACAAGGGGAGAGTGTGGGACTGAAGAATGGGGTCAGTCAAAGATGGAAGAAAATACTTTGTAGTGAATAAGACCAGATGTGCAGATAAACTGTGGAGGGCCTTGAATATGGGGATTAGCTGATATGAGAGCATAGAGGTGGGTGCAAGAGACCTTAGTGCGATAACTCCATTGACTGTTCAGGTAATACTTCCGATCATATGTTGACTGAGTTTCCAATAGGAAAGAGGAAAGACTAGTCATTGGAAGAAAAATGATATTGCAGTATCTAGGCCACAGGAGGAGTTTCCCTGCTGGTCCCAGGGCAGGAACACAATGAGCATGACCCGTAAGAGTAAGGAGAAAGAGGAAAGTATACTGAAAGCAAAAATACTAGGTTGTCTTATGTCATACTTGGCAAAGGCACGTTCATTGTATCACAGAGAGGGTTGGCAGCTCCCTGCTAAGACAGCTGATCAAGAGTTCCCAAAATGTCAGCCAGCCTCTCAGAGAGAGAAGACAAATCGCCAAAGTGTTGACTCCTAAAATAATGTTAATACATGCTGTGAATTTCAAAGGCCTTGTGTTCTGATTCATGGACAAAATCCCAAGGAGCTAGTATATGCTCATTAAAGATAGATATAGATGTAAATATAAAATGAAAAAAAAAAATGCTTTGCTTTTCCAGCCAATCAGGTCCAACTGTCTCCATGCAATAACATCTGGTATGTGTTCTTCCCCTTTTGCTCAGCTTTCTGCAAATGTGTTTGCTATCAGCTCCATGTGTTTTAGATCATATGTCCTTATTTGGACAGATTTTTTTTTTCCTTTTTTTTGGATAGAGCATTTGGGCACTGACGCTTTCTACGCTGTTTATGAAAATGAGTTTATTGGTCTTGCCAAAACAAAAAATGTCTTCTCAGGTAACTGGTATCAAAGTTTATTGTTTAAGGACAAAATGTTCCAAATTGAGGCTTCAGAAAACTGCTCGTATTACTAATAATTTCCCCTTCATTTTTTGATGCTTGACTTGAGGTACTGGGATATGATTTCCAGAAGTGCTGAGTACTTCCAGCTGTAGCGGACGTTAGTAGAAGATATGCTTGGGGCATACAATGTGCAGGTTACTGCTGTAATTGAAAAATCAGGTTTATGGTGTCTTAACTGGGCACCCAGAATCAGTGAATGCCTTGAAGAGTT
The DNA here is from genome assembly GCA_013397275.1 of Burhinus bistriatus. Classification (NCBI taxonomy): domain Eukaryota; kingdom Metazoa; phylum Chordata; class Aves; order Charadriiformes; family Burhinidae; genus Burhinus; species Burhinus bistriatus. The sequence goes on along the minus strand of VYXH01003249.1, from coordinate 246,448 downwards.
GTGACTCTCCATCTCAGTGTCTCGTGTCTAGAATGATGCTGACGATGTTACCTCTTTGTACAGCAGGATATTTGAAGACAGGGAACTATGTCTTTGGCTTTTTCCCATTAAGAGATGCTGTGTGTTCTCCCAAAACATACATCCTAGAGAAAGATTAAGGGAAGAAAGTTTGTTGCCTTTTCATTCAGTAAGAAGAAAATAACAAGTTTGCTTTGGGAGGGATTCTAGTCTTTTATACCATATCCAGGCCCATCTATCAAGTCTCTCAACTGCTTGGGGGTTTTATCCAGTTAAACACATTTTTGAAATGTTGTCTTGAATGAATCTTGCCAGGTCATGGCATTCAGATCTTTCTGGTGTGCTGATGTTTGGGTATTCTGTGTAATGTGTTTCAGACGTCGTCTGCCTTATCCTCTGGATGAAGCCCTGTTGCTGTTAGTGCATTCACAGAGCTCTGGCTTGATATTTCTGGAAAAGACTCTAACCTTTTCTTCTAAAAGCAGTTGCCGTGCTCCAGTACTTTTTCCCCTGGCTGTTCAGATAAGTCTCTCTCTGATGCTAGAGAACAGCAATAAAATATTTCCCCAGTACTTTGTTCTCAATTGTAGCCAGCCAGACTTCTTCATCCATTTTATTAGCCACTGTGTACAAAAGGACCGCGTTAGTAACAGGGTTTTTATAACCCTTTCTCCTCAAACGTATTCCCACTGCTTCTTTTGCATTAGAGATTTTATTAGGCTTTTTTCGTGTGTGTGTTTTATTTCAGTTGTTTTCTTAGTGCAGTTATGGCCTGTTCTAAAGCGTTACGATTATCAAGATGATGTGGAAGGAATTTGAGACTTATAAAATGGTCCAATAAGAAGTGTTGGATGATTAATTTGAGAATAATTTTAAGAATCGGTAGGGTTTTTTTGAAGAGGAGGGTCTTAGTGCTAAAATAAATTTGATTGGTGTGGTTGTGGAAGGAGTTGATATTTGAGGTACAAACTTCATAGGACCATGCTCCTCCTCTTAGACTATAAGCAGGAAAGTGACGCTGTGGCAGTGAGAAGGAGAAATAAACTCTGTAACGGTAAAGTGGATTCTTGGGCAGACAAAGAAAAAGAGAGGGCTCTAGAAATGTCTCTCTCTCCCAGTCATAAATCAAATGTGACGAATAGTGTTCTGGTTGTCCTGATACTGGAAACAAAATCTGAATAACACAGCAGTTCGCCGTGGCTTCGTGCTGAACAGAATCCGTTTTGATAAAGGTCCCATATCAATGCCTCTAATGACCCTGGATATATTTTCTTCTCAGGTCCTCGGAGCTCCAGGAGATGGTCACATTTCTGGTTTCTTCTGTAGCAAAATGCTTGTAGACACATCTGACTGGGGCAATGTTTGGTTAGTAGAAGTAAGCCCCAGCCTGGAATAAGGTTCATGCTAACACATTGATTTTTGATATTTGTCTAGATCTGAGAGCATACCTGTCACCAGGGATTTCACGTTTTGGCTTAGTTCTATCTTCAGAAATTGAAGAGTTCTGAAATAAGGCATATTTCACAGTAGTGAGAATGTGAAATGAATAGTGAAATCAAGTCCAAGTTTTGCTGTATATTTATTATCAAAATGAGGTTTTAGACAGAGTCCCATTGTCTGCTGTACGATTTCTGACAGCTAAGGATGGGGATAATAACTAGTAAGTTTTTCACAGCGTTTCATTAGATGAAGAAATCAATGATTATTCATTTCTCCTCAAAGCTGGCCATCTACCGTCAAGAACGGAAGATCTGCACAAAACAAGACTTGTTTCTTGTGCTAAATGCTCAACTTTATAGCTAGGCAAATACGTTACACCCAAGTCAGTAGTACAGTAGCAGCTTTTTCTTACCTTCTGATTCCTGTGACTGTCATAAGATGAAGAAAACCATTAGCAGCTGCACAGCTCTGTTCAACAGTGTAATTGTGCGTGGAGCAGGACTGAGTATGCTGAATTAGTTCACAGAGAGCTGATAATAAATGAGGGAAGGGAGACTGACTCCCAGCTGAATAGTTCATTGCTGTGGCCCATGTTTTTAATCCACAAGAATAGGAGGTTGCTGGCTTTAGTTACACTTTCAGTAGATGAATTACACACTTGGTGGCAGCTCTCCTTTGACATGTAATGATCGATACTTCTCTGCTTAATCACAAACGGGTGTAATAGCAGAGAGCTACCTGAAGGTCCAGAGAAGGAAAAAAGTCTGTCATCTTAGACAAGCCTTATATGCATTCAATGCTGAGAGGCTTCTGCTCTATAAAATTCTAATGTATTCTTATTTTTTTCTTGATTTCCTGGGTGCAAATTACTTGTGGACCTTTTAGCCCAATCATGGGGTTCTGCAGCTTTTCCAGCTTCATGAGCTTGGGGTAAACCTCAACCTCTGGGTTAAACAGAAGAAATTTTAGGAGAGTCCCATGGCACTGCCCACGTCCGAGGGACATCAGAGCATAGTGTTGGACATGACCTGCTTGGGAAGAGCACAGTGGTGAGCAGGACTGAGGCCTCCATGAGTGCAAAACCCACCACAGTTACATCAGCTTGTTCCTCATCCTTGAGCGGGTCATTACAAGTGTACCTCAATTTGTGCCCATGCCTGTATGCTTACCTACACATGGCAGATGAATGTTTTTTGTAAATCCACTTTTCACTCACCGTTGAACGCTTAGGTCCCTCCCAAGACTCTTGCAAACAGTATCAAATTCTCAGAAACCTATCATCTGACCTTTTTCTGTTGGAATATTTATTAGCGTACAACAGCTACAGACTTACTCACAGTGTTAGGAGTAGCAGCAGCAGTCGATAACTGTTACTAGTGTGCAGTCTTACTGTTTTTAAAGCACGGGAGTAATTAGATATTTTCATCCTTGTTTGATTGCAATTATACTCAAATATAAACATCGCTTAATGAACTTTGCAACAAGTAAGGGCTATACCACTGGTATGTAGGGCAGTTCCATAGCTATGTGGTAATATTCTTCCTGCATTAGCATAATTAAATTTAAAGTAACATTGGCTAAAGAAGGAGTTTGTTTTATTGCGCCTCTCAACCGAATGTGTGTCAGGGAATATAAGTGAATGGAAAAAGTCTGTCTGGAAGTAGGCAGCGTGCTGTGGTGTATTGCGTTTCGCTGACATGAGAGGAATGTGGCAGTGCGGTCTACAGTTGCTGCTGTAGGCACCAGCACTCAGGCTGAAAAGCAGCTCGGGATGTGCCTTTTGCTTCATTAAGCAAAAGGCTTTGTGCCTGTGCCTTGAAGTGCTATAAAACACGGTGGAAGTATTACAGCGTGTGTTGTTAGACAGGATTGCCAATCTCAAACATCTAAAATCACAAGTCAGATATTCCAACGTAAAATCTGTCTAGAAATTAGGGCTATGTTTTTTTAAACTCTTTATTTCCTTTTTACTTCTTAGGATTCATTTATTTTTAAGTGAAAGCTGAGATCTTCACTGAAAGTTGAGATCCTCACCTGTCTTCAAGGCTTTAAGAAAAACACCAAATTTCAAAAAACTTGCAAAAAGGTCATAGAAGTTCTTGACATCTTGACATCTTCTGTAGCAGCTGTGTGATCGTATAAGCTTTGTTATTGTAAATAGGATCTAAAAACCAGGGATGCAAAATGCAGGCTAAGCTCCTGGCACTTGCAGTTTAGTTGAGGCTTGCTTACCTTTAACAAATGTCACTAACTGTGCTGGCTCACGTTATTGAGCAGCTGGCCAAAAAAAAAAGCTCCCACAGTCTAGTAAGCCTGTGTTGGTTGTGTGCGGGAGCCACGGAGAGGCAGTTTGCAGACCTCGCAGCCAGAGTTACCTACGGCTGATCCATATCTGGTGCGACTTCTGCAGCCTCCCAGAGTTTCATCCTGTGCATCTTGGGGTCAGTGGTCGGACTCCTGTTTACAAGAGCAAGCAGGTAATGCTGAGGGATGCATTAATTTCCTTGTGTTGTCTGCGTCTTCCAAAGAAATGTCAGTGCTGACCCTTTCCCTGAAAGGGAAGATGTAAGGGATGGTGATGTCCGAGTTTTCCTCCCCACTCTGCTAAAGCGGCAGGCTGTAGCTTGAGGATTTTGAACTGCTGCACTGTTAGCAAGCAAGAAAGGTGGAGCATTCATGTTTCCAGGCACTTTTGCAGCACTGGAGAAGCAAAGCCAGGGCGTAGGCATAGGCATTTTTAGGATCCTGTGTTCATTGTTCTTACTGACCTACACGTCAGTCCCAAAGAAGACAAAACTGCAAAGCCTGCACTTTGGAAAGACTAAGATCCAAGAATTTGAATCATTGTATAGGATTTTTAATGTAAAACTCAAGTTTGCTGGTTTGGAAAGTGGGTGCGTGGATTAGACAGTTGGTAGGTGAGCTGTAAATCTGCTTCTGCTCTATCTGCCTGTCTTGAACTCAGTGGAGATCTTTTTCTGCTGTGCAACCCTAGAAGAAACAACAATTCTTGAAATAATTTTTCAGCACCATAAACGCTTCTCATTTGATGCTCTGACATTTGGCGTTGGCAGCTCAGCCTGCCTCTTCAGCGTGCTTCTGGCTGTCACCATTCTCCTGCACAGCTAGTTCAGATGAAAATCACCTTTCTCTCAAGAGCGCTCCAAGCGGCTGTTTAACCTGGCTAAGCCTCAGGAACTCTGTCATGCAAATATAAATTTGCTCTTAGGTCAACATTTAAAGCATCATTTTCATTGTTTTGAAGAATCCTATTAGTTATAGAGGAATGATAAATAATCCAGTGGTCTGGAACCACATCGTTCTGGCTCAGGGGGCTGCTACCACTACAGATGACGTTTTAGGTCTTGGAGGTACGTACACCTTGGTCTTGGAGGTACATGCACTTTTGTACTCTTGGATCTAGCAGTTCACCTAATGGTTCAATGTAATTGAAGCCCACTGAAGTCTGCAGGAGGTATCATTCGGTTCGTAAGTACTTCCTCCACCTCCAGTGGAAACATTTGTGGTCAGAAGCAATGCCTTGAAATGTTTTACTACTGTCATATTGATAGGGGAAAAAAATATGCAGATATAAAGAGGTTGTGTGCATTAATTATTTATCTTGCAATCAAGAAAGTATAAAAATAATCCAGGGTGGAAATTGGGAAGGGTTGTAAAGGAAAGCACTGGCTCTTTCAGTTTGAATAATGCAGACCCCGCTTGAGCGTTCTCCACAGAACATGAGGTCTAATCCCAGCACAAGTAAATAAATGTTTTTTCCCTGAAACAGATTTAAAAATCATGCAGCTCTTGAAAGGAGACTAATTGTGCTCACTTAGCTTCAAGTGAATAATTAAACTGTGAGGAGTTATTATTTTCCTGGCTCCTCTGTAATGTTTCTTACTTATTAATTCTTAGATATTCAACTTTTAGACTTTTTAGCATCAATCATGCTCTGCTTCTATTGTCTGAAAAATAAAATATGTAAAGGAAAAACTGCCACATTTAAATACATTGTATTGTTACAGTATAAATATCGTCATTGTAATTAAACCACTTGAAAATATGAACTGCCAGCTTTTTCTCTCAGGGACTCAGCCACCAATGGGATTTTTGTGCCTTTGAAAATCTCCCCAGAGATCCAGTGTGCTTCGCTTCTCCTGATTGTTCTTGAAAGAAAATTAGCTTTTAGTCCTTTGAAATCTGTTGGCTTTATCTGCTACTAAATACACATGTAGTAAGTGCTGTGGGATCAAAACAAAAACAAGTTACTCCTCCTACGCTTGTAGTTTTGATGGGATCTGCAGTTTGGCAAAAGTCAATAATCTGACTCTTACTGTATTTGGGATCATGGTGGATTAAGGTAGATCCCTTGGGCCTGGATCAAGAACCTGCAAGGTATCTTCAAAGGTGTCAAATCAGGGGAAAAAGTGAATAGAAAAGAGACTGGAAAAGGATGCGAGAAGGCACCTGAGAACCAGGCAGGTAGCCTGGTCCTGAGTCCTGGAGCAGAATTAATGACACTCGTGTTGCTCCTTTCAGACATTATTAGCCTAGCACACTCTTAAAAGTCTCCACTAACAGAGATTCTGTCACCTAATGAGGGCTTGGGCAGATTTTTTTCCTGTCAGAAATGTTTTCCTGATGGCCAACCCACTCCGCCAGGTGCCTGTGACTTTGTCCTTAACTTGCTGCCTTTGTGGGGAGAGCAGCATGATGCCAGTTGAGGAAGTGAAAGGGGATGGGGAGGGAAGTGCTCAGGTGGTGGGAGCAAGGTCATGGAAACGAAGGGCCTGGGAGGATCAGGAGGAGAAGAAAGTGTTACCCATCTGGGCTCCTTGTCATCGTGTTTGTCACTACTGATGGCTTGAACTTTCTGATATTTTTGAAATGCTTTAGACAGATACTGAGTAAGAGCAAAGTTTGGAATCTAAGCACAACCTGTGGTGGAGAAACCTCTGGGTCCCATCTGCAGAACTAAAAAATAGTAATACATTGACAGAAAGACATGACCATAATGCCCTTTCCCTGTCTTTTCTACCCTCGCAGATGAACAGGAGCCAGCAGTCAGCAGTGATTCAGATATTTCATTGATTATGGCAATGGAGGTTGGACTGTCTGACGTGGAGCTTTCCACTGATCAAGACTGCGAAGAGGTGAAGTCTTGAAAAACAAACAGAGATCCAACACTAAACTACAGGGGAGGGTCACAGGGAGGGACCGAGCCAGCTTTCTAGGATTTGGACCAGTCATGCACATGCCTCCAGAGCACTGTCACTCCTGCACACTCCATTCTGAGATGGTCACGAAAAGCAATAGCAACAGTTGTGTCTGCCTGGATGCGGTTTCATCATCTACATACGTTCGTTTTATTCACATGGGAGATGAAGGCTTCCAGTTTACCCACGTGCTTCAGAGCAGTCGTGTAACTCTTCAGTGGCTCATAAATACGCAACTGAAATGACAGCTTGAGTGTTTTCTACACTTGTTCAGTCGGGGGTTTGTTTCTTTTTTTTCAAAAGACGTATGTTTGTTATGTTTGTTTGTTTATAGTTTGTTATGGATGGACACTCTGTTTTTGTTGACTGACCCCAGCTTTTTCAAGAGTTCGATCCAGAAATCGGAATTCCCGTTCACTGGTCACTTCACGATCTGACTCCAGGATTTATCATTGCCTTGTTGTTTCTGCAGGAAGTACACATGGCTTCAGAAGGATGGTGCACCAGCACCCTGCATTAATGCGAAGCCTGCTCTCATTAAGTAGGAACCTTGGAAATGGTGTATTCTGAAGGCCTTTATTTGTAAGAGAGCTCTGAATTAACAGAGATTGCTGAGATTTGGGTTAAAACTGCATTATGTCGACTTTTACGTAGAGCTCTGTTATAGACAAGTATTGTACGGTGTGAAAGGGAGAAAGAAAAGCTTAAAGCTTCACTCCGTCCTTGTAGTCTTTTGCTGTATTTTATGCTATTAGCAGTTGTCAGTACACGAATGGCCTTCCTTCAAGTCACAATTCAGTAGCTGGAAAAGAAGATCTAGTATAACATCATGTCATTTCTTACTTTTACAAACCAAAATCTGGCTGGTAGGCTAAAGGAGTGTCTGAAAGGTTTCCAGAGGCTGCTTGTTAACAGCTGTGCATTATTATATATTCATAGAAAGGGTCTGGAGATGCTGACATCAGTGTCAGAAATTGCTAAAGAAGCAGGAGGCAGCTGGTTTAAATGTTTACTTCCTGGGTTGTTTGTGGTTTTTTTCGTAGTGCAATTTACTTCTGATGTTTTGAGGGCGGTTTTTGCCTGCTTGTTATCCAACACAAGAGTTCAGGTGGTTAGTTGTCCTCCAGAGTCCCTGTCAACATTGTCACAAGCCTAATGGCATACTTGCAATTTGTATAGAGATATATATACCAAAACATTTTGAGTAGATGGGAGGGAATTTGAAAATAAACAGAACTAACATAAATCAAAACACCTAAATAATCATCACCTGTGATGACTATTTAGTTCATCCTGAGCTCTGCTTTCCAGGGAGAAGCTTATCGTTACTTCAGTGTATGGTTTCATTTTTCAGTCAAAATACTCAACTGTGAAGAAGCATTTTTAGCTTACTGTCATACAAGAGTAAATGCTTTCTGTTGACAGTCAGATGATTTGAATCACATTACTGCCTCCTGAGTAAGTCCATAGAATCAACAATTCAGCTTACATCGAAATTTTGTGGCGAGGTCAAGCATTTTGACTTGATGGTGTCACGGCAGCATCTCAAAATGCAACTGTTAGGGTTCTTGCTGCATTTAATCTCTGTGTGGATTTACTCGTTAGATGTGGAAACCAACTTCCAGCCAAAATTCAGTTTGTCAGATCTTATTCAGGAACAAACGTGTTTAGAACTATCCCTAAAATTGTGGCCGACTTGCTGCTTTAGTACAGGAAGAAGGAAAAATTATAGTCCGTGCTTTTTGGTCCAGTTAGAACTCAGTTCATTTCATAGCTTAATTTTTTTTATGTTCTTAGTCCCTAAATTGCAGGGTAACTTTGAGGCGAAGGAGCACAGCCTAATCATCCTTCAAAACCATGATCCGGAAATGTACCATTACATTTTTATAAGCCATTTGAAAGGACATCTCTTTTTAATTAAAGGGATACAGGCAGCTGGAAATCTGCTTGGTTTAAAAAGAAAGTTAGAGATCACTCCAGAGGGCACAGCTAGGTCAGTCTTGCCAATATTTGTGGTTCTGTAATCGTTTTTTCCTTATTCTTTAATGTCTTCTTTATTCCTTGCTGGTACGGGAAAGGCCCACAGCGTCAAGGGAACCGATGCTGAAATTCACCCTACACAAAAGAATTTGCATAAGGTACTGCATCAGCTCCATTTAAGCTCTGGAAATAATGCTGAACTGGGATTTAAGTGGTGCTTACACCAAATACTGGCCCTTCACAGAGGAATGAAATTGATCTCAAATGACTGGAAGGGAAAGAGTGAAGCTGGTTATACACAGTCAGGTCTCCCTATGGAAAGTACACACACTGGCACGATTTCTTCTCTAGCGCTGGAGCCTGGGTGCTACATGTCACAGGAACATCACGAACACGATGTCCGAGTTGTCAGTGATCCTTTAACATCCACCCGCTGCAGCCCAGCACACAGACAAAAAACTCACGGCCGAACTGTTTGGGTTTCAGAGGAGCTGTCGCAAAGTCTTGGTTTTATTTCCCAAACTTAATTAAGTTAATCTCAATGGATAGATTGACCAATTATGTGTTGCCATAGCGGAGTCACCCACAGCACAGCAGAGCAAGCAGGGTCTGTGGAAAAGCAAGGCAGGAGGTGAAACTCCAGGCAAAATCATTATAGGGAGCTGTGCTCTAAGGGGCATCACCTAAATGGTAACTAAGACCCTATATTTCTAGGAGTTAGTGAAGAATTTTGAAGAGGAATCACACTGTGCATGCTCTTTGTTGAAGTATCCCATACTAGATGTGGTCCCTCGGGGTCCACAGGTGGCCACTGGCTGAGGCAGGGTGCTAGGCTGGGTGAAACGTTTTTACGTATCGCCGTACTGTGGTCTTTCAAAAGAGGCATCCTAGCAAATCCGGGTCAGGAGTCTTTCTGCTTTTGTTTACCCAGTTCTACCTGCAGTTTTGCTCAGGAAAGATGTTTTGCCGTCCCCGTCCTCAGGTGTTCTACAGCTCTGAGCACCGTTAAGCGATAACGAGTGCAAAGCCAGGTTACACATCACTGAAGCCAGAACCTAGGAAAGCACTTAAGTAAATGTTTTATTCCGTCCTTCTTCAGAAAAGCACTTAAGACTAATTTTGGACTTGCACCAAAATCACGTTGTTTTCAACAGGTCTTCTATGAGTGTAATTAAGCCCCTGTGTCAAATGGAAATGTTTTCCTAAAGCAGGACCTGGCTGACAATATTCTTTGTATATATAACCTGTGAAATGCCTTGGAAATTTGAGGTGCTTCATAAATATTAAGACCCCCAGAGGTATGTTTGTAACACGTATGAAAGCCTTAATTCTGCAGATCTGCATGCCCAGGCACATTTTTCTTACACGAGTCTCTCCACTGAGATTCCTCACAGGGTAAAATTAAACCTCCCAATTTGCAGCTTTGGGCAAGATTAGTCCCATCCTGAGCATTGTGCGAGTCCTCGGTACTGCTGCCCACTAAGCTTGGGCTCCGGCGTTAAATACGTGGGGTTCAGATGCTGGGGACACAGCACCGCCTGGTCAGAAGGGAAAGCAGCCTTTAGCATACAGCCAGGAAAAAAAAATCCTCTGGTGCCCTCTGACGAACAAGTGCTTGCTCATGCACATAATTCCGCAGGCTCCGGCCGTGGCCACCCACCCACGGCACCGGCAGTGGGGCACCTCCTGCGCAGGGCTGGTGGCCAGAGGATGGTGCAGCTCTCTGAGAAAGGCGCTCTTGTCATTAAGCTGATCTTGTGTCTCTCCGTGCTCTTCCTGTCCTGTCATCTGAGGCTCTTTTCTCTTCTTTTCTGTGAGTGAGTAGTAGGCGGGAGAAGCATTCGCTCGTCTTCACTCGGGCTGGGTTGCAGGATGAAACTTGGACAGAGAGAGACCGCGCTCTGAGTGTCCTTTGGTTTTTCATGGCTTTCACTAAAATGCCTTTCCCAAAGGTCTGTTCAACAGGTAGGACACGTAAAAAGTTACGTGGGCGGAATTTTGCACTCACGGACAAGCTGATGTTTGCAGGCAGATGTGCAAGGCACCAGCTCTGCATCCCTTCCCCACGGCTGCCTTGTTCTGGTGGGGATACAGATCTGGCACTTGCTGAGGGTTTGGGGTTGGGTTTTTTTATGATTTTCTGACTGCTTTAGAGCCTCAAAACCAGGATCAGGACAATCATAGCACTGCAGTTCATTCTTTAAGCATTCCATAGAATTAAATTGCCGTGTATGCACATAAAAGTACATTGATATGACTATGGAAACTGTATAGTAGTGAAAACAGAAGCAGCTGCCAATTTTAGACTTTTCATATGAGGGAGATTGTGGCACTAAAGAAAAAGGCTTTATAGAGGCAATTTGAAAAAAAAAATTATTGAAATCACAGATGATAAGAGGTCCCTTGGATCTCACTACTTCAGTGACTCCTGGATCAGATCCAGAGGAAGTCATTGCAAGAAGGGCAGTCTCTTGTTGAATGACTCGTTTGGGATATATTCTTACTTCGTAAACAAAATGAACCCAAGCACCAGAGACGGATCCAGCTCTGAATTTAATCTTTCTCAAAGAATTTTGTGATGCATTTTGTGATCCAAAGTTTTTGTTGTCAAACCTGTTAACCCACCCTCTTTTCCCCCTTGGTAAATAAAAAGAAATGCTTGTCCAATTTGAAAAATGTCTAGCTCAGAAGACCTTTGCATATGGACGGGTTGCCCTGGCAGGTACCTGCAGATCGCTTAACACTTCTCTGTACTTTTAGTCATCAGTACAACACAGTTACGGATTTTCCATAAAGTGTGTTTTATTTGCCGTTCTTGTTAAACCTGGAGTGCAGACTTGTATAGATTTTCCAGATTTTTTTGCCTTACAGACTTTTTCCTTTGAATATATGCCACAGCCCTTTGAGCGGATTCTGTGGTTAAAAGGTAAAGATCGGGGCACAAGTCTTTATGTATAAATTTCTGGACTGCAGGTCCTTGTTGTGACAATTGGTCTGTACTGAAATGACGACAGAGGTAGCCTAACAGCGGGAAACACTTTTCAGCCCCGGCAGCTGGGAATCTCCCAGGCTTTGTTTGTAAGAAGCTCCTTCCTTTGTGGTCTCTGTAGAAAAGCTCATGACTAAGCATATAGTTTGAAATAAGCCAGGAATAGGAATTTATAGGCTGTGCAAACCAAGAAAACCGATAGTCATTTATTGATTTCTATTCGTTAGCAATAACGGACGACTTTTAACCATTTGTTGTTCTTGTAGATCCCTGTTGTAGGGCCAAAGTTACCAGTCTGCTAGGAACGGGGGCCAGGACAAGCTGACCCTAAACAGAAGAGGGAGGGCTTGGTTTGCTGTTGGGATGCCTCCGTTTTGCAGGAGTGAAATGGCAGAGAACCCCAGCCTGTTCCTCCCCAGCCCTTCTCACAAAATGTTTGCTGTAGCGTGAGCCTTTCCTGCAGGGGAAGGGGATCGTGGGATCTAACGCTGTGCCGCTTCCTCTCTCGGCGTTTCGTGCTGCCCGCGTCTCTTGTAGCAGGTTGGACGGCTCTGGTGCCGCGCGGGGGGAAGGAGCCAGCCGAAGTCCAGCTTAAGGGTTTGATGAAAGGTAGCCCAGGGGGTTGGGCAGATGCAGGGCAGCAAAGCTGCTTCATAACCAGTGCTGACCGGGACTGCTGCTTCACTGAGGAACGCTGAGCATTGACTCATTTCTTCTACAGCCGCAAAAGGTGTTGAGCGTATATGGGGCAACGAGCGTGACGGAAATGACTCGGCTTGGTTAACGCAAGCGGGGAAAAACAACGTGGTGAAATATTTTAGGGGCGAGGGAAAATGAGGGTGGAGGTGTTGTTTTAGCAGACTCTTTAAATAGGGACAATTGATCCAACACAAGCACTTCTTTTATTTTACCAAGCTGTTACCTGAACTAATTGATAGTTTCGCAGTTGAAAGAGGAACGCCAGATGGACTTTTTAGCCTGGATTTGTTTGCGTAGCAGATGGCAGCGGCGGGCTGGGACGGTGAGCGAGGGAGACGGCTGCCCTCTGCCGCACAGCTTCCCCCGCCGGGCTGGAAACCTGCTCCGCTCCCCTTCGCTTCCTTGGCACTTCTTTCGCAAGGAAAAAAAAAACAACTTCTGAGCAGGAGCTGTATTTCAAAGGAAGAATTAGAGAAGAAAGATGAATGAAAGATGATGTGGATTTTGAATGTAAAGCCAAAGGATGAATTTTCCATCTGAAATTAATCTTGTCTCTCTCAACTATTTTAGTTGTGAATAGGTGGGTGTTATTTCTTTCTGGAGTGGATTTAAAAAAAAAAAAGGGGGGGGGGAGGGAAAAAATAAAACAAATAGCATTTTCCCCTTCTTGTTTATTTCTTAATTCTTCAGTCCTGTGTAGCGTTAAAAACTAGCAAGATCAAGATGCTTGTTTGCTCTGAATGTATACAGTTATTTCAGATGTCAAATATCTAAATGTTTTGTATGTGTACGTAATACCATCCTTCTTGTTTCATGTTAGGAACCTGAAATGACTGTACCATTTTATAATTAGAAATGTAAAGAGGGGACAGTGGGTGGGAGGGTCTGTTATTTTTATAGCAAGATGTTCCTTGTATTTAGTGAACATTTAAAATGGTTTTGTACTTGTCAAAATATACATTCCATCCATTTCCAGAAGAGAATTATTTTTATTTAGAGTAGTTTCTAAGCAAACCGAAAAAATGTGGTGTCCCATTTGTACACAGTTCATGAACAGAGCAGAAGTATCCTGGTTTTCGGTGATGGCTCCAGAGCTTTTTCCAGCCGTGTCTCTTCTCACACGCTGCAGACCCATACCAGCAAATGCCAATGTTAAAAAGGGGAGAAAAATCCCAAATGAAATAAATACCATATGGATCAGTTCACAGCTTACCAAAATAACTTCCAGTTCGGAGACAATGGTCTGTCCCGGTGAAATTCTCCAAGGCGATGAGCCCTGCTCTGGGACAGCAGGAGTGGGTTTACTGGGAGGCCTTCAGCCCTGCCCCTGCCCGGCGGGGCTGCCAGCCCTGGCAAGCTGGGGGGTGACAGGGTTGTCACACTCACGCCCTGCGGCTCTGGTTGCGCTGCGGCTCCCTCAGGATGGGAGCCTATTTTTGACGGAAGCTGGTTTGCTGGTAAGGCAGTCGGTTTCTGCAGGCTGACCACCTTGTGTTTCTTTTGACTGGGGAAACGACCCTTCATCTACACGTCCAAAAAATGCATCGACAGTTTTTTTTCTTGTAGTTAGCTTTTTTCCCCCCGCCCCGCTACCTGGGACTTGCTGCCAAAACAGTGCAGTAGCAGTTTGTGAAGCGAGCCTTTTTTTCTAGCATTACTTTCTGTACAGTATTGCAAATATACTTTAACTCTTTGCTGATATTTTATAATGTATACATCTTCCCCTCCAATGCACTTTATCTCTCTTGAAAAATGTGGGAGTCGGAGAACTACCATCTTAAGGGATTTGCCTGAAATCATGAGGCTCACACTTCTTTATTTTTTTTTTTTTTCCTTCTTGCTTTGTTATATACTGTAAATGCTAAAGAGCATGGACAGTGACTCAGCTGGGGGAAGTACCGAAATGTTGAGGCTAATATTTGGAAGCATTATTCAGTAGTACAACATGGCTATTTTTGTTATATAGAGAATTATAATGTAAATATGTGAGACTGTGTTATTATGTACTAGTAAAATATTGCAACTCTCAAAGTTAAGATGGTGAATTCCAAGGAATTTTATTGCAAGTTTTTTAATAAAACGAATCTGATTACTGTGTCGTACATATTTTCTAACAGACTGTGTAAAACTAGCATTTCCTGATGCGTGACACTTGCGGATTGTTTCTTCCTGAACTCGGCCACTGCAGACTTTGGCATTCACCGGAGGCAGAAGCTATAGCGGGAAGGGACTTGAGTGGCAGCCTGGCCTCTGTGCCACCGCTCCCGCCCCAGTCACTGCCCTGGTCCCCCCCGTCCTTCACCTTCTTTTGATCAGAAAGCAGCAGCTGGGGTGGAGGTAAAAGCTTTTCCCCAGGGAAAGCTGCAGCCTCACCCCAGACGCTGGGCATGATGTATTAAAATAGCTTTCAAAGGTGACAGCTCTGCCATGCCTCAGTAGGAATGGCACCACCATTCCAAGGGGTCGTCTGGCTGCTCTTCCCTCGCCTGATCGGCTGCCACTCTGTGTCCCTGCGAGCAGGGGGCCATGGGAGAGCCCCAGGGGTTGTCGTGCCATCCAGCGTAGGTGTGCTGCTTACAAGAGGTTCAAGGCACAGTCAAAATCCTGCCTAAGAAAAATTTAAAAGGCTTAAAGAAAAGTTTTCCAGTGGATGCGAAAGACAGCAGACAGAAATCCCTGAAGGTGGGCCAAATCCTGGCTCAAGCCGTAGCCCCATGGCAGGAGCCCAGCCAGCCCCCATCCTGGCCCAGGCTTTGTGCTTGCTGGCCAGTCCCACCAGCACGGCTGCCTCTCTCTCCCAGCCACAGCAGTGCATTTGAGGCATCAACGTGGCAAAGCGGTTGGGGCCCTAACTCAGATTTCAGCCGGGAGCGAGGAAGGCAACAGCCATGCACTAGATCGCACCCAGCTCCCCCAGACCCCCGTGCCTCCACCCTCCGGCTGGGCTTTGCTCTTGCCGTTCACAACAGAGGGACAGCGAGCTGGCTCAGAGCTGGAAAACCACATGTGGTTTAATGTGGCTTTATCAGCAATGCTGGGAATTATTTTTCCCCTCCCAAGCCACAGCGCAGCCTGGAGCTCCCCGTCCTACCAGCCCTGCTCCAAAGGCAGAAGCTTTCCGCACCAAATCAAACCCTGGGCTGCCCGCAGAGGGAGATTTTAGGTATTCCTAGCCAAGGAATCTGGTCTCACTCTTCCCCACACAGCTCCCTCCCTGCCCACTGCTTTTGTTCTCTGCCTTCATTTAATAACCGGCCAGGGGGAGCGGGGCGGGTTTTCCTTGGCAGGCAGCTGTGCGCAGTTGCGATGCGATGGGCACACACAACACAGCTGCGCCGGTGCTGCAGATGGGGCGGGAGGCAGCGCGCTCGAGCAGCGCAGCAGAAGGAACGCGGCGTGGAGCTGCTGGGAATGGCAGCGGGGCTATAAATAACGAGGGGCGTAAGGCAATTAATTCCAGGATGTAAGCACATATTTTAGGGCTTGGGTTACGTCACTCTCTACTGTGTATGGAATTCACTTCTGGGCAAAATCCATAAATAAAGCTGTGCTGATCTATGCTCTGGTTTTGTGTTGTTTTAGGGGGTTTTTTAATCCAGAAGGAATAAGGCAAATTATAGTCACTCCTGTGATTCAAGGAGGTGACCCTCAGACCCCTCACAGTCAATGGAGAGGGCTCAGGATTCAAAGGGAATTTATCCAGATTTGTGCTGTGCAATGATTTGCATGACCCAGGGCCACTTCTGTCCCGTGGTACCCAAACCGTCCTCGGAGAGAAAGCAAGCTTTGTGCTGCGCGCCTGAGGGTGCCCAAAGGGGAGCTGCAGTCGTTTGTGCCCGATCTTGGGAAGCCACTCTGGAAAAAACACTCCGAGACTGCAGTTCTGTAACAGAGGGAGATGAGGTCTGGGGGCATCCCAGAGGGAATAAGATGACTTCACGGCCCAAAAGAAATCTAATGGGTTAGTGTATTTATCACAGATATGCCACAGGAAATCAGTGCTCAGTAAGTGAGGGCTTAATTTTGCAACATGCTCAATCCTCAGTTTTTGATCCCCATGCAAACAAGCTGCCAGCAAGCCCTGGCAGCAGCAGAAGCGGGCAAAGTGTCACCAGCCTCATGTGCCTGGGCTAGCCTCTGCTGTGGGCTACCACGTTGCTCCGCTGGACATCCTCCTGGACACCTGCATCTCAGCAGCCTGGCTTTATGGTCCATCCTCTCACCTGAGAGTGAAGAGAGGCTTGCACGGGGAGGCCAGCAGTGAGTCATGGTGGCTGAAGCCCAGGCAGATGTCCCTCCTCCTGCTCCAGCTAGGAAGCATGGTAGCTCCTGGCAGAGGGACAGAGCTGCCATCTGGGAGCGGTAACGCCTTAGATGTGTTGGCAGAGCCCCAGAGCTCGTCTTGTCAGAGCCCATAGCTCAGATGAAGTTGTTCCTCTGTCCCTGCTTGGAGCAGCCACGCGGGCTCAGACCAGCAGCCCACCTAACCCGCGTCTGACTCAACCGAGACCAGATGCCCACAAAGGAGTAACACCCCCCGCCCTCCACGTCACTCCGGGTTTTGCAGAAGTCTATTATATCCCTGTGGTGTCAACACTTGCCAGCTGCAAGGGCTGAGCTCGTTCAGTCATGTTTTATGGGACACTGCTCCGTGCCTCAGCATGTCCTCGCTACCTTTTTTCAGACCCCCACTGCTCTTTCCTTAACTGCCTGGTGGTGGGGTCCTGGCCAGAGCACAGTGCCAGAGGAGGGAAGGATGGAGACAAGCGGGGACACAGCTGAGGTATTACCCAGCGCCGTGACGGGAAACACTCCCATCTCCCGTGGGTTTGGGATGGCACCTGCACGCACGGGCGCAGAGCACAAGCGGTGCACCCCAGCCAGGGCCCTCTCTTAACGACGGTTGTGAGATTTGCTGTTTTCTGCCAAGCCTCCGCTTCTGGAGGCAAAGGAGCGAGGGTTGGAGGGGAGGGAGGGCGAGGAAGGGTGGCAGCCTGCATGGCCGAGAAGGAAGAGTTCCAAAAAATGAGTGATAAAGGGTCTTTACCGCTCCGGGGGCAGAGGGAGCTGCCCGCATCCCGCGCCTTCCCCTTGCCCAGTCTCTCCAGTCTCTCCAGTCTCTCCAGCAGGAGGCTCCCCCGCCTCGCCAGTGCAGCGCCCAGCCCCGGCCGTGCGCGGACACCCGTGGGCTTCCCTCTCCTCCGTGGGCGCCGTATGGGTGGGGGAAAGCTCTCTGCCCTTCTCAGCAGGGGGCTGTGTGTGTTCGTCCCCGCTCCCAGCCCCTTCAAGGTTTGGGGGGCAGCACAGCACCGTGGCGGATGGGGACCGAAGGTCACAACTAAAGGGCTGCAATTAGTCCTTGGCGGCCACTTGGAGAGGTGCCCCAGGGTGTAGTTGCAGGAAAGCCCAGGAAAACTGTAAAGCCCACTGGGTTTGTGCTTGCTGGCGCGTCCGTCTGGCCCAGTAGCCAGCAGACCCGGCGGAGGGGAGCAGGACTGCTACCCCGCTTCACAGAGAGGGAAAACGAAGGGGAACCCAGCAAGGACACCTGGTGAGGGTGGCTTTAGAAGCCGGCGAGCAGCAGGACAGGGACAAGAGCAGGGCTGGAGGCCAATGCTGCAGCCCCCACCACAGCCCCAACCCCCTGGGTGGAGGAGATGGCACATTTTAGCTACGCTTTAGCTAAAGGAGTGTTTTTAAAGCAAACTTCTGTTTGTGCACGCACTTACACCATTTAAAAGCAGGTTATTTTGGCATGGCTTTGGCTACCAATCGGCCAGACCCAGGCCTGAATTGCCAGTCACCCTGCACGGGGAATTGCACTTGGACTAGGAAAGGGCTTTGGGTGGGGGAAAAAACCCAAATGGAAGCATGATGCCCATTGTAGGGTGCTGGATCTCACGTTCTATTCCAGCCCAACCATGAGAAAACCCCGTTTGTACACAGACACCTTTAAGTGGACACAATTCAAGCGAAATCCAGGTCTGCTTCAGTACCGTTCATCACCGAGGCCAACGTCGTCACCTACCCAGGCTGAGTTTCATGCCCACGAGGTACAGCACGGGCGGACGGTGCAGCTTCAGGGTGTGAAGTACTTCATCCCCCCCCAGCCCCCGTGTGCATCCACCTGCAGAGAGATGCTCGGCAGCCGCTCTCTTCTCCCAACAGCGCTGCCTGGGAGCAGGGGAGGTTCTTCACACCCAGGCAGCTCCGGAGGAGCTTTGGGGAAGCAGTTTTCCTTTCAGCCTGGCTTGGGTGTGAGAGTCAGAAAATACCAAAGAGTGGATGAGGAGAATCGCACAAAGGTGTGTGACTTACAGCGCTGTTTTGATGAGGGTGGTGTTTTTAAAATAACCGTCCTAAAGGACAATAGAGAAGGGGATTTTCCTATGGAAAATTGACCCCGATGACTTTCAGCTGTGAAGCTGCTCTGGAAAAGGATCGTTAGTCCTAAGCAGAAAAACCTTCTCTATCTGCTTTTGCTCAGTGAAGTCCTAAATACCAGCAGCTGCCAAAATTCCTTGGATGGGTGTGATGACTCGTTCGCAATGCCCAGCCTAGGTCATTCCTGCTGAGCCAGGTGTGTGGGAGGGGGGATGCCCCACAGGCTGGGAAGGCAATTGCAGCACCTGGAGGGGCTGGTGGTATAAAGCAAACCCACCGAGCCTCGGAGAGGAAAGTGCTGCTTGGTTTCCTTTTGTTTGCTATGCCTTAGGGGCTTGCTTTGCCTTCTTTTTTCCTGGAAGAAAAGGGCTCAGAGCAATGCTGGGGAGCTGCTCTTTAGGGTGTGAAAAAAGGACTTGACTGGTAGGAAAAGGTGGGTGGTTTTATTTTTTTCCCTGAAGCTGGTTGTCCCTTGCTGGAGTGGTCTGCCCAGGTCATGGTCTAAAGTGCTCCTTGAGTGCACCTGGTGTATTGCTACCCAGGGCCCTTCACTTTGCCTGGGTTTGTCACGCACCCCTTATTAAAAGGCAAAATTTTTTTTGCCCCAAAATAGCTTGCGGTGGGGGACTCCCTGGTGGGCAGCTCCTTATCGGGGTGAGGAGGGCGCCTTCCTCTGAACCGTGGTCCTGCTCAGCAGCACGGCTGCCGGGGGGCCGGCCGCAGAGCTGAGCTGTGCCTCCCCAGCTGCCCCTGCAGAGGGGGGCTGCGGGGGCCCGGCAGGTGGTGAGGGGGCAGGTGGGTTTCACTCCCGTTTCTGCTAAGCCTGGTGATTTCCCCCAAGCCCTCCCGCTCACCGAGATGGAGGCATCCACCGCTGCAGGCGGTCAGGCTGACGCAGCCCACAGCAGAAATGTCCACTCGGGAGCGGTGATGTCTTAAATGCCCTTGGGACCGATGCTCCTGCGACCGGTGGGCAATGTGGGAGGGCTGCGTGGGCAGGGGCGAGAGCCACAACGTTGCTTTTCCCAGGCAGATGGGTGTTAAACGGCCCTGAGGACATCAAACCCATCTCAACTTGGGGTCTGTAGGACCTCTGACAATCCTTTCATAGTATGGACTTAATCTGGGCAAATCGCTGATGGAGCATTGGGTGAACCGCCTGAGTTAAAGGGTGGAGAAACAGCAAATGGCCCGGGGAGGGGGGGAATTATTGCTTGAGCACCGTAGATGTGTTTTGTCGGCAGCCAGACTCCGTCAATGGTGAAGCAGCTTCACTCTGACCGCGTGAGTTTCTCTCTCTCCTGCATTGAAGGTGATAATCTTACGCAGCGGTGAGATCATCTCCCTTGAGATGCCAGCGAAGGAGCAAATCCATACTACTGAATCTCGCTCCTCAGACGTCTGAGAGATTAAACGGAGCAATTCAGAAATGCATTCGACTATCTCAGAGACGTGAAGTCTGACTCCACACAAATTAAATACACACTGCATGTGGAGTACAAATATGATTTTTGATTTTCTAGCAGAAGAGTGTCAGCTTGCTTTGGTTTGCCCTTGATTGTAATGCCAGGAACATTCCTAAATACTGTTATTCTTGCCGGTGTTAGGAAACATCGTCTGTCTTGTTTATTTTCTAATTTGAATGGAAACGGAGATTACTCCTGCCTTATGGTTTATGTAATGCTTGCTGATAGCTGGGGAGTCAGATGCTTTTCTTTTGCTTTCAATACTTTACCATAAATATGGTCATCCTTGTTGCTCCTTTCTCTCTAACTTTGCTACCCCCTTTCAAAGCGCTGTGGTCCCCTGACACCAAACAGGGGTTGCAGAAACTGCAGTTATTCCAAGGACCGTATTGAGAGCTTGTATTAAGGCATTTAAAGCTCAAACAGCATCCATGCTTCTGTTTTATCCACTTCAGAAGAAGGTGACGCTGTTGACCCTCCTTTTGAAAGCAACATGTTAAAATACTTTGTTTTTTATAAAGATCTTGAGGGCTCAGCTGGCTGGAGGGAGGATTCAGTGCTGTGCATGGTGTGTGTGTCAAGGAAGAGGTGTTTGTTTGCGGTTTGTTTTTTTTTTTTTATGGAAACCATTGGAGCTGGGAACGGATGATCTTGGACCACTGGTGTGAGCTGTGAGAGCACAAGCTCAGCAGGGCTGTGCAAGAGGTGCTCTTTAGGACTTTCTTGCTGGAGGGACACTGGTGACCAAAGGAGAAGGCCAGTAGCTTGGGCTGGGTCAGCATCTCGGTGGGAGAGACCCATGGGAGAGGATATTTTGCGTTTGACAGAGGAGCAGGCAGCAGGAGCCAGACCTACGAGCTGCTTGCAGACCTGCTGGGTGCCTTTGTTTCCCACATGAGTAAGATGTGACAATAGATGGAGTCCCCTAAATTTCCCTTCCTCTGTATGATTTTCAGCCGGGAGCCTCTGGGTCAGATGCAGTTTGCTCTTACAACCCCACAGGTGTTGATGGCTTTATTCCTGACTCTTATTCGGGCCTCCTGTTCCTAAGGTTAGGCTGGTATTCCCTTTATTGTTCACTTCCCCAGAAGTCTTGATGCTCAGGGGCATTTCCCCTCCTTCCCTGCCTTTTCTCCATTACCGCTGCAATTCTTTGGGTTGACCTGACTTTGAGCTTATCATGTGGCAACAAATTATCACATGGAAATAGCTGTAAATGAGTTATGCCTTAAAGAAAGGCCTCTTTGAAATAGCTACAATGGAGCAGGATATTCAGAAAAACCTGATCTAGGCACTGCCTTTTCCGATGTAGTCCAACCTGCAAAGCAGAAGAAATGAGGTGGAAAGAAGGGGGCAGGACATGCAAACGGCAGAGAGGCGATGCTGTCGCATGTGAACGGACTGGGGAGGGAAAAGAGGCTGCGGAGTTGTAGGTCGGGGCAGTGGTTTGGGCGAGGGGCAGGTGCAGAAAGCCCAGGCGACGGTGGGTCGAGCCCGCAGTCGTAGCAGAGCCACGGGCTCATCTCGGGCAAGCGTTTGGCTGCGCATATGCAAGGGACTCTAGAGCGCCTCTGGGTGTGTGCGCTCACGGGGCGGTTATGAAAAGAAAATGAGGGAAGGAGCTTAGAAAATGTAACTGAATGGTGGTAGTTTTATGGCACCCAGGCTAACAAGTGCCGCATCCCCGAAAGCTTCTGCCCTGTGCCGCAGAGGACTGGCACCGCTGGGCCCACGGCTGGCACTGGAGGACCCAGCCTGTCCTAAATCTTAATTTAAGATCCTGCACAACTTTAAGGTAGCAGTGGTTTAAGATTTATTAACACAGGATTAGGTTGTATGATTTTTAACAAGGCTCAATCATCAGTGATTTAACAAAATTTGCTACAATCAATACAGTGACTTGGTTAAAGATTTGAAAATGGCAAGGTCCACATGAGACTTATGACAGAGTTTCCTAAATCAAATAGCACACACACAAACAGATATAGAGGTTAACCGATGATTAAGATGTTTCTTTTTCTGCAGATTATAGTAAATTTTGGTACCCAATGATCAAAATCGAAGTATACTCACTCTCTTCCCTTCGTCGTCTTCTGTCAGCGGACAGTCTGAAACTCCTGACTCTTATCCCTTCGTCAGCTTCTATCAGCAGACGGTCTGAGTCGTGTCATGAAATATGGGATAGCAGCCTGCTGTGATCTCAGGGAGCTCCAAAAGGCCTCGCTTTAGGATTGATATTTATAGGGACGCAAGATGATTGACTTTGGTCAGTGCTTTTCCATTGTGGCCACAATTCTTGTCACATCATCTTGGCAACTTTCAGAGTGGGCTTGTGATCCAGGCAGGAGAGGTCTTGGGCACGCTTCCCAGGCAGCAGGAGTTCCGGGTGAGGTTAGGGAGCGCCTGATTGTCCCAACTCATGGTACTTGCACCAGGACAAGAAGGTACCAGGTTGTCTTGACTCTCTGCCCCAGTAGGCAAGGTCAGAAAGTGCCAGATTGTCCCAGCTCATTCCATTTGCAACTGAAACAAGAACAATGGTGGGCTCATCGCCCTTGTAACTAAAGCAAGAGCAATGTTGGCTGGTGTCAACATTGCAGTGCAGCCCCAGGGGGGAGGTCAGCACCACCATACAGCCCCAGCCTGACCCAGGGGTTGGAGTTAGTGTGGAGGGAGCGCATGGCACCAGGGAGCAACAGCCATGAAAGCCAGGAGGCTCAACCGGTGGCCTCAGCCCTGCCCCAGGGCAGGGAGGGAAGCCCCCCAAGCATCAGTGACACCCCCCCTGCCATGGTGCTGGGGGAAGGCAAGTCCCTTTTTCCATGCACCCTGGAGCAAGGAGGCTGTGACAGACAGCCCTTACCAAAGAGCCCAGCAGCATCACATGGGACATGGCCACCGGGGTTCGGGGACACACTTCTCCCTTTCTGGCAGGGTTGATGGGTGCAGCAGATGCTGGTCCTCCAAGACTGGGCATGTAAAGGTGGTGTCCCTCGGTCTCTGCTGCTGGTGCTGCTTCAGCATCTGTACGGAGCATGCACCCGTTGAAGCTGGAAGGGGAGAGCCACCTCCTCCGCGCAGGTCCTGGGCATATCAGCAGGCACAGCCTCCTTGTTTCTTTACACCCCAGCAGTATTTATGTGTGTGCAATGGCTTCAGCAGGGAATATGCCCCAGCTGGTAGTCGGGGCTGAGCCCTGAACAGCTGCCATAGGTCACTACCCACCCTTGGGGATGCTTGAAGACTGGGGCTGCCATGCAGAAGGGTTCATCTTCCTCCCTGTGTCCCAGCCCGAGGGGAAAATGTCCCCCATCAGTCAGGCCTCCTGCTGATGGTGCCCACATCTGGGAAACCAGATAAACGTGAGCATCATCCAAACCAGTCCAACAGGGCATCAGGCACTGTACGAGTCTCCCAATGCCTTTCCCAGTCCCTTTTCCTTTGCAGGGAGCAATCCCTCAAAAGCGTTTTAGGCAGTACGTGAAGGAGCAGGGCAGGAGTCCTCTCTGTGGTGTCCCTCTGAGGGATGCCGGCCAGAAGCTAGCAGCAAATTGCCAGTAAAAGGCAGTGTGGTTGCTTTGATGTGTTTTGCAGTGCATTTTTCTTTTTCTTCTATTCTTTTAGTGCAAGTTTTCAGCCGTTCTTATTCCGATCACACAGGAGGAGCTATTTTCTGCAGCAACACCTTTCTGTGCCGGCTGTGCTCAAGCAACTCTGGCCTGGTTCTTGCTGGTCATCAAAAAAAGGCAGAGGAGAAGGTGGTTCTCTGTGTTTGGGGTGTACATGAATGAGCTTGAAATGTGGTAGGTGTTTTTTGGTTTGCGTTTTTGGTGCTGTGGTTTGGTTTTTTTTTTTTCCCTCCACAGAAAAGCTTTGGTCTTTGGCTACGGGGAGTCCACAATCTCTCTACAGTTTGTACCTACAGAAATTGAGGCCCAGCAGTCAGCTGCCTCTCACAGCGATGGTTATCACCCACCTTCACTTATCATCTGCTTGCCGGCACGCTCAGAGCGTCGCAAGCCCAGGTTCCTGGGCAACGTGATGGCGGGGAAGTTTGCCCTATAGGGATGCAATACCAAACCCGCGTTGGCGATGCACCTTAGCAAGGGAAGTAGCTCGCTGCATCCGGAGGGATGTGCCTCTTGCAGCCTGTTTTCGGGAGCTGCCGTGGGCAGGGGAGCCATGGTTGCCTGCCAAGCTGGCTGCCTGGGGGGGCTGGAAATCACACAGGGGTTTGTGTTAGCAGATGCTCAGTCCTGTGTCTGCAGCGCTTTGGGCACTTTTAGTCAGTCCTTGGAAAAACTGATTATCTGCCATAAGAAGCACCCAGGGAGTCATAAATTTTGTAGGATACAAAGCACTTTCTACCCCCATTAAAGATGGATATCAAAATGTGCGTTACTTGGTTTGTACAGGAAGCTTAAGGGATGTGTAAAATGCCATTGCAGAAAACAACCATGTTGTTATTTACTCCTGCCTGAGATAAAGGCATGAAAGATATGAGACCTAAAAGCAGTGAAAGGAAATACCATAATGCAACATCCTATTGATCTGTGGGATTTGCTGCTGCTTAAGACGATGGTGCCACAAGTAACATTTGTAGTCGTGCTAACTAGAATTAAAATAGTTATAGGATGGAAACAAACCAAAACACAAGCTCCTTACGCTTAAAGCTTTCTATTGCTCGCTTGTTGGCTGGTGGGGGCCGGGTGAAACGCTTTCTGCCATCCATGCACGTTATTGCAGTGCCTAGTTACGCACACTATGAATGTTTTATGTCTCGGTTTAGAGTTGCCCGTAACATCTCCTCGGGAAGGCTGAGCGCCGGGCCCTCGGCTGACAGAAATCGATGTAGCACCACTGACTTTGGAGGCAGGCTGCCCCTGCTATGGGCTCCGCCAGGTCCCTCCCAGCCCAGTGCTGGTAGGGGGGTCTCAGGCGCGCAATGAGATTGGAAGATGTCCGAGAAATAAAGAAAGAAATGAAGGAAACCCCTGCTTCTGCTAAGGGGGGGAAACAACAGACGGGCGTCTCAAAGCAAGCAGAGGAGCAGGCGCTAGAGACTTGGACAGCACGAGGTAGCGGGGAAGGTGCCGTGCGTGGCCGTGCAGGCTGGGAAAGCAGCAGGAGGGGCGGTGTTTTTAACAGCCCCTCTCCTGCCGGCGCCTTTGCCCCCAGGATGTGGCAGGGTGGCTGCAATGGCTTAGCAGCTGCCAGGAGTTGCACCGGTGACACCCGTTTGTAGTCAGGGGGTAATCAGGAGCACCATGGCACTAAGTAAATGATCATTTTAATTACAGTGTGTTACAAAGCTATAGTTGAAAATGTTTTTCTTAATTTCAAGCCCTAGTTAATACATTGCTGTAATAACCAGCCCAGCAAACCCAGATGACGGATATAAGCAGGCTGGGGGAGCGTGAGAGCCGGGGGACGGGCAATAGGAAGGAGACAGCTCGACCTTTTCCTAAGCACCGTTTCTGTGCGCCTTATAACAGCTTAGCATTGTGGATGCCACTACAATATTTTTTTATTTCTCCCTTTTTCAGCCTACAGCGAGGGTCAGGCTCTTCAGGAGCTGGGGGGTGGGCTCCTGGCCTCGCCGCCCTGCGGATCTTCCTGGCTACCCCTGTCTAGACCGGGTGTGGAGACACCTCGCTGCCTGCTGGCACTCAGGTCAGGTACATACTTGAGGGCATTCATGCCGAGCAATAGATAACTGCTTAGGTGATTTCTTTCCAGTACGCAGCCAGAGTTTCCATTGCACTTCAGACCAAGTATGCTTTCTGCTATCAGAAAGGAAAAAAATAAAACCCAGGGACCGCAGGAACCAGGGATTTGATTCTTGCAAAGTTTTGACTCCTTTTGACTTGCATTAAAGCTGATCAATGGGAGCTCATGTTGCATCATGCTTAAGAGAAACCCAGCTCGCAGGACTAGCTGCTGCTCCAGTGATGTGCTGCTTCAACGGGCAGGTCTCAGAGACCACACAGGGACTTAAACACGTGCAAAGTCTGGCCTCCAAGGATATCCCCATTAGTCCTCTCTGAAGTGATACATAACAAAGTCATGTATGAGAACAGGGCAGTTCACAAAAGCCTTTCCGCCCCCAACCCCAGCGGTTCTTGGACCCTACCAAAATGAGACACTGACTGGGTTTGTGGGTCTTCTCTTCGTGACAACTGGCAGGGAAACCAGGTAAGAGCTGAGACTTGAGCAATGGACCTTCATGCAGGCAGGGAGGCAAGGGCTTCAATTACCCCTAGGACTGGCTGTGAAAAAACTCTCCAAATTTCTCTTCTGTGTTTTCAGCTGTGTATCTAGGAGCAGGCACTTGCAAGGCTCGGTTTTGTTTCCACCAGCTCAATAATTTGTGACGGAAATGTTCCTGTGAGAGCCAGGTAAGAGGATTTCCCTTATAGTTCCTAATATCCCGCTACGTTGCCATAATACCTTGTTTCCCATGTTTACTTGCTTTTCTAAAGAAAGCCCCTAAGGCAGGTGAACAAAAGCCTTTGCCCGCTTTGACTCCCTTTCCCTCTCGCGTGATGCTTCAGCACAGCTTTGAATGAGGCTCCGGTATCAGCCCACAGGGATTTTGCAGGCTCCGTAGCGCAGTGTCTGAGTCATACTCTAAAAATAGCCTGGAAAATGTCAGCCCAGCCAAAGTCACTGGCTGGTTAACAATGAAGTTTCATGATTCCAGCTACCTGCAGATACACTCCTGATCTTAAATATATATATAGCTGAGCTTTAAAAAAATAAATAAATATATATTATTGTAGGGACTTTATATTTAAAGAAAAAAATGTTAGAGGTCATGCAGAAACAGCTTTCCCTATCCTCACCAGGAAGGTACGTGATTAACACAGTGATTAGGTAGCCAAGGGCTAGAGAGACTGTCCAGTTGGAAGGGTGACATGTCCCTTCTAGCAAGAAGAATGAGGAAGAAATGAAAAACTGGACAGGACTGAAGATGAAGCAAATCTTTGGTCCTTGGAGGCAATGCGGTACTGTGGTCTCCCATAGGAGTAGGAAAAGGTCTGAGATGGTCTGTGGACAACCAGAGGCCAGGCTCTGGGACATGGTGGAAGAGCAGCCACAGTGCCCGTCCCCAGCCCTTGGGAGTTGGCCAGGCATAGGGGGGTGGGAAGCCCCCTCATCAGGAGGAGTTGGGCTTGACCAAGGGGGCAGGTGTGCTTTACAAAGACCGATGCAGTTAAAGTCTCCCTCCAGCACTGGTGTGCGGTGTCATCATGGTGCCTGCAGGCAAGCAGGCGGTCTCTGAGCTGTGGTTAAACACGGGAGCTTGGCCAGAGGTGCTGATGGAGGCAGGAGAGAACACCCCAGTGTCGGAAGTGTCTGTCTGCTGCAAGAGCTGAGGGCATGCCTGAAAGAGCATCTGGCAACAGCTCCTTCAAGAGCCTTGGAAAATAAGTAAGATGAAACTAATAGCTCTAAAAGCTAACGTGGTGCTAGTGCAGGGGCTGCAACACTGCAGCAGCACCTTGTGACAGCCACGTGTCCCTTGAGCCACTGAATGGCTCACAGTCCAAAGGTGGTATGGACAGAGACCTCGAGGAGAGGAGTTAAAATACCTTATCTGGAGAAGACACAGGAATGAATCAACAGCAAGCAGATCGGGCACTGGTGCCTGACAGCTACTGCCAAATAGTGAATGCTTTGCTGGCTGAACCTGTTCTTGTATTAATTCTGGAAAAGTCTTTGCTCCTGGTTGCTGATTTCTTACGCAGCAGCTCAACCAAAGGCTGCTGCTCGTGTGGTCAAAGGGAGAAGAGGCAGGATGCTCAGACATAACCAAGCTGTTGGAAACGGCAAGGACAACGCTGGTGACACTGAGACACTGTCCAGGAACCAGTCTGCTTTGTGTGCTGGGGGTTGGAGTGATATTTTACTTCAGCTTTGGCGGTCCCATCACGTTCCCCCATGAGCTCATCACCAGTACAGTGCCCAGGCTAGTTATACTGGGAGTCAGGACCGTAGCAACAAAAGTATGAATGGGCACACTGGCCCTGCATATGGTCTGGAGTCATCCTGTCAAGTAAATGAGCTTTTCTACAGCTTATTTTCAGGCAGTGAGTATGTTAAGTTACGTGAAAAGATGTCTACCTAGGGTGAACAGCTAAACAAAATTGCCATTAATGGCAAGGAAGGGAGGGGGGAGGCTTTTAACCTGATATTTGTGAGGAGCTTTCCTTCAAAAGAGGAAGGAGAAGCGACTCCCTGCCAGACCTCATCACGCTTGATGCAGCACAGCAGGATGCCTTCTGCAGGCACATGCTGCAAATAGCTTTTCCAGCTCAGAAGTCATCACCTTCCCCTCTCTCCCCCCCTCACTGGTGGGCCCATGAGGGTGAAACCACATAAAAGAAACAGTGCTGGATTGGGGTCACCCTGTGCGAGGCCCTGGTGCCTCCATGGCATGCATGTGCCTCTGCATGCAGCCAAGCAGATGCTGGTAGGAGAACTGCTGACGCCCCGGCATCACTCCCAGTGCTCACCCTTTAAAGACGGACACACGGCATTGCCTGTCCGAGCCAGCAGGTGGAAGGGCTGGGATGCACCCCTCAGGGAGGAGGTGACATTTGCCACCCCGTGATGCTGCAGAGGTGTCCCAGCAAGGCCACAACAGCTAGGCTGCAAGTGCCAGTCCATCCCTTGAGCTGATGGCTCTGCAGGGACATCCTCTGGCCCCACCATGGGAGCTTCTTGCTCCTCCCAAGCTCACTCCTTTTAAATTTAAGGTCACTGACGCACGGAGGAGCTACCTTCTTGTCAGCTTGTTGCACATCATGGATGAAACGGCGCTGCCTCCAAGGCTGATGCTCAGCTGCTTGGTGTGCAAAACACTGAGGATGGGCAACTTGATCTCCTGGGTCCCTCCTTTGCCAGGTAAAGGTTTCCATTTCTTGCAGAGGAAGCCTGACTCCTCTCCAAAAGCACCTGCCTCCCGGTGCACCACAAAAAGCTTTGTGTGCCCCAGTGAGGGAAGGTGGCAGAGCTTGGTTGACCGTGTTCTGGGATTTTAAATCTGTACCCCTTGTTTGCAGTGCCATAGAAAGGTATATTTGCATGAGAAGTGGGGTGACACCCACACCCCCCCCTTTTCCAGCTCCTATCCAGGCCTAGCTGCAGTTGGAGATTAAAGAGAGGTGAGAGAGCAGGTACCTGCTTCACAAAAAGGATGCAGAGATGGAGGTGGGTGGATTGCTTGATGCACTCTGAAATCCAGATCCGCTGGAGCAAAGGCAAGGCTGGGGATCTGGATCGAGCCGTACAGGAAAGCCTGTGGAAGTGACCTGGCTGGTATCTGAGCGAATGTAATTATTGGAAAGAGGTTTAAACATTCAAAGGGAGATGAAATGTTTAAAGCTTTCGCTGATGCTGCTTGCCACTGAAACGTATGCTATGAAAAAGAAAATATTTCTGCCAAGGGACTCGTAAACAAGTGTTCTTCCATGACCTCTGAGCTTTAGTAGATGCATTTTTATAAGCTGAATAAATGCAAATTAGCAATAACGTTTCCCTGATTCGGCAGTCCTTCCTCTTGCACGGAGGACAATGGAGGCGCAGCAGATAATGGGGTGTGTTTAGCTATGCTAGGAGAGGCCTCTTCCTTCTCAATAATCATCTCGGTGCGGTAATACGCTCTCACCATGTATCAGTCCTCCTGCACTGCGACCCCATCTGTCATCCCTCCTAAACAGGTTTGAAAGATGTGATTGGTTAAGCAGGCAGTGCAGCTTTAGCAAATTAATATTTCAGGGGCACAGATAATAAAGTGGAGTGAGGCAGGGGCGAAGAAAATCTCCTCCATCATGGGCCTTGCTATTCTGGCTATTCCCAGGCCACCTTTCAGCTGAACATGTGGGTGAACATCTGGAAACAAACATGTGGGCACCCCTGGCTACCCAGGCCATCAGCATAAAGGGAGACTGGCCAAGTCGGGGTGCTTGGAAACAAAATACCAAGTCATTACGTATAGATCCCGATAGTCTGGAGACACATCTGAAATACATCAGCAAAAGTCTGTTGATGTGTTGATTTGCACCAGGTAAAAGCTGCTGTTGCCTTCCCCGTGGTGTCACTCCACTTTCACCCTGGTCTGGGTCTGTTGAACTAAGCGATAATTGGCAATCGATGGAAAATCCCCAAGCCTCCAAATTAGCCCCGCTGCCATGTTCATTAACTAAGATGCAGCCACTGAAATATCACTTGAAAATACTTATAACAGCAATCATTTCTGATTTTGTCCTTCAGCAAAGCACAGGTCTGCACTTCTAAACTAAGGTAGGTCACGGATTTACACTGAGATATTGGCACCTGAATGATTCCTTGGAGCATCATTTTATTCTGGTGGAAAAAAAGAAGTCCCTTAATCCAGATCAGTATAATCCACTTTCAGATTTATGCTTGATGAAAGTAAAATTATTCTTAAATAAATGTATCTGAACATGGAGTTATTTTGGAATGATTACACAGGTTATTCATTACGTTGGAGTTTTGTTCTTTGAACAGATTACCCAGATCCCATTGATTTTTTTTATTTTTTTTTAGTTTTTTTTCTTCCCCCACCTATTTTTCTCCTGCTTTTTATCCAGTTACCTTGATACTCAGCTGCTAAGGAGCACACGGGAAATGCTGAGACTGACTTAGAGCTGGCAGCCAGCCCATGAAAACCTCACCAGGTCAGAACAATTTTTCTTTAGCACTGGTTTTTTTCCTGTTTTTTGAAACTAGTAGTGGCACCCTATTATCAAGACTACCTGGGGGTAAATGCTTCTCTACAAATCAGCTGGGTTTGGGTTTGTGGTTTGGGGTTTTTTGGTTGTTTTTTGGGGGTTTTTTTTCAGGAAAGCTAGAGGAAACAGGTGTGTAACTATTTTGCACGTTTGCTACCTGTGACTGGACCTCCTGTTCTTTGTATATATTAAATGTCGTGGACTGACTATGTTACCCTCTTGTTATCCTGATGAGGGCCTGCACAGAAGAACGCTCTTGAGGTCCTTCTGCATTAGGAAGGGACGTTTCTGCATCCTCCGAGCCAAGCGAAAGACAACTCTAAGTTTAAACACAATTTACGTTGTTGATGATCACCTATTACAGGAAATTGCCAACAAGGGTGGTGATAATTCATGGATCCCTTCAGTGCTGTTCTTGCCCTGGTTGATGTCTGAAGATGTGAGAAGTCCCTTTTATATTTTTGGGGACACTTAATGGTCTCACCGATTTGAACCAAGGGTGTCAGATACTTTTGCAGGCACAATCAGAGGGCTGGGATCTAAAGCAAGTGGCAAAGCCGTGTTCAACCGACAGTGCATTTACTGTTACAGACAGCTAAACTGTTGAAACTGGCAGGGTTGGCTCCAAAAGGCATCAGTTTTTATAAAAACTATCAGAAGGAGGAGAAAAGACTAAAAATGTAAATGGGCAAGAAAGCCTGTGACTGCTTTGCTGCAACATGCATGCAACAACAGGACCTTTGATTACACAAAATTTATCTGTGTATGCATTTGTGTGAGCCTGTTTTCATCTTCTAGAGCAATTTCCTTCTGTTTCAAGTCTCCTTGCTTGTCTAGGGAAGAAAAAAAAAAATCAATGTCTGATTAAGACACACATGACTTTCCAGTCTCTGAAAAGCTCTGTGTCTCTGCTTGCCTTGAGAGCAATTACACTTCATCTTTTCAGAGCAAACCACAAATAAAATAAGTCATGAAGCTGTACAGAGAACGAAAAGTATTCCTGGCTGCTTCTCTCTCAGATTTCAAAAAATTGACTTCTGAGGTTTTTCCTCTCTCTCTCTCTCTACATATATATATACACACACACATTCTTGAAATACGTTAGGACTGTAACTATTTTAATGATTATTTTATGTAAAATTGAATCAATCTTTTCTTTTCTGAAGTTATTGTGCCAGATTACCTTCAATACTTTTCAACCCAAAGTTGTCTAACTTCCTTGATTTCCCACAATTGATTTTCACGGCTACAGAAATCCCACTTCTGTGCATAGATAAGATGCGGGGAAAACCGAGTTCTGAGATATAGAATAGTTACTTCTCCTAAATTACTTGCAAAATTTTGGAGACTGAGTGCTCGAGCCTCCGTCCCACACCACAAAACTGATATATGCAAAGACACCGACTGTGATCTTTATGTGGAAGTCATATTTTCAACCCTAATATTCTGGTCCCTGCAGTTGCTGAGTTGTAAAGAGCTATGAGCTGTGGACTTTTGAGATAGTTGCTGCACATGAATGCTTCCAAGTGGGGAAGAGGAGGGTTGTCCGCTTCCCCGCCCAAACACCAGGCTCATTACACAGGCTGAGACATAAGCAGTACCACCAACATCTCTGAGGACTAGAGTCACAGACAAGATAAAGACGCTTTAGAAACAAAACTGAATGTAGAGGTCGTGCATCAGTCATGTTTGTGATATTTTTTTTAATGTATTTTTTTCTTTTATATTATAGTCTTTCGGTTTTATTTTAAAACGTGCATCGGAGCGATGCCTTCTTTTTTATCGCAGGGGAACAGACTGAGCCAGCCACGCAAGTCCCAGCAACTGGGAGCGCAGAGGCCAACCCTCCATCCCTACCAGCAAGCGTGCAAAGGTCAGTGTGCTGTGGCCTCCCGGCCCCTCCATGAATTCTGGGGATCCTCAGTGTGCAGCACCGGCAGTGTCACCGCCCTCCTGGGACACCACCTGCCCTTTCACTCTCAGCGCATAGAAGATGGGGACAGGAGCTCCTGCAGGTTATCCACCTCTTCTAGCTAAAGGATCGCATAACCTCCTTGGGGGGGGGCGGTAAAAATCCACAGATCATCAGGTATTTCATCCGCGTTTGGCAGCTTCTGGAAGGGGACAATAGCAAAGTCATTAGCACAGGTTTACAAAGCTGTTAATAATGCATATGCATATGATATACATAGTAATACATAATAAATTAATCCTACAGAGAAATTAATGGAGTTTATCAGTGGGGGACCTTTAGAAGAGTAGAGAGAGTTATTTCAGAGTTTCTTACTGGTAAAAATGTTCACTTGTTAAAAGGCTGTAGGCTGTTGTTAACAGAAAATTTTAATGTTTTGTACTTAAACTTATTTCAGCCTTGAAATTGGTTTATGATAGATTATAAGTTACTTAGAAGAGTTTTATCGTTTTGTAGGTTGGTATGTTTATGGACTGCTCTGTATAATTCATAGCTGATATTTTATGGGACAGTGTTTCCAAAAAAGATGTTATATTTTCAAAACTACGCTTAACTACTCAACATAGCTGGAGACTAAGTAACGCTTTTGGTACTCTACCTGTTGTGAAACAATTTCATACTTAGTCATACCTAGAAAAATTAATGAAAGTGGTGAAAGTGGTTTCCTGTTGTGGTTATATGCCACTAACAACTCTGCTTCCCGGATGCTGTGCAGAAAAAAAAGAACACAGAAGCAGCCTTTTTTGTGTTTTAATGGAGCACATAACACTACTTTAAATGTGGATTTCTTGACAAATTATTTTGAAAGATTCACTCAATAAATTTCTTTTTTTTCTTTTTTCTTTTTTTTTAATTTTTTGTTTACACGGCAAGATAGTAGAGATTTCAACAATAATTTCAGTAAGACAGCTATGGTGTGCACATCGATGTAGTCACTAGCTGTGAGATAATGACTTTTCTTTATGGTCTGTTAAGTATATTCTTCCACTATCAGTCTTAGATACTGGCATGTTTTATTTCCTTCCCTTTTCATCGTTGTTGTCATCTTTCGTTTATTCTATGTCTTCTTTGGTTTGTTAACTGTTTTGCTCTTTTCTTTCCAGCGATATTTTCGTCCCTCCTGATATGAAACCATTTCTGCACTGGTTCCTTTAATTCTTTGGTCTTCTGATGCCTCATCACCATGTTCAGTTATACTTAAGCCCTCATCCAATCTATTTTCCTTTCCCACTTTAATTGAATGACTCCACCTTCAACTTCTGATTTATGTTTTCCAGATCACATTGGTATTACCATTCTTGGTGGGATGGTTTGTTTTTCCCTTAGCCAGTAGCACGTCTCTTGTTCTTTTCTCTGCAATGGGCAAATGATTATGCTGCTCAAATTGGGCCGATGCTAAGCAGCAGGATTAACGGGAGTAAGGCTTTCTTCCTGTGAAGTAATCTCTCATCAGAAGCTGTTCGGGGTTTTTTTGTTTTGTTTTTGGTTGGGTTTTTTTTCTTGCAGTTGTGTGCTGAAAGTAGGCAATTTAATGCTCCTGTGGCAGAGTGAGCCTAACCCTGCTTAACAGGGAGCTGAGCAGCCAGCTTGGGTCAGAGGCACTGATTGCTGTGGCTGTACTGGCATTGACAGTAACCTTGTCTAAGAACAAGCACATTGGTTTATGATTTTCTATGATAAATTACAATTTTTCTTAGTACTTGACATTCCTTTCCACATTACCTCCAGCCCCTCTACGAACAGGTGATGTACAGGTGAAGCTTGTCGCACCTGTGACTCCATAGGCAATTTTCAGAATCCCCACTCATCATCTAAAATAATCACAAGTAAATGCTGTCTTTGGGGATGCGGTTCAACAATATGGGTCTTGTAACTTAGGGCTCTGTACTGGGTCAGATCATTTGGAACATCTGATTCTTCAAATCTTGTCCAAAACCTGTGACTGACTGACTTTGTGACAGGCTTGGGGCTGGATCAAATATTTTGTCCTTTGGCGCCAGCACAGGGCTGGCATTATTACTGAGCTCTGGCTAATTTGATGGCAACATGATCCTGTGAGGATCAGACGGATACCGCTGGGTGGGCTGGTGGTGCCGGACCTAGACTTATTGATCTGGGGAGTGCAGCTCCTGGGTTGGGCTCACATTAATTGCAAGCTCCATCTCACAGGCAGGAATCCTCGGCATGCAGGCAGCTGCCTGCAAACAGCCTCGGGTTTCCACAGGGTACAGCCCCACAGCCTGCCACACGGAGAAACCACCCCTGAACTGGGCGGAGGATTTTTGACACTTCTGCATGCTGTTTCAATGTCTTCTAGTTGTCTAGGAAGGCAAAGTGAGGTCAGGCTGTGCAGTGCACACTGATGTGGAAGTAAGAGTACATAGACCCATAAAAATGAGACAATACCTTCATTTACGTGTTTTTAATTTTGTGGGGGGAAATCTGGTTGTTCGAGATGCTATAGCTAACTGGTTTGCTTCTGTGCCTTCATTTAGAGCAATAAGTGACACACACATTGCAAACTAAAAAACAAGTTCATGAGTTAAGTGGAGAGCTTTAATTCCTTTTTGTTCCTGTTCTTGTGCGCACACATCCAATCATGGTGGAAAAGTGGAAAATAATGCAGTGACAGAGAAGACAGCGGCACTCCTAGGATGCTGTGGGCCTATGCAACCACTAGCCAAAGTACCAAGAGATTTGCCTCCAACTGAGCTTGAAAGCCCCAGCCGGAAAGAAACCACCCCTGACAACAGGGAGTTGCCTGGAGGTGCTAGAAAAGGAGACAGTTTGAGCAGAACACGAGGCACAAGCACTGCAAAGCACAGGGCACATCCCTCCGGTAGCACCTGCGAGGATCCGGCAGAGTTGGCTTTGCATACACCTTGGTATGAATTGCCATGATGTTTTTGTTGACCGAATTCTCCTGTGATGCAGGTACCAAGGCAAAGAAAGAATCTGCCAATGTTAAAACGCTGTGGTAGTCTGATGTGCTGCCTCACTCCTTACTTCTATTTCTTCCTTCTTGTCTTTCAGTTCTTCCGCACCCCTTCTTCCATACACTTCTATTAGTTGCTTTTCTCTTTCTCTGCTTTTTATTTCTATATTTATGTCTTTTTCTCTTCTTTTTCATTCAACCTTAAAGCATTTCCTTCTCTATTCTCCTTCTTCCATTTCTCTCCTCCCTTTCTTTCACTTTCATTTGACAATAGCCAAGAATGGGTTAAAGTATGATGCATCTTCCTCTCTTAGCCCCTGGCAGAGATTACAGGAATGGTTCAAAGGCATAGTTTTGTCCCAAACTCTGTTATCAAGCAATGACTTATGAGTGTGTCACCAGTGATAGCAAATATTTTGCATACCTGTATCCAGACAGGGTATGAGCCTCCATCAAGCACATTTTTGTTGGGTTTAACAGTGCTTTCGTTGTCTCTGCGTATGTGTACGGGAGTAGGTACCCCGGTGCTTTATACTCATATGTTTTGAGCCAATGCCACAAATAAGGAAGAGCTTGTCTTTGCCTTAGGGGGAACTGTGGGTAGACATTAGGACCTTTATGGACGCCCACAAAGCAGGCAAGTACTGAGCCAAATTAACCTGGCCACCTAGGTTGCCATGCAGCTTACAACCACCTAGGCTAGGCTACCTCTAGCTCAGAGCACCGCTGGTAGCAGAGGCTGGCTGTGTGATGGTAAGGAGACTGGTGGAGAAGCTGGCTGAGCGCCCAGGCTAGCACTGCAGCCAGTTAAAGCAGGCATTTTGTGTGGAGACAGAAACCCTGGTCCCAGCTTCTCAGCAGCTGCTTGGTGGGCAGCCAGGAGGAGTGGGATGGAGCAGCAGCCAGGAGCCTGCCAAAGAGCTGCTTTTGTCTGCACTGCTAAAATTGTCTGTGACTTACTGTGGCTTAATTAACAAAGAAACCCAAATGAAGACAAGCTCCCTGTAGCTTTTACTGTGCAGCAGCTGGGCTGCATCAGCGGACCTTCTCCATCATGGGAAACAATAGTGGGAGCTGGTTTTTCCTGGGGTGGCAGGGTAAGGTAGCAAAGACTAAAGCTATGCTGGTTATAAGCAGAACAAAATTATAGATATTAGCCTTTTAATTGGATAGTACCTTAAAATGAGAGCTTTAATTTTACCTTGGAGGTACCTCCGTTACATCAGCAACATACACGGCTTGGAAGTCTCCCAATTCTTTACTTCTTTCATCTGAACTTTAAGCTTCCTGTTTGTCTCAGTTTTCTGAGACATCTGAAACTGCAAGTTTCTCCACAGTGTTGCAATTCAGGACTGCTGGAAATGCTGTCATGTGAATATGACCATAGTATGTATACTGATGAATTCCTTGAAAAATAAAATTAGCAAATGTTTCTCTAGATATTGACTGACACCCTTTATTATTTAAAAATGCATTTTATACATTATATATAAATACATGCATACAGATTAATAAAATGTATATCTATATATTTTACAAATGTTCACACTATTTCAGTGTTGTTTTTTTCCTTTGCGTAAGTTGTTACAATTTTCAGGAGCCCAAAATCCTTACCACAAACAGGGCTATTTGTGGGTTCCCCCCTCTCCAAAGTGTAACATGTAAAATTAAAGTTTAAATCAATATATAAGGTTCTACAGATATAGCTTAACTTGCAGTGGCAAGCAGGGTGGCAGTTCAGCTGACAGTACCTGTCATCTATACTAGATTTCTGAAAGGGTTAAGAACAGATTTGGGTATGCGTGGTAGAAAGCACAGGCACGATCCTCTCTGCTGCAGGCAGATTTAATTTCTCTATGTCCTAAAGCCTTTCTCTAGAAAAAAAACCCTGACTAACACAAATTTCCCCCCCCCCCCCGCCCCCCCCCAAAAAAAATAGAAGTAAAGCTCTTCATACAGAGATACTTTTTCATGACTATTGATTTCTAATATCTGTGATGTGTCACCCTCTAAACTATTGTAAAAATGTACTGGGTTTTTGGAACAAAAACAATTTTAGAACTTCTGACGTGCTTAACAGACATTTCATTTCTGATGCAGATCAACTTTTACATACCCTTTCTGCTACATCAGGGTAAGTGAGCAGAGAAGAGTAAAAAGATGTCAGTATTACTATAGGACATTTAACAAAACTACATAAATCACTACAAATGCTGTTGTCAAGACCATCCTGGACATAATAGTCCATGTGAGTTGCAAATCAAATGAACAGTAAAATAAAATATTAATTGTACTGAAAGCTCTTGGCATAGTCCACGTTGTAGTTCAGGTTGTAATCCAATTGCCATAGCTCTGCACGTTCATGACTTGTCAGATATGTGTGACTTTCTCAACAGATTTCTTTTACAGTTGGTATTTTCCATGAC
Organism: Burhinus bistriatus; assembly: GCA_013397275.1. Lineage (NCBI taxonomy): Eukaryota > Metazoa > Chordata > Aves > Charadriiformes > Burhinidae > Burhinus > Burhinus bistriatus. The sequence continues at coordinate 208,160 of VYXH01003249.1, read as the reverse complement.
TGCTCTCAGCGACTGTTTGCAAGCAAAAGAGAAAAATTTGAAGAAATTCATCTTCTCAGTTTTTGAGGTCTGCACCACTGGGATTATCCACCTGAAAGTGATCTGAACCATGCTTTTCTACAGAAAGCTACTGCTAACACAGGTAGTCAACTGCAAGATTTGATTTACTGTAGATAGCTTTTCCTAGGCAGTGGGGTGGTAGGGAAATTGTTATAAATGACTGAAGAATAATTTTTAAGTATGCCTGAGGGTCAGCTTATTCTTATTAGCACCTAGTGGTCCCTTATTCCCTCAGTCCAAATTCTTCCTGGGCAGCTCCATCAGCACAGGGAGTATAGAGCAGCTCCTTCCATAGGACTCACGAGCATAAGACATAGTCACAAGCAAACACATGAAGTAATCGCCCAGCCCACAACAGCAATTTCTTCTGGGGGGAAGGGGGGTGTGAGTTGTTGTATTCTGCAATATACTACTGGTTTTGCATTTTTATTTTCAAATAATCAAATTCTGTATTTTTCCATAACTTGCACAATGAAACGTGGCATGCTGGTAATGTGTTCCTTGGCCAGCAGGGAGCTGTGCAGAAATTGCATCAACTGTGTTGGTTCCTATATTCATTTGGGTAGGCACCCTTATTTGAGCTGTTCACCGTGGATGTATTGTAATAACAAACTAAACTGCCACTTTCTTCTGCCTACGGGGAGAAGAGGTGATTGGTAGCAAGTAAAGAGGATCCTAACCAAGAAATACCAAATTTTACAGGCTGGGACTAGAGAGGTGAGAATGACCAGATTAAACAAAAAGGCTGAAGGGTGAGTCGTGACTAGATCCCCTCCCTACCATTCATGGGAGCATGGTAACAGCCCCCTGCAGTGAGCACTGCCACTCCAGATCGCTCGGGAGCCAGCCGCGGGTGCTAAGCCGATGAAGCAGCACGCCTGTGGCCCGGCATATTCCAACTCATTTCCTCTCAGCTACCACCTTGGAGGGAGGTAAGTTAAATCCAGTCATTGAATGGAGATGGAGTAGGTCTGAGCTTCAAGTCAGGGATGGGGGCCAGTTGGGTTTTCTCATTTGTTTGTTTTGAGTGGGCCTTCCATGCTTCTTCACAAAATTGTTTCATACCTTTTCTCTTCCGGTGGTAATCAAAGACTTTTTATCTCCCTCCACCCAAATATCCTCTTCCAAATTTCCTAAGAATTAAAGATTTATTATGAGTCCCGTTGGCATCACCTTGTCTTACACTGAGTACCACCTCAACCCAAACTAATAGGCATGCATTTCAAAGCCTGCCACACACACGCCCCTTTGGCCACACTTTTTGATGAACACGGAAATTTATGTTTTCTTTTTTGATCTACAAAACCAGTAATAATAATAATAACAATAAAAACATGCATGCTTTCTTCTTCTTTGAGGTTTCAGAAAGCTAAACACACAACGTAGTCTTGTAAGCCCGTGATTACATGTAGGCCACGGCACTCAGAAACTGAAAAATATCTCCGTGTTATCCAGGTCAGTGTTTCTTTACATGGATCATTCAGGAAATTAGCACAAACCAATTAATGTATTTGGTTTTGCGAAGTTATGTGGCTCAAATGCTATGGCAAACCTGGCCTCCTGGGTTGCACCAGGTACAATGACATTATTTATGGGGGATTTTGATGTGTTTAACTGGAACCGATGGGATGTTTTCAAAGAAAGTCAGCTCTTCAGATTTCAGTATCTTAACTCATCTGGGTGTGTCTATGTTATTTTCAATAAGCAGGCAAGTAACTGGTAAACAGTTTATTACCTGTCATTTAGATATCAGATTAAGCATATTTTATCAGCATTTCAGGAACCATCTGGTTCCTTTAAGATATATAACAGAAATTTCTAAGTACCAATTCAGATACCAGCTGCCACATAAAAAATTATTAAGCATTATTAACATAAAGCAAGATTCCTCCTTGATGTATCTTCACTGATTGCACTAGAGTTGTATGACAAATTTACTTGGTGTACGCTGCATATTCTTATCTTTTATAAGTTAAGTAGATATTCTTATATTTTATAAGTAAGTAGAGGACATCTCAGAGGCACTTAAAAAGAAACAGATAAAAATAAAGAAGGTAAAATGAAACAAAAATACACTGCACGATAATTTGTGAAATACTTAAGGTAGACATTATTCAACTATACCCTATTTGTCCCAACTTTTTTTTAAAAAAGGGCCCTGGTAAGATCATCAAGGAGTTCAATCTAATTCTGTCCCCCATTTGAACCATATTCAAAAGACTGTCATACCTGTGGCACTGCATCAGAAGTAAGTATCAAAGATAATTCATTTTCTGAAGAGCCTGTTCAACAAAAGACTTTAGTAGAACCTAGGGCACAAATTTATATCAACCACTTCTTTATGAAACAAAAAAAAAACAACCCAAAAACACAAAACCAAACCCCACCCACATTTATACACTCTCTCTGAGCAGACACATCCACACCCACAAATTATGCTACTGCCTCTATGCCAGCACTTGCCAAATCAACATCTTTGTTGACTCCCTCCACAATCACATCGAATTACTTGGTGAAGAGTAAGGGTTATCACAACCAAACAGAGGAATTGCAATTATTATAATACATTACTGTGATTCTTTTTTATTAACTCTGAGTTTGTAAGCCAAACCAAGGGGGAAAATTCTGAGTTTGCTTCATGATGTCTCCCTGCCCAGTTATGCTTTGGAGATCTCTGAGACGGTTTTCAGGTTTGTGGTTTCAGCAACCAGAAACGTTGCTGGAGACCCCAGATCAACGGTGAGGAAAGCACCAGAGTAAACTAACCGCAAATTAAACTAACTCTGTAAATCATTCGATATGCAAATGAGTAAATGGACAGACCAGTACCCCGGCTTTTCCCTGTGTTTCCATAGGTCTAATGTAGGTTGAGTCACCATCTCCAATGGAATGTTGCTTCTCTAAATAATCTCAAATCAGATGTGCGCTCTGTATTAGCATAACACAGATAACAAAAACAATACATAGAAAAGCAAGGAATGACATCAGAGAGTAAACAAAATTTATTCTGACTTTAAAGATAAACAAACCTAACCAGTTTGTGAATGGGCAAATTAATTAAGTCTTATGATACTTAATAACGTATTTAAATTCAGGTACTTAGCATAAGTGAGTAATGAAGAGGTTCTGGGGTAAGTAATTACAGAGTATTAGCACTCAGCCAAATTAAGTCCAGCATTTCTTTGTTATCCAACATAACTTCTGTTGTCCCTCAAGAAATCTATCATCTCCAACTGGTTCAAGTTATTAATTACAAGAGTGTGTAATGAAACCATCAAAATCTTTAAAAGAAACCTCGTTCCTTGCCAGTGTTTTTCTTCAAACTTTCTCACTCCTGTCATGCAGAAGAAGCAGTGCCAATGAAGCTGCTTGCTGAACTGGTTCAGTGACTTCTCATCTGTCTGACTGCTGGTGGCTCCTGAAGGTGCTAACAGGAAGGTGCAAGATGAAGTTGGATCACTGAATCTGAGAGAAAAGGGCAGATCGTGCTGTTACCGAGATGTATACTTCCCTTTTTTTTTCCTGGCGTCTCGCTGAAGTATGGCAACAAGTGCATTTTTCAGGGCACTGTTGCATTTAAAATATCAGCTGCCGTCAAATGTTTGTTGGTTTTCCATTTATGATAGTAACATTAGCTCAGCAGTGTGCAACCTCCTGCCGCATTTTCAAAAGGGCTGTTGTTTTTCTTCTCAGTTTTATGATTATGTCAGATTTGTTTTGTTGTAGGAAATGTTAATAACTTCTTTGGAGCTTTAATTCTTAATCTTTTTCTATTTTCATTCCACTGGAAGATAGCAGATGTTGAAATTTTGATACGCTCATCCTTATACTGATGTAGTTCCCACATTTAAAAAGAAACAGTTTTTTGAATTAGTTAGTTAGACCTAACAAACTATGGACTAGTTAGTCTATCACTGAACTTTGTTACAATAACAAAATGATCTGGTACAATATTAACAAGTAGTTACCAGATGAGAATATAATTGTATTTTCTCTTTAACAGTATCGACTGCATCAATACGGTCTCATGGAAGTAGGTCCTGTCAAACAAAGCTCGTTTCTTTTTTTTTGGCAGGGTAAAAGCTTTGGTCAATAGAGATAGTAGTGTTGGTATCATATGTCTGGATTTTGTCAAAGCGATTTTAATTGTAAAGACGGATCATACATGGAATTAACTTGGTCATAACAGCTGGGTATAAAAAGAATCTGCAGAGAGATTTCAGAACAAGGGGATAATAGTGAGTGGGATGGTTTGTAGCAGTCCGTATATAATTTTCATATTCTACATGATCAATACAGTGCTAAAGGATCTTTCATTATGATGTTTCCAAATGACACAGGGATTGACAAGATAATAAATACTGACGTAAGGTCACTGCTATAGCAGGACCCCGATCATTCTTCTACTGCCCAGTGCTTATGTCCATAGACCAGATACAAGGCAAAGAGTGCCAGTTATATCCAAAATATGGGTGCCTGCTTTAGAAAGCTCTTCCTGTATGAAGATTTTGGATAAAGTGCTCAATGTGTTCCCAGTGCAGTGCTGTGTCAGAAAAGGATGATTCAGACAGAGTGTCTCCAAAGCAGCAAGGACCTCGCTTCTGTCAAAACAAAACTAAAATCCGTAAAGCTCTGTTAAAATACTGTGTTCTATTCTGATGCCTACACTTCAGAAATTATCAGAGTTCGAAGGATAGTATAGAGGTGACAGGACAGCTGTAAACTGTGAGCCTTATCTGACACACCTCGTGAAGCAAGGTAGGCCACAAACGGACGTGTGGGTTGTGGGCAGGCAGCTGCCTCACCCGTGAAGAGCCTGGTACACCAACAATGCTTTATAAAGAGTAAAGTAGTCATTATGACACCTAAGGGCCGTTAAATATAATGTCTTGCCAGAAAGTAGGGAACTGCTTTTTATGAAGCTGCAACAAGTTGTCCCTTTGCCATGGGAGACTGGCAGAATCTCACAGAAGACTGGCCTAAAAAAGCTGTCATTCACCATGAGAGAGAAAGTAGGACGTGGCATACACAAGAAGAGCTGTCAGAATTACAGGGAAGTGCAAAAAAGGCATCGCAGAATATGAAACTGTTTTATTTAACCTTCCTTGGAAACATAGGTTCCTCATCCAGACTGAAAGCTTGCAGTCAGTTGGTTTATCCTGCGTTTGACGGTCTTCCCAGGCAATGAAAATGGTCTGGGAAGAGAAACAGGCAACCGGATATTTAAAGTTGATGTTTTCTGTCAGATATGCAAACATAACAGAATTCAGCTGCAACAGACCTCCTGCTAGGTAGGTAGCTTCAGGAAAAGCCTCTTGTTGAATATGGCTAAATTGGAAAGTCACTGTCGAAAGCTCCTGCCAGAGGGTCAGGCGCTCTCCCTGCTGCCTTGCTGTGTGCCTGAGAACATTCAAAGTTAACACTGCTCTTCTGTTCCACCTCCGGTGTGCCACGCTCCAAAACGAGCTGCTAGAGCTCAGTGAAGATCCACCCTGCTGCTCTGTAGGTAAGCGGAAGAAATGCCGGACATTTCCCTTCCAAGAATTACCATGTCAATAGGAACAGAATGCCCCGCTGCTAGCCTGTTATTTTGAAATCACCTTTAACTCGAGTTAAATTAATGCACAAGCCAATATACATTTTCATTTATGGCATACAAGACAGGCAAGAAAGGTTACAGAAAGGAAAATTCTAAAAAAAATGTGAGATTTGTTCTTCTGCAAAGCAGCAAATCCAGAAATCTTCTGTCAGCATCCTTTTAATGGAGTGCAGATGCTTACCTAGCCTATGCCGTTAGGGCACACTAACTCTCAAATTGCTTTCATGCTGGTAAAAGTGCCCCCACCTTTTGTTGCAAACTCCTGGGGTTTGTTTGGGATTCCTTCTGATTCCTTCTCTCTCCTTGACCTTGAAATATTTTGTTTCTGGGTTCCCTTGAGAGGCATTTTGACACTGTCCTCCTGGGATAGTAAATGATATTTCTGGTGGCCTGGTACTGAATAGCTGCCTCAATCCTACAGAAATTAACTCTTTCCTATCAGGCAGGTCGTGTTCCAATTTGGAGTAAGGACTTGACATGCGTTGAATCTTAAACGTCATACAAAACGTGCATCTTACAGCAGGCACTCAACACAAATAGGAGTCATGTACGCAATCAATCCATTAATGGCTTTTGAGACTAGACGCAAGGAGTATAAAATTATTCTGGGATGACAAAGGGCTTGAGAGTGACTAACCTTGGTCCTGCCTTTGGAGGATACTGCTGTCACAGCTGGGGAGCAGGGAATTGCAGGTGCTGTGATTTGATTACTTTTACTCGCAGACTTGCCAGAAGACCCAAAGCAAGAATTTCTTTGTATGATTCAGATTGCTCACCTGTAAAAGTGGTCATAATATGTACTTGCAGGAGCATGATAAAAGTGATATTATTTTTGAATGCTTAGAGTTTCTTCAATACAGGGTGTTATGGGCATATAAACACTAAGGCTTGTGGCACTTGAGTTGACCACACACTAAGAAACCTCAGATACTTTTTTTTCCCCACTTTCTGTTTCATCCCACATCGCACCTAAAGCAATGCCCTCCAGTCTTTTAAAGCTTCAGTACTATTTATAAAATAAAACACTTCTCAAAAAATCTAAACACCCACCTCTCCATATACAAATAAGGTATTGATTTACAGCAGTTGCCAAGGTTCTAAGCTTCTAGATAATGATGCCTGGGTGCCTCTCCATGCTCAGATAAGTCCTCGTGTAGGACCTATACAGCTATTGTTCCAACCTGAACAATGTGTGCATTTCTCAGAGATAATTTTTAACATCCTAATATTTTATCTTTGCTCCTAGTCAACTCAGTGACTGTCCTGAACCAGTAGAAAATGCTAGCTGGCTGCATCTAAAAAGGAGGTCCATTGTAAGAAGGTCTTCTGGGGAATAAATGGTAAAATGTCTGCTTTATTTCATCTTTTTCTTGTTTGAGTGCTGTTACTGTCTGTTAGTCTGATGACATTGCACAGAATGGTTGCCCTTCTACAATCATATTTATTTTCTTCCCTAAGAGGTTTATAATATAGCATTATAAGAAATAATTCCCTAGTTTTTATTGGTATCTGCTCCTCATTTCTTTAACTGGTTTTTCAAAATCGAATGGCATATGTTGAAGTTTTAAATCTAATGGCACAGAGATCTTTACACAGTTCCATTCAGTGTTAAAAACCACACTGAGGTTCCAACCTGGTAAGATTTTTCAACAAAATATTACAAAACAAGCGGAACAATTATTCCTTTATTTGCATCTAAGATTCTTTAAATTCCTATAACTCACGGGACTGGCCAGAATTTCTTTATTTTGTTGCCAAACTACAGGATGAAAAATAAACTTTTTAATGGAGCACTAAGATACGAAAGAATACGCATAGACAAGCATTTTACATGAGGGATAAAAATATGCGATGGGCATACAGGAGAAAATATTTACATTGATTTCAACAAAAAGGTCAGCCATGATAGCACAACACCTATTTTTCATTACCGTGAAAGCAGATCGGGTTTCCACTTAAAAATGCCTTGATACTGTCTACAACAGCAACAAACAGACACAATATAACCTCATTTTAAACGCCATTTACTTGAGTGATGGCATTTTATTTCTTTGCAGTTTTATTCATATGTTCTAGAATGCTTAATGGAAAATAAATAGGAAGGATGTTAGAAATTATGCTTTTGCTGTTCATTATGCCATTAATATACGTCACCCTACTTGCATCCAAAACTAATTGGCACTAATAAGGCCTGGCAGCTGTTTTCAGCACTTACAGTTTTGCATGCGTAACTGTCTGTATCCACTGTTGAAAGGTAAGTTAGGAATGGGAAGCAGGAGGATAACGCTCTTTTCCTTCTTGAGGTCAACTGAACTGTTCACAAAGAAAATGAACTACATCACTGGCTCCAACTGCAGCAGAGTATCATTTGGTTAGTCTTTCCAAAAATGTTGGTGTGGCTTTAGTAGTTCTACTGCAGGTTGTTGGCAGTGATGACATCACTAGTATGTAATGCCATCAGTAGTCCTATGACAATACAGGAGCATTGATGAGCCTCGTGTGTGTGTGTGTGTGACATCCTGCCTTTACTAAAGGAAGCTACTAGGAATCTTTGCCACTATTTTTAGCCAGGCTAGAATTTAACTTCAGTCTACTTGGCAGGTTTTAACTAGAGACAGTTTGAAAAAAAAACCCTGAAATGTCTTTGCAAAGCTATAACCAATTTGCTTGTTCAGAATTTTTCTTTAAAAATATTGTCCCTAAAAAAACCCCTTCCAGTTAAAAGGGTGAGGTCATTTCAACAATACGGAAATTCAGAATAATCTGAATCTGTGATAAATTCGGAAGGGTGAAGAAGCCCTCCTGCATTCCCATTTAGATCGCAGTCTTAGTGCCTTAGTGACAATGACAAATATTCCCCGTGGTGCGGTGGGACCGACAGCAGTGCTATCAATTTTTTAAGCGTTCATCAGAGACGGTCACTTCCCTTTCCCGAACTTTTTACCTACACAGTAACAGCCGCATGACCGCAACCTCAGATGAAGAGTCATTTCTCCCATGACCGTGTGTCCATCTCCACATGACGAGCACCGGGTATCCCACCAGGTATCCCACCGGGTATCCGGCTCCACGCCAGCACCAGGAGACGAAAGGTTACACTCTACTGGAAAGCTACGGCCTGCCTATGAAACGTTTGTGCTTTGAACACGGCCTTAATATTTTCTTTGGGGTTTAATTTACTCTCCTCAACACCCTTAATAAACCAAAGGTAAGTATCTGACCAGAGAGGAACAGTTTTCTCACTGAAGGGAGGCCAGCAAGTCAAACCGGTAAACCAAAAGTGTGTTTGGAGCTGCGAGGGTAGAAAACACGTTACCGATACGTACTACTCTACCCTCCCAGTGTGCTTGGCATACCGGCTAAATTTACCTGTGTGTTTTAGGGCTTTTCATGCCCTCAGAAATTCCCCCCAACCTTAGGCGGCAGGCACCGTGCCGCCCTTCAGCAGCAGAGGTGAACCTCAAAGGCAGCGCTGGGCGCGGCAGAGAAGGCGTAACGTCAAGAGGGGCT
>VYXH01003249.1:178553-190025 GCA_013397275.1 Burhinus bistriatus | reverse complement strand
TAGGAGGGACATTGAGGTGCTGGAGGGTGTCCAGAGAAGGGCAACAAAGCTGGTGAGGGGTCTGGAGAACATGTCTTATGAGCAGCGGCTGAAGGAATTAGGATTGTTTAGTCTGGAGAAGAGAAGGTTGAGGGGAGACCTTATTGCTCTCTACAACTACCTGGAAGGAGGTTGTAGTGAGATGGGTGCTGGTCTCGTCTCCCAAGTAACTAGTGATAGGGCAAGAGGAAACGGGTTCAAGTTGCGCCAGGGGAAGTTTAGGCTGGACATTAGGAAAAAATTTTTCACTGAAAGAGTTATCAAGCATTGGAACAGGCTGCCCAGGGAGGTAGTTGAGTCACCATCCCTAGATGTGTTTAAAAGTTATGTAGATATGGTGCTTAGAGACATGGTTTAGTGGCAGACCTGGTAGCAGAGTAGGGTCAATGGTTGGACTAGATGATCTTAAAGGTCTTTTCCAACCTAAATGATTCTATGATTCTAACTCCATCATCTTCTCATTGTTTCTCCATCATTTCATATAGCCTGGTGTGATTGACAAGTAGTATAAAATTTATTTTCTTCAGATGTGAGATTTTATCTGTTTGGGTTTTTGTCCAAATATTAATTTCCTCTGTGTTGTCAGTGTTCACATACCTGTAGCTGTCTATCATGTCCTGTCAGTGCTCATCTCTCTACTGAGCCTTTTCCTACTTCTGCTAGGTTTTTGTTTCAGGTCAAGTCTAGTGGGTTTGTTTCTGGGAACTTATTGTTTGGATGTATTATTGTGTGAGAGTCTGCGCCTGGACACTTCATCATCTGCAAACTGGGCCTCAGTGGAAATAAAGGCAGTTCTTTTGCTGTGTGTGTATGTATCTATATGTAGTGATAGATACAGATTGTAATGGACGTTCTGGTTTCCTCTCTGTTGAAGAGAGAAACAGCGGAGTTTACAACCCTGAAATATTTTAATTGTTGCTTAGTAGGTAACACTGACAAATGTGGTTACATCTTACAGTGATTAGGGCCCTTCAGCTCAGCAGACTGAAGTTACAAAAAGGTCTAAAAGCTGAAAGTCTAAACCCAGTCAGATTTAGGTTCGCGTTAAGATGCAGATTTTTACAGGGATAGTCATGAGTTGTTTGGACACCTTGACAAGTACTGTGGTAGACGTTCAATTGCTGATCACTCTTAAGATACTTGGAAGATAATCTAATTCAATCACAATTGTTAAACTTGAAGGGAGGATGAAAGCTTTATCCTTTGTTACTGGTTTATCCTCCAGTATTCAAGCCAGGTCATCACATTTGCCCTTCCTGAGCTTTTTTTTTAAAGATTAGTGGTTAGGGTTTCAGTCTTCTCTCATTTTTATTCATCAGCCTGAAGACAGATAAAGCGCATACTGGTTTTGCTGCTTGTCTTGCTAAATGTCAGTAGAGTGACTGTACTTCCTCAAAGTCAGTTTCATTGAACGTGTTTGAAAACTCATGTACAAAGGAAACGGTGGCTGGGCAAATCAGTGCTCTATAAAACTGCATTGGTAGTAAGAGAGAGCAACAAGGCAGGCATTGGGGAAGATTTAATACATCTTAGGCCTTAATTTCAGAAGAATTTCTTTTTCTTGATACTGCAGTAGATGTCCGTATAAACCAATGCTGTATAACCCACATGGGAAGACAGTTATCAAATAAGTATTTAGAGGTTATTTTGCTTTCATTTATATGAATAAACACCTATAAAACAAAACTGTATAACCCTTCATAAAGTTCCAAGGGTGGTGTTCACAATGAAGAGATTATTTTCATACTTTTGTGGATACTATTACCAGGGCTGGAAGTTTAGCATTGTAATTATTTTTGAACGGTGTATAGTATTTACTGTTCATTTAGGCTCTCCCATGAAATTAAATTAAATAGAATTGACCTTCCCCTTTAAAAGGGCTTGTCCACAGTATTACCCCTGGAGTTCAGATTGTTCCTCTAGGTTGACTTTTGACAGAGAAGCAATTGGATGACCTCATCCTGTAATAACAAATGAGAGCACTAATCACATAAACACATGAGCTGCCTTGAGAAAGAATGGAAGACTAATGATTCATTATAGTTACTAGGAAAAACAATAGCTTGTACTGTACATTTTAGCTATGTGTTGTTATAAGTTATTGTTTTTATAGTCCAGGAAGTAACGCTTAAACTTTAGAAAGAGTTTATTCACTGTCCATGAAATCAATATAAAATTGAATGCTCAGGGTGCAAATATGACTTAAGTCAACCCTGTTGATTAAGGTTTTCTCAGAAATCAGCTGACATCTACAATCCATGTAGGTCCCTTGGATGTTTCACGTTTATGATTGGAGCTCATTATGTGCCTATCTTCCTTTAGTGGAAAGAGAAGAAGGGGACATCAGCACACTTTGAATATTGGGAACCATTTAGGCTGTATGTGTTTCATTCAGTGTTGGAATGTTATGATGCCTGTTTTGAAAAATTCTTGCTAATGACACATGTGACATTGCACGTTTTCCTAGTTGTGGTGTTGAGCTCATACACAAATAGGCTGCTTACATCCATGGGACTATTTGAGTGATAGCTCATGAGCATGACTGCAAGAGTCACAGTCTGACCTGTTTTAAATCTTAGCTCTTTTGGGGAGGGTATGCTTCTGTATTTGCTCTATGTGCTAAAAAGATGTATGCTGTTTGTTTAGGCATTTTTAAGATAAAAATCTCCTAACAGAAGGTGTCTTGAGAGACTGTCAGGATGTAGATTATATTAGTGTAGAGCTGGGAGAAGGATGTGGCAGGGCAGGGTTCAGCTCCCAGGAGCCAGGTGAATAACTAACACATGCTTGTCACTCGGCAAACTGAAGGAGGGGAGGGTGTCCCTGGGTGGCAGTATTGGGCACAGCAGCGGCACCAACTGCGGAGTGACATCCTTCCAGCTCTAGCCAAGGCTTGATGCAAGTTGCCTGTGACACTGAGGAATGGAAGTATCATGGGTCACCGGTGTGTGCTGAAAGCACCTCGAGTCTGAGGACTGGAATGGGAAGCGTCACTGTCTGATACTGTCCCGAGCTTTTTGACTGTGTTTGCTGTGCAACAAAGCCATGGCTGCTGGTGATTTTTAAGGTCTGAAGTGTCATTGTTTATTCTCATTCACAAACAGTAAATAAATTGGCTTTGGTGTTTTAATAAGGTGTGCTACAGGTAATATATAATTCAGGTCTTCCGTCTTGAATATGTAATCCAATTTAGTTTGAGAACCTGTGTATTTTAACAGGTAAAACACTGCAGGCTCACAAACATAAGATTGCTGTCAGGGGGACTGTAGTAAGGTGATAAAGACTACTTGATCTTTGTATATGTTTTATTTAAATCAAAGTGTGACTTTATGTGGAAGAGGGTTACTGTAAGAAAATCCGGTTGTAATAAAAAAGGTTGTTCATGTGTAAGGTGCATAAACTTGCTTTTCCTTTAAAAACACCAGTAACTGGTGTTTTGCAAAGAAACTTGCAAATTCTTACAAAGATAAAATAATCACTAGTTATATTTTAAAAGAAAGACAAGAAAGAGGCGGAAATGTTCCTGCAGCAAAGATTTGTGCCACAGATATCCAAACAGCTGAAAACATTGTGACTTATTGCAGATATTTGAGTCCATATACTCTAAAGTGTGTGTGTTTTCAGTGGTGGTAACTTGCAAGGTACCAGGTTGATTCTACTGCAGGTCATCTCTTGATTTCATTACTGTTTGTGGGCAATTTGTGATCAGGTTGGACTGTAAGCCATCTGGAATGCTGGTCTCCAAAGCGCAGAGTGCAGTGGTGCTTAGAAGAGTCTTAACTGGCTGAATCAATTGGCTTAGTTTTCAAATCAAGGTGACCTACCTTTCTGCAAAATATCCTTTGGTCAGGTAGAAATCATTTGGCTTAAAGGGGATCTGTGTTATGCAGGAGGTCAGACTTCATGTGATCATAATCCCTTCTAGCAAAATGCAGTTTGAAAATTGGTTGCTAGTCTAAGGATACAAGTACAGTACATCATAATTTAATGCATGAATACAGACTACTAATCTGTATACTTTGTGCCATGATTACAGGCTCCCCCTCTGGCTTAAAACTAAATGTGAGGCACAGTGGTCAGATAAGTAAAATGTAGTGTGATTTCTTCCTTCAGCATAAGTTGTATCAGGTAACCAAACCCCTTTCCAGTAATACCCTCTAGTGCATTTTATGTCCTTCCAGTAACATGAAGCAAGAGCAATTTCCCAGGCCTCCTAGCCAGTTGTGGCTTTGTAGTCCCTGGTTTCAGATACTACACTTCACTGCTTTTCCTCTGCTAATACCTGTAGTTTACAGAAAAGAAGTAAAATATTGAACAATCTTCTGGACCTTTGCTTTAGAATTCAAGTTTGCGAAAGAGGAAGCTGACTTTATTCAAAAAGTTGTATCAAAATGAAGGCATTATCCCTCCCTTTTCCCCTCCTGCCCCCATATATAGGTCTGGTTGCTCTAGACATTTGGCATCTGTGTCTGATGGGACTGTTCCTCAGTATAAGGTTACTTGTGCTTGAGTGCCTTCAGGATCGGGACAGTTACCAGTTAGCCAGATGCTAATCCCACAGACTTTAACACGTGCTTTAAACCTTTGCTCATGAAAACTGCTCGCTTGAACAAGGGCTTGCAGATTTAGTATTCTTCCATTGGGAATTCCTTCCCTTATTTCACTATGTAGTCAGAAACCTGATGAAACAATGGGAAAAAATGTTGCAATCGGTGTAGTCGCGTGATTTGATGCCTGGATAATTCACTGGCTCTTGCCCAAGGATCAGTTTAGTCTAAGGAATAGGATTCTTTGCCTGTTCTGTTTCTATAGAAACTTTCAGTTACTTATTTCTTAATCATGTCTCAAAAGGTACTTGCTGTATGAAGAATTAATGAACAGTATTAAAATAAATTGTTGGGTTTGGTTGTTTGTTTTTTTGTTTTTTCATTTTATTTTGATCATTTCATGTGGAAATTCCTCAGATTGTGAGTTTGAACTGCTGTGATTTCATTCTGGTTGCATCACGTCTGCATTACAAAAAAAACCCAAACCAAACAAACAAAAAAACCCACTGACCTACAATGCAATATGGAACAGTTCCTGAAGGACAGCAATTGGGGTAGCTGTGTGATTGCAAGAATAAATATTAATTGCCTTTAATGTATATAAGAACACATAAATTATTTTTTAACTATGATACGTATCATCAGCACAAATACAGGCTGGGTGGAGAATGGATTGAGAGCAGCCCTGAGGAGAGGGACTTGGGGGTGTTGGTAGATGAGAAGCTCAACATAAGCCAGCAATGTGCGCTCACAGCCCGGAAGGACAACCATATCGNGTCCCTGGGAGTGTTGAAGGCCAGGCTGGATGAGGCTTTGAGCAATCTAGTGGGAGGTGTCCTTGCCCATGGCGGGGGGGTGGACTAGAAGATCTTCAAGGTCCCTTCCAACCTAAACCATTCTATGATCTGTCAAAACAGCTACTTCATGATATAAGTAAATTGTACTGATTGACTGTGTGTTACAGTTATCTTGGTAAGCTAGATTTTGAATTTCCATGGGGTCTTCTGGAGTTCTTTGAATTTTCTTCCTTTAACCTCACTGCATGGATATTTCTACAACCTGTTTCTGTTGCTGGAAAGGCACTGGGCAACTCCTACTTACTGCACCAGTGGAAAGTATTCTTTCTTTTCTTTTCCTTACCTACCTCCCATCTGTTGTTTTAGTGCTGGCTAGTCTCTTCTTGTTTTTTGGGTTTTTTTTATAGTGCTCTCCCCATTTGTTGAATACACTGCTCTATCGTACATTGTTTCTGTTTGGTGGGACAGGGGGATGTTCCTCTCCTATGTGCTTTATCTCAGGGAGGAGGTGGTAGGATGGGAAGCTCCTCTTAGTCTGATGTTGCTGCACAAGGCAGTGGGTTTTTTCCGGCTCCCTGACCTTACCTGTGTATCCTAGTTCTTACAGCTGCAGCACACTCCTAGAACTAGTGGCAGAATTGGTTGGCAGGACCACCCACACACCAACAGATTTGGAAATACAGCAGGAGGAAAGAAACAAGCATATTTTTAAAGATTACAGGGACTTAACAGTGTCTCTGTACCTCAGAGGAGATTACAGTTGGCCAGCATACAACTTTATTTAGATATTACATCATGCCTGTTGCTTATTTAGTACTGTCAGTAGACAAGGGAAGCTGCAAAGCATGAGGAATCTTTGGCATAAGCCCTGCTACATGTTTGCAGCAAACCCAGGTGATTAATGCCGTGTAGTGTCTGGCTTGGTCTGCGCTCCAGTTGAGCAATACTCTTGAGCTCACGAGCAGCTTTAAGCATTTGAGGATCTTTGCCCATGGTTGAAGCAAACGTGCTTTCTGGACCAGGGCCATACTGGTTTTGTGAAGCTAGAATGGAGAGTACCTTTAGCAGAAAAAATGGTTTAAGGGAACATTACAACCTGCTTCAGTCTCCTGAGTTTGAGAGGAGTCAGGGTGTATCTGGGAGGGCTGGGGGAGGATTGATCAGAGGCAGCTTGTCAGTGTACACCAGTAATAAAAATGCATGAGAGATGAGGGTTTAAGGTGGCAATGGGAACAAATAGAGCTAGTTAGACTAATGAACATTGGGATATTTTACGTTAATATTTTGTGTTCCTATCCTGTAATCAGCAGATAGCTCTCTCACACTGCATACTAACGACCTGATACTGCGTTCAGACTTGTTTCTTGTGTATTTCAGAATTCTTGGATTAAAAAGTGGTGGATATTACTGCATCAGGCAGAAAGAGATTACATGTGATCTGGCCTATGAAGATCTTTATAAAACAAAATACAAATAAAAACCATAGATTGGAGGAATAAAAAGTAGGTGGAGTACTTCCAAATAGCAGTTTCATTTCAGATTCAAGGGATTCACTAAGATGGAAAATAGGCAGTACTTCTATATCGTGATACATAAAAGCAAATCTGAAAGAAGAACAGCAAGGGGAGCAGTCTTCTGTACCAGTTACGACAGTGCACAATGAGGAACTAATAAAACTATGACAGTAAATGATGAAAACAGCCACTTGAAAGGAGAAGAGGTTTTAACAGGAGTGTTTTAGAATGTTTTTTTGGTGCGTGCAGTTTATTTCAGCTGTTTAAAAAACAGGGTATTTATTCTACTCCAATAAATATTTTCAGAAAAAAAACAACTTTGAAAGTTCAGCCGTCTGTTTTCAATTTGTGAATTTGCTGAGAACTTCAACATAAGAATTTAAATATGACATTTCTGCAGGGGAGATGAAAAGGGGGAAAACTTTTGCATTTTTTAAAAATAAATAGGGCTTCTTGTGGGAGATGGTTTGGGGGAGTTAGAGTTTTGTTTTGTGTGTAATTTATTAAAATAAGATACAGAATTTGTGGAAATGTAGTTAGGAATTATTGGTAGCATTTGGCATGCAACTGTTGATGGCCCCCTCAGCAGCAAAGAATTTTCAAAGCTACTTTAGGAAAACAGTATGGCTTTGTCTTTCATCAGTATCCTTTCCCCTGAAAAACAGCTTGACTGTTAGGCATTTTGATCCTTTCTACCCTAAAGAATCAGATCATTAAGTAGCATAATTATTTTTGCTGGAAGTCTTAGTTTTTCCTAGCTGACATTTGAGTTTTGAACCCTTCTAGGGTGTACTGGCTGGGGGGGTTTTGTTGGTGTTGTGGTGGGGATTTTTTTGTTGGTGTTTTGTTGACACCCTCCCTCCCCTGCCCCGGGCTTCAACAGTGCATGAAACACAGGAAAGAACTAAATAACTTTTAAACATGGTTTTATAAAACAGCTACCTTTTGCTTTGCTTCAATTCATCTGCCTTTATGCTAGAATCAATGTATATTTAAGAGTTGAAGTCTTGTTGAACTAAAGATTTTTCCCTGTTGAGTCACTTTCCCTCTTTACGACATGCAGCAACAAGTGAATACATAGGTCTGCATTTTGCTGTGGAGGGTGAAATGGAAGGGGGGGAGCCACTGAGCCCCCTCCTGTGGGATCTTGGGTGATCCATCACTGTGTATTCATCAGAATTTCCTGTTCCATAGGTCTCCTTGTGGGTACTCTTGATGTCGTGTTGGACTCCAGTGCCAGAGTGGCACCATATCGAATCCTCTACCAAGCACCAGACTCCTTGGTCTATTGGACTATTGCCTGCGGTAAGGACAAACATACTGACATGTGGATTTTTATTCTCCCTGGATACTGTGTCACATAACTAATAGAGCATCCTGCCTGCTGAGCACAGTCATTTCAGGACATATAAATGGGTCAGGATGAAAACGTGCTCTAGTGGTTAAAATAAGAAGCTCTGAAACTTCTAATACTCAGACCTTGAATGCCAGCATGTGTATTTGTGTTACGCACAATGACTGAGTAAAACCAAAGATGGCCATGAAGCAGGGACAGAATCCTCAATTATTTCTCATGCTTCATCTCCCAAAGATGTTCTCAGACAATCAGTCTACTGTCAATCCTTCCTCCTTGCATGATCTTCTCCATGCCCATGGCTCACTCCTACAGCACTTCTTAGTACTTAGAAATTCAGCAAGGTGGTGGCTAGGTTAGAGTTAAATACAGAAGTGTATGTTCTTACATAGATGCAACAACTCTTAAGAGTTTTGGTCTTTAAGGCTCATTTGACAGACCTAACTGTAAGACTGTTTCTTCTGTCATTATAGGAGTTGGTGAAGTCAATGAAGTTGTTATTTTGGTGCATTAAATAGGATTTTTGCATGCATCAGATCCTGTAAATACTACATGCTTATTTCTGTGGTCAGGTTCCTATTGCAAGTAGGATAAAGCAATATGTGGTTAGTCTCTTGTTCTGTTTGCCGGCTCTGAAAATAGTGTCTGAAGCTGAATGCAGAAGGCTGAGGTTATTTAGCTTTGATTTGCCAAGCTTATAAGGTCAGATCCTCAGTTTGATAGCACTGCTTTTCAGTCTTAGCAAATGGAAACTTTTGAATGCAACTCCTCTAGCTCTAAAGTTTCAAACACTGCTTTACGCAGCAGCCAGAACTCTGTTCATTTGAAAGAAAATTGAAAAAGAGGACAAATGAGAAGTGCATACATGCCTGTCATCTCTTTAATAGACTGGTAACTTCCAGAACACCCAATGCTGCCTGACATTCAAAAATACTAGTTAATGAAGCTGTAGACTTTTTCTGGCCTAACAGTGCCCACCCATCTGTGCCCATTCTCCCAAATAAAATTTGACATTTAGATTATTTGGATAACTTTTCCTCCAGACAAATCCTCTCTCTTGGGAAGTGAAGAGGAGGAATGGATGAAGGTTTGCCATAGATCTAATAATGTTAGCAGTTCAAAGCAGGCTCGGTTCTTATGAGCATATGATTTGTGTGTCTGACAAAGGTGATATCAAAGCTGTGTCATGTTCTGAATCCAATAGGAAGTTTTTTAATAGCTCATCTTGGCACAAGTATTTCTTGCTACTTGTGATGGTATCAGACCTAAAAGAAGGCACTGATTTAAACAGGCGTTTTTCCCTCTACACCTACTACTACCAACTCACTGAAGATTTTAAAATTCATATAACATAATTTGCCTTTAGTGACAGCTAATAGTGAAAATGGATATTGATGAAATTGTCAATATTATGAAGGTCGTTTCCAAATCTGCATTTAACTGCTTGCTTTGTACTGTCACCTACTCTGCTGTGACCATAAGTAATGGGACTTTGCATGTCACCTTTCCATGGATCTCAATCATGAGAAAGAAGGGTAAAAGTACTTGCCAGTATGTTTATTTACACTCCTTGTGCACAAGCAGAGGTAGTTGCAAGTGCACATACAATCTCTTCTTCCCTTCATCCAAATGTCAGTGCGCAGCAATTAGTAAGCACCTCTGTCCCATAAACTTGAAAGGGAGCAACTGAGGGCGCGAATTTTCTTGCTGTTGCAGGCTCCCTTCCAAAGTAAATAACGTATCACAAAGCTCTCAACAAAACAGTGTTTCTTCGAAGACACTCATGTTGTGCACATATTCAGAAATGAATTTTTAAGACTTTGGAAATAGGCCATGTGACTTTTCTGTAAGTGCACTTCCAGGTTTTTTGCATGACACCTATAGAAAATTACTGTAATTTTATACCTGCAATGTGGGTCCTCAGATAACCAGGGGCACAAAATTGAAGGCAGATGAGTTACGGCCCCAGAATAAACAAATGTATTGTATGTGTAGAAATTTATGATGCTGCTGAACTGTGAGGGCTTTGTTTCTCTTTTGTGACAGATTGCAGGTTATATGTAGAAATACGGTACTCTGTTTACATTTAACCTAGTTTTAATAAACATGCTCTTCAATTATGAATCTTAACCCTAATGGAAATTGCTAAAGTAGTTAATGTATGTATCTGTGCTTCCATTTTGTGGAGTGTTTCTTGAATTTTTAGTCTCCTAATAGCTAGCTGGTTGATTGGGTTAGTTATTTTTATTACGTTATATGACTGCACAAGCTTAGTCTCGTCACCTGATGGGCATAGTGTGGCTCTTAGAGGGAGGTAAAATTTTACAGAGAGGAAATTATTTATCTATGCGGCCTTGAAGCTGAGCAGGCCAGTGTTGCCTAAGGCTCTGCGCTGTGCTTATTTTATGAATTTGCAACTAAAGCAATTCCTTCTGAACTGATCAAGGATTGTTACCGTTATACAGGTTACTGAGGGATTTGGCTGCATTTAGCTATGCAACTCTGATTTGTCCTGCATTGTACAGCTGTTCTTCCCTGTTCCCTAGGGGTAGACTGCTGGTTGTTTGGTGCTTGTAATCTCTTATTTTTACAGAAATTTGTCATATTCTCCTCTGCCTTCCATAAAGCAATAAACTCCGTCTTCAGTAAGTAGCTATCCAGAGTGACTGGAAGACGTGTCATTGTTTCCTGGTTCTTCATGCTGCATGACATTTGGTCTTGTTCTGTACAAGACTATTCTGAGGGTAAAAAATAATCCAAGGGGTTTTATTTGCTCTAAAATGACTATTTAAGTTTTGTTTAGATCCCAGATTTGTTTATAATTCATTTTGGACATGAATTTTCTTGGGTATTAACTCCACTGATCTATGCTGTATGAGAGTGCTAACTGGTAGATCTGAGACTTTACAGCTCTGTAAAGGAGGGTTGTCAACAGCGCTTTCTCCAGTGCAGTGCTGTGTTCAACATGTCACGGGTTAGACTTCTGTCTGTTGAACTATACTGGAAATGTTTTATTGATAACTTTTCAAGAACAGTTTTAAGCATATTAATTTTGTAATGCTGTAGAAATCCAAAATGATGTAGATGATCAGCCTTGCATATTGTAATAGCCCTTCTGTGTCAGTGTCCCTCCGCAGTCTGCTAGTACTCAGTTTAGGGGGAAAAGTAATGGTATATGTAAACTCTGTTTGGAAATGAACAGCTTTTTTTTTTTTTTTTTA
>VYXH01003249.1:158213-178535 GCA_013397275.1 Burhinus bistriatus | reverse complement strand
TTTTTTTTTTTTTTTAGATCCTTCTCCACATATAAAATCAGTCATTCTTGCTATGGCTTTTTGTGTTTTTCAGGTATAGAACCATTGCTGTAGGTTTTTTGTGGTAACAGTAACTGTATGTATTTCCATAGAAGTTTCTGAGTCTGTACTTCACGTGTGAAAAAAAATGAATTGTGGATTATTTTAAAGCACCAGATTTGAAATTTTATTACATGCCTTGGAAAAGGTTTTCAGAAAAGCCTATGTGCTTTGCTTAACAAAGCTACAAGTTTTAGTTAGAGTGCTGTTAAGTTTACCAGCTTGTAACTATTTTCTTCTTCCTCTCTGCACAAATTGAAGTTTTGCCAGTCCACTCCTGAACCTGCCATTACTGGCAAGAACAATTTTAGGCTCCCTGAAGCATTACAGGTTCTCTTCCAGTGCTTTCTGTTAATGGCAGCCGTTCAGGTTCACTAATAAGCATCTCAGGTAAGTACCTACTTGGAAGAGAAGACCAGACACGACAGCCTCATCAGCTGTCTCGAGTTAAGCCATTCCTATTCCTCAGTCACAGACTGAAACAATACTGAGATTATACTTCCAAGTGTGTTTGAAGGCATGTTTATATGATTTACTAATTTTCTTCTCAGTCCCGAACTCTTTCATGTTCCCTCTGTACCTTCACCTCTTACCTTAGGCAAACCAACCCAGATGCTAGAAACCTAACCCTGACACCCAGAGAAGTTCCCACATTGCTCGTGCTGTTACTCTACCCCACCTGCCAGGCAATTGCCCCTTCTCATCCTCTCTCCAGCACCATGCATCCTTCCTCCATCCACCTCTTCTGGTCTAGACCTCCCTCAGTTATCCAACTTCTGTTTAGCACACTTGCTAGTTTCCTCGCTGAAGACTGAAGACTCAGTGTACCAGGGATGCTGGCGAGCATTATACCATTTCAGCCATGGAGCACACCATAAGCTGAGCATACCATTTAGAGGAGGGGAAAGAGTGATTTGTAGCCTACTGTATGCACTGAAGCTATTTTCCCTTTTATTTCCTGGCAGTCTTGAGGGCTCTGTATTCCAAAGTGCAGTGGTTTAACTGTTACTTTTTTTTTCTTTTTTCCTCTTCCCTGAGTTAGAGATAGTGCTTAATTTACCTAGAACACCAATGATAGCAAAATGGTGAATGCTTCTAATATGCTAAGATAGGCAAAGACTTGCCAGTAGCAGAGTTAAAATAGATGTGTAGTTTAAAACATCACAGCAAAAGTGGTGTTTGATCCTGAGTGAACAAAGCAAAGAGAAAGATCTAGACTGTGATGATAAATTGATGAGAACTGGGGTGTGGGTTTTGGCCTGACTGCGTAGATGAGACTGGGAGAGTAGGCAGTAAGACAGTGGAGACAAAAAGAAATGGAAACAATGAGATGGGTTGTTACAGGTTGAGAATAATCAATTAAAGCTGTTTCATAAGAAGTGATGAAAAATAATTTATGAACCGCAAACAACAAATAGACAGCTTTAAGAAATAGTTCATCATGATAGTGTCTGCACTGCTTGTCACTGCTTTTCAAGAGATGAGTGATTTTCTTCTTTTGATGACAGTCTAGTTTTATGTACATAGCTCATGTATTTCATCATTGCTTTTTACAGCAGTGTAAAAACCAAGAAGAAATAAATTAGTCTTCAGACTACCTCCTGAGTTCCAGGAAGGTCTGGTTGCATGCAGTAGTTTTACGGAGAAACAGCGGTGGCGATCACTTGTGGTTCTGAAATACTAGTTACATGTGCAGGCTATTCTGCAACACGATTTATGTATCCATACTGCAACTAGAATTGTGAAATTCCCCTGGAAGTTGCACAGAATGTTGAGTTCTGTTGCTTTCATTGGAGTTGTGTAAAGCTCTGATTGTATACTGTAGAAAGAATATTTTTCCCCATCATTTGTTGCTGAACAATAAAGAAAATGATTGTTTGGTATGTATTCAAGATGGTTGCATTGAGTTCTACAAAGCATGGAAACACTTATGCGCAGACATGTGACAATTTGTGCCTGTAGTGAAGCTGAAGAAGTTATTAGCAACTGTTAATTTATAGATGTATATAATGGTGAAGAATTAGGAACTAATGATAGAATATACAACTGTTGGGATTTTTTGACTGTTCCTAACAGATGCAGATAATACCTTTGCTAACTCTTTAATGTGACATTGAGCAGCTCGGTGTCATTATTGTGGTTAAAATTCTAAATGTAGGGGCTTTTTGCTCCTGATACTGACATAAGTAGCTTGTGCTTCTCACAGAATAATCTTGCAGATTGCTATCTGTTTATTATGAAATTAAAGACTATGGGAGAAAATTTTGGAATTTCCAGGGATACAGCACCTGGTGAAGTATTGCGTCTCCAGTTACTGCCGAGTTTTATTAGTCTTTTGTTTATGATTAAGAGGACATTGACATTGGTGAATTATTTATTTTGTGACTTTTTGTGGGTTTTTTTTTTTATGTACAGGTTGCTCAAGGAAGGAAATCACTGAACATTGGGAATGGCTTGAACAGAATTTGTTGCAAACTCTTTCAATCTTTGAAAATGAGAATGACATAAATACATTTGTCAGAGGAAAAATACAGGTAGTTAAATATATTATAAATGTGGTTAATGATAAATGTGACTGTGGAAGGAAAACTGACATGAATTCTGAACAAATTTGACCTGGTAGTCCCCACGCTGCTCAGCCATTTTGAAGGAAAACCAGATTCTAAGTAGCAACATGTGTGTAAAAATTAGGGAAACTGGGATTAGCGCACATAACTACAGCAGTGTGATTAAAAATAAAAAAAAAATATAGACAGAGCTTCAAACATCATATGTTCTAAAATTAATTGCACTGTTGCTTCTGTCTTAAACTTTGACAGTTTTCTGTGTAACTGCTTTTCCAGTGCAAATCTTCAATTTTTTTTCATGTACTCATTGTATAATGTCTCCTTACCCTCTTCTATGTTGTTAAATCCTGTAGCGTTGGCATTTACACTTCATATAGGTGTTAGGAGTTGCTGGTTGATTGATTTTTTTGTTTGTTTGTTTTGGGGTTTTTTTCTCAGTTATACCAGAGATTTTTTTTTTTCTGTTTATAGGGGAGATAATAGCTATACTGTTAAAATGTACCTTATCCATACTAAGAATTACCTAAAGGTAAATATTTTGGTAAAAAATTGAATGTAAGGAAAATTACTGTACTTAACTTCCTGTGTATTCTAAGCATTAGCTTTGTCTCATTCCTCTTTTAACGTTCATGTAGTAAGTCAACTGTCTTAAGAATCCCCTAGTTGGTTGTATTTTGCTAGTGAATCAGGTATGAGGCCTATAGATGAGCATGGAAACACCTTATGTGAGAAGACATCTGTCTTGTGAAACATAATCCTTTAAGGAAATTGTTACTTTAAAATTTAGAGTTGGACAAATATTAAATGTGAATGATGGTTTACTGCCTTATGCTCTGCTTTCCATGTAAATATGGAGCAATTTGAGGGCAAGAAGTCACTTTCCTTTTTATAACTTGAATACAGAAGGCAATAGAGAAGATTTATAAAAGAGATTGGGAAAATAGGTTAATAGACCAGAACTTCAGTATAGAACAGAAGGATCCATAGTCTTTGAGGTATCAAAAAGCAACTTTTTGCAAGACTGCTGCCACTTCAAATTTGATGAAGGTCTTCTGCATCTGAAAGTGTGAATTATTTTTCCATTTGCCAGTTAATCTAATAGGAGGTATTTCTTTTTTTCTTCTTGCTCGTCTGTTTTGCTCAAGGTCCACTAAGAGGGATTATAAAAGTCATTTGATATTTTCCCTAATGAATAGCAGATCCTTTTTTCCTTTTACTTTTTTCCTTCCTTTTAGAAGAAAATTTTCTGGTGAAATCCTATCTCTGTCTCCTCAGGGAGCATATTTATGTAGAAGGGGAAAATATTACAAATCATAGGTGCTTTACAGAGTTGTTAGGAGTATTTGAGATAGGCTGGTTAATTTAAAACAGGGTACTGGGAAAAGTGGCTGGTGTTTAGTTGCTTTTGACATAGGTATGGTAGAGAGCAAGGTCATCAGAAAGACAGCCTTGAATAAAGTAAATAACTATATAAGCAAAAGAATGAGCAGAAGAACAAGAGATAAGCAAAAGACTTTCTTGACATTGCAGTAACTGTTGCGGCCTCTGGCTCAGACAGCAATAGAACTAAGGATATCTGGATACCCCATGGCAACTGACATGTTATGTACTTCTTTCACTCCCTACTAGGGCATCATCGCTGAATACAACAAAATCAATGGCATCAAGGAGGATGACGATACAGAAAAATTTAAGGAAGCCATAGTGAAATTTCACAAGCTATTTGGCATGCCGGAAGAAGAGAAATTAGTGAACTACTACTCCTGCAGTTACTGGAAGGGGAAGGTTCCCCGTCAGGGCTGGGTGTATCTCAGCATTAATCATCTTTGCTTTTACTCTTTCCTCATGGGCAGGGAAGGTATGTTTTACAGTGGAACAGTGATCTGTGCATCTAAGAATTGTTAGGAAATCTTCTGTAATTTGTTACTGTTCACCTGCTGAATCGCTGGGGGTGAAAAGACACTGCTGAGGAAAAGAGGAACAGGGAGCAATTCCCCAATTGTCGGGCTGCTTAACTGTGTGCTTGCTCCCTTGTTTGTTTTGTATTTCTCAAAGTAGTTCTCTGTAAAACAGTACCTGGGCATCATTTAGAGGCATGGTTCGCTTCAGGGACTGTGCCCAAAAGGGAATAGGGAGGAGATCATACCAGTTTTGGCTCCTTCTGCTCTTATACAATCTTCCAGTCCTACTCTGGCAGACTTTGCCATCTCAAATGCCACATTCACTCTTGTACAACACCAGAGCATCACAAAGGGCTCAGAGGAGACCTAGGATCAAGAACTACATAGTGTGGATGCAACCAGTCTGCACTAGAAGGAGGTAATTCTAAGCAGTGTGGAGGTGAGCGAGTCTGCAGTACTTGGTCATGGGCAATGAATCAGTCCAAGGTCTTTCTCTTGAGCTGTGTAGATGTAGCCTAGTGAATGACTGGATTTTTTTTTTTTTTTTTGACAAAAATAAATGTAGATTTCATCCCTGTTTTAAGGACAATATCCTAACCTGTAGTGGTGTTGGAAGAAAAGCCAAGGATCTGTCATTACTGTAATATTTGAAACTTTCTAACATATAAAAATAATGCAAGCCTGTCTGATGTGTTTAGACTATATTTCTTTGCTTCCATAGGAAAAGAGGACATTAAAGTCTGAGCAAGTGCTGTGGCATTGATAAATTATGTTAGCCCACCTAGCTTTGTAGTGCTTTTGTGTGGTGTTCTGTACAGAAGTAAATGATATTTAAACTCTTTTATCTGCTGTTTGTCAGGTGATCATAGTTTGTACAAGCTGGGTCTATTTATGCTGTCCTCTCAACTTTTCAAGGTGCAAGAAAATTTCAGCTAAATATATTTTATAGGAAGAGGAAGACTAAAGCTTTTGAATATGCTACTTTCTGTACTGAATCTTTCTGTTTGCTTCTGTTCAGCAAAGTTAGTTATCCGCTGGGTTGATATCACTCAACTTGAGAAGAATGCTACCTTGCTCTTCCCTGATATGATCAAAGTGAGCACAAGGTCAAGTGAACATTTCTTCTCAGTATTCCTTAATATCAGTGAGACATTTAAACTGATGGAACAGCTTGCCAATATAGCTATGCGACAGCTTTTGGACAATGAAGGATTTGAACAAGACAGGTCATTACCCAAACTGAAAAAGAAATCCCCAAAAAAAGTATCTGCACTAAAACGGTAGGTAGCACTGGCTTAGTCATTTGTTTCTCCTCAGTCCTTTTACTTTCAGCATTTTGTCGAAAAATTTTCTGATGTTGCTGCCATTTACTGTTACTCCAAAAGGAATGATTGATTCCAGCAGTGGTGAAATCTGAATAAGTAGTTAAATATAATTACTTGGTCTCCCATTGAAATAGGAAAGGGAAAACATGCAAATATGAACTAGTTGCAAAAATAAAAGAAATGTATTTGAGCCAAATTCTCGTTTGTTCAGAAGGTCCTTAACGTATCTCTCCAAACTGGCTGTTAGGTATCTGTTGCAAGGGCCTTTTGTGTTACCGGGGGAAGGTAATAAAGCTATTTAAGTGTTATTAACAAAAGTGCCTAACATTCATAGTTGGTTCTTTAACTGGAATTGAAAAAAAGGACTCCAGATGATAAATTCTATCTGGAACTTATTTTAGGTAGCAGAGATACAAAAAATGACATAAAATTCTACAGGACGAAAAATTATCTGGAAAATATTTGTGCTTCTTTTGTAGATATCATACTGCAATTTGGTAGTTTCTTGGGGTTTTTTTTCATTATTTTACATGTTGATCATGTTAGTGAACCATACAGAATTGTAACCAGTGCTTGTTTGTATTTCTCATTACTTAGTAACATCTGACGTGCATTATATCACTTAGGTTTGTCTTTCTAATTATTCAGTGTTTTGCACTGAATGCGTTATCAAGACTAAGTCTTGAACTTCTTAAACTCTAGCCCTAAGGATTCCATCATGTTAATAAATACACCAAAAATTCTTCTTTGAGGCTTAATATTACATGGGGTCATGTGTTACTTAATAATAAATATATTTACTGTATATATTCTCGGAAAGTAGGGCTGAATGTGAAAAGATCAGCCAATCTGTCCCTTCTAAGAAGTCAGGATCGATGTATCTAAGTCACTCATAGCAGAATTTTTTTTTTATGTAGTTTTAGAATCTTCCAGCAGCAGAGACTATACATCCCCTATATGCAAACTATTTCCACTGTTTTGCTGTACACTCAGTGCTTAACTGAGTTGCATGTTGTAGGTAACTTGCAATGATTTGTATAAAATACATCTTAAAATTTATTATGTGTTTCTTAAAACAAGAAAAGCTTTCTGTGGGTTTTTCTTTTTTAGGGATCTTGATGCCAGAGCAAAGAGTGAGAGATACCGGGCATTGTTCAGACTTCCCAAGGATGAGAAATTAGATGGACACACAGACTGTACTCTCTGGACTCCATTCAACAAAATGCATATTTTGGGTCAGATGTTTGTTTCTACAAACTACATTTGCTTTACTAGTAAAGAAGAGAACTTGTGCAGCCTTATTATCCCTCTTCGAGAGGTAAATAATTGTATTTGTAAATTTGTAGGGCAAATAATAAAGCAATATCTTACTGGAAATTGCAACCTAGCTTTGATGTTTTTTTCATTATTGGAGAAAAACCTCTCTTCGTCCCATTAATCTCTTTTGATCACACTATTCTGATGTGTTCTAAGTAATATTTAATGACTGTTTATCTTAGTTCAAAGTTCCTACTACTAAAATTCACAGGGAGTTTTCTCTGTCAGTTTTACAACCCTCGTGAGTCCTTCCTCTCCCATAATTTATATTCTGATTTAGAGACCCATTTTTGTGCTTCATAGGGGCAGACGGACAATAAAACTTCCTAGATTGATGAGTGGAACTTCTATTAAGGAATCTGTCAGATAAGATTTGCTTTTGTCAGGTGTAAAAAGATTCATAATCCTGAAGATTTGAATTCTCTCTTCAGTCTTGACTTGCAATCATTTATTCCTTTTTATGGAAAATACTTGTCAGCATTTTACGAATTGGTGTGCTTCCCTTTTTAAAACTGTCAGCTTAAAGCAGATGTTCAGTAAAAAGAATTTGTTTGATGCATTAAAAAAAAAATTATGTTGGGAAGGTTTTTAATGATTTACAATTGGTGGGTTAATGGAAAAATGTGTAAAGTAAGTCTTGGAAATAGTAGCAAAGGTGATATAACCAAGGACAGTTTGGCTTGACTGAAGAACCATGGAATATTTCAAGGCACTGTTTTCCCTCACAAATCATTAGGAGTAAAAACAAATGGTATTTGTTTGGAAACTTTGAAGTGCAGTTTCTCCACAGTGTGTTGCAATGACTTTGGTTATTTGAGAAGAGATGTTTGATTATGGCTGCACTGTTTGTCTGGAACTCCAAGGGAACAACGGTCCTCCAGGTAGACTGGTGGAGGAGGAGAACAAAGTCTGCATTTAACAGGACCTCTTTTCCTGGATGCAGACTTAGCAACTGCTTTTGATAACCACAGCCACAGCAGCATGGGATTCAAAGCAGCTCTAAAGCTTTAAGAGAAAGAAATAGGTGAAAGAGTAAGTGCTTTTGTGTGAGCAGGTTAAGTCTCAGCACCAGCAAGGAGTACAGCAACACACTGGGTAGTGCCAGTCCTCAGAACAACTGATCAGTACCCTTAATAACTAAAGGGAAGCTTTCTGTTTAATGAAGGCTTTGGGTCAGACCCTAACCTAATTCCGGCATTCTGTGATACCCTGGAGCTGTTTTGACAGATGAGACAGTAACAAAGCATTGATTCAGAAATGATGATCGGAAAAGACGATTTTCAGTGGCTGACTGCACTGCCCACTGCACCCAGTAGCTGCAGTCTCCAAAATCAGCACATCAGATATGTGTGGATCTCTACTTGAGTGGGAAGTAAGTGGATATTGGCTCTCATTATAGCAGAGCATGTCCTGTGCCTCTAGAACTTCTGTCTTTTGTGCAGATTACACTCAAACAGTTTTAAGTGGTACAGAAGAATGACGTAGGAACACTTTTTAGCTCATTTCAATATGCTGTTAGTGAAGGTCCTTTAAATTAATGAGTAACTAATAGATTTGTAGTTAACAGAAAAATAAAATGAAGTTGGAAGGATAGAGAAGTGAACCACACCTGAACTGTGTATTGCAGTCTTTAAATACATCTTCAAAGAAATGTTGTGTGAAAAATGGTTATCCTGTCCTTTTAGCTAGAGAGATATTAATATATTATAGCAGTAATGTCTTCCCATTGATGTCTGTTTTAAAAAGGGTTTAAAAAAAGAGCAAAAGTAAAAGGTCCTAGTAAGCTGAAATGTGTCCTCTTCTATTCTGAAGGCAGTTAAGGCAGTTTTCATTACGTAGGAAACGGTTTAAAGTCATAAAAGCAGTGGTTAAAAGTACTTAGAATTGTGATTTGTCTTTTATTCAATGTGTGAACTGCACAAACTTGATTGGTTTGTTTTTAAGGCTAAGAGTTGGTAATGTGTAGAACACACAGCTGTTCTATAATTCATCCGCAGTGCGTGACTTATCCCTGAGATTTCTTTGTATTAACGTGCTTTACCAAAAGCTGAGGGAGCTGCTGCCCTGTACTCAGTGGATTGTGGTGTGAGTACTGTTTACAGGTTGGAGCTCAGTTAGATTAGTGACCATTTCACTAACAGTTGAAGGCCAAACAGAAACCTTCACCTCACAGGGTTAAATGTTTTCCTTTGCAAGACATTTGTTGCAGGTTTCTGTGTACTGTGAAAATACAGTTGTAACAACAGTTGTTATCACAGTATGCAACTATAATGTAGTAGAACAGGAGTGTTATCCCAAAAATGGCTTATTCACGTATATTGGCAATAAAACCAAAGCAAAAGTCTTTGTTGATTCAGCCTTGTACTGGTGTTGGGGAGCAGGAGAGGGATTCGGAGGTCCTACAAAAGAGCCCATAGATCTGCATCCCACAGAAAAAAAAAATTTGTTTTACTGATTCTTTTAAAATAAAGCCTGAGGAAAATAAACTAAGCAGTGCAAAAGAGTTTTGCTGAAGAATGTACTGAAGCCAGTTGTTTGAGGGATGACAGTCTTAATCTTTAAGACTTGTAAGTCCTTGTATCCAAATCCTGTTTTCCTGCAGAGGGATAGTCATAGTGATTCGATGTAAGGGGGGAAGGGGCATGGATTTATTGTATTAAGTTGGTTTCTTAGACCAAGCAACTTGGTTAATTAAAGACCTTAAACTGTAGCTACTGTTTCTCCGTAGGTGACAATAGTGGAAAAGGCAGACAGCTCCAGTGTGTTGCCCAGCCCCTTATCAATCAGCACGAAAAACAGAATGACATTCCTCTTTGCCAACTTGAAAGACAGAGACTTTCTTGTACAGAGAATCTCAGACTTTCTGCAACAAACCACTTCAAAAATATACTTGGAAAAAAATATTTCTGGAAGTTATATCAGCTCAGATGATGAGGTATGTGGAGGAACATGAATTGTTTACTCAAGAAGGGGATTTTAACTGATGTGGGGAGAGAAAAGCCAGGAAAAACCTTTAAGTTTTTGTAAAGCTAAACCTTTGTACACAGAAATGCTTTTTTTGTGTGTGTTAATGCCTTTAGCTTCCTTAAACTGCACAGTTAAAATGTTACGATTAGGACATTTATTTTTTTCATGTTAGACCTAAGAGAAATCACCATTGCTGTGCAAGAGCTACTCTAACTCCTGCTGCCACATTCTGAAATTGCAGTGTATCTTGGTGGAAAGTGTCATCACTAACTAACAGGTTAATTGGATAATACTGTGTAATAGCTATCAACTTGTCCTGGTCAAAATGTAATTGTGGAATTTTAATAATTTGAAGAAATTATCAGTTGATATGAAACTCTTCTTATTCAAGACTTTAGCTGCTAAATCTCATCCTTTGATTCTTCAGAAAACAGTGTCTGACCTGAGCAAGTTTGCATGTGCACTGCTAGCAAACTTTGGAACAGTTGAACTTACGGAAAAAAAAACCCAAAAAACAAACAAACCTTGTCCTGGACATCAGATGGCCTTATTCTGAAGCACCTTTCTATTTACCTGTGCAAAGTAAATGGTTCTTAAAAGATACAGTTAGGTAAATTTTTCTCAGGCGCTTTAAATATCAAGGCTTCTGCTGAATTCCTAGGTTTTATGTATGAAATTTAGGTGCTTTATATCACAACTTCATCAGATCTGTTTAAACCCAGCAAAGTTTAGCAGTTCAGATCTCAAAGCAGAACAGGCTTTTGTGGTGTTATCACTTTGGTTTTATGTAGGTAGATCTCACATTCCAAATCTGTACTAAGCCATACCTTAGTATTGCGCTGGGCAGCCCTAACCTGTTTGCCATGTAAATCTTAAAAGTCAGTTTTTCACTTGCTTGGTTGATGGTGAGGTGTAATTGGTGTGGTGTTGTAGTTGTATACCAGTGCACATACGCATATATGTACAATGCTGAAACTTCGTCTTGCCTTTTGCCCTAAATGGATCTACATATTCTACCTACTGAATTATAAACACAAACTAATAATTGCAAGCAGTATTATTACATTTAGTAATATGACTACATATGTAGACATGCATGACTACTAATTTCAATTTCAGGTGTTTGGTGTGAACTGCTATATGAGATCTTACCGTGATAAATTTTCAAAGCTGTTTGAGAAGTCAGAAAAATCCTTTTTCTTCAAAATATATTTCTTCCAAATCACAATCTGGTAGTGTTGAATTTTCTGTAGAACATTTTTTTAAGTGAGGGGAACAAAATTTATTTTGTATATATCTGTATAAATACATATACAGATATGAAGATGTGTGTGTAAGGTGTACAGACACACGCATATGTTGTATATAAATCTTACATTCTGGACAGTCAAGGAGCTACCTGGGGAGTCAAGAGTCCTATGATGTTGAAGGAGACCGAGGGAGCTGGTTTGATTGCCCAGGGCTACTTAAAGTTAACACTACCTTAGTAATTCTGATTATAGGGTTTGATTACTTTGCAGGGTGGGAGCTATTGAGAAACTGGAAACAATTTCATTATTCTATCGTGGCTTAATTTCTGCTGTCATATGCTCAGCCTGTCAGTATACCTGGGTGATCTAATTTGCTCGGTTTTTGTTAGTTGTTAGCCTGTATAAATTCTGAAGTAAAATGAAGTAAGGAGTCCAGACTCTGGCTTGGCCCCATGTGTGTATTGCTTGTGACTGCTTTCTACAGGTGTTCACAAGATCAAGCAGTTTAATTTCTGCCAGCCCTCATAAAAGCCTCAGCTCTGAGTCGGAGGGCGAGCGACAGTTCAATCTGAATGACAATGGCATTCCAACAGCAACTCAAGCTTTAATGACGATGTATCGGCGGAGGTCACCTGAGGAGTTCAACCCCAAGCTGGTAAAATACACCTTGGAGTGTTGTACCTGACTGAAAAAGTTGTTAAATTATGTTTTCTTTAAAATCCATGTTTCTGATCGTTTCATTGTGCCACAGACAGTTAAGAGGAAGTATTTTCCACAGAAATAAAGCATTGGACATGTTTTACTAATAGAAACAGCTTCACTACACTAAAAAGCAAAGTTGGATGTAAATCAAGGAGAGGCTGTATGCATGCTCTTAAGTACAACTGCTTCAACAATGCTCTTTTAACAGCAGTTTCCACTGGAATAGAAACTAAGAAACGAGAGGTGGTCAGACCGTTAAAAAGACAGTGGGACTGTAGCCAAGTTTCTTCTCGCTCACTTGGAAAGTTAGGATATTGCAGCCTTTTCCACACTTAGCATTTCAGTGGGGCGGAGCTAGAAAGAGAAGCTGCATCTTTATGCCTGCCTTTCTTCACTTTTAGGCTAAAGAGTTTTTGAAGGAACAGGCCTGGAAGATTCACTTTGCTGAATATGGCCAAGGGGTCTGTATGTATCGTACAGAGAAAACCAGAGACCTTGTGCTGAAGGGCATTCCAGAAGGCATGAGAGGGGAACTTTGGCTGCTCTTTTCAGGTACATATTCATTTAAATGTGACTGTGGGATATAAGCAAAAGCATGAGGGAAGAAAGGATTTCAAAGGTTTAAAGGTGCAGATAATAAGTGTCTAAAAATATTTGGAGTAAGTAAGGCTGTGATTGTTAGCAGGCACCAGGCTGGTTTAGACAAGAGTTCTGTTCAGACCAGTGAATACCCTGTCTCAAACAGGCTCAAATAATTAGGGAAGAATGTAAAAAAGCAGAATGAACACTCTGTTACCAGAAACTTGCAAGTCTAGGGGCTTCTAGGTGTTCAAGAGCCACCAGCAGACCTACTTCCCATTTGTTTAGTCATTTCTGAATCCAGTTAAGCTTTTGGCCTTCACAGGAAGTTGTTGCAAGGAATTCCAAAGTTTAAGCATGTTGCATGGAACAACTATTTTTCCTTTTCTTTTTTTTTTTAAATAATGAAAAAAAGTTACTTTATCATTTTATTGGGTGCCCCCAGTATGTGAGAAATGGTGAGAAAATATTTCTGTCCATCTTCTATGCCGTCAAGGATTCTCTGGATCTGTGTCTCCTTGGGTTTTTTTTCAAATTTGAAGAATTTTACTCCTTTTATTATTAGTTATATGGAAATCAGTCCATACCCCAGGCTTTCTTCATAACCTTTCACTTACAGTATGCCTTCTCTAGCTCTGCCCCTCCCCAAGATAGTTACCACAGTTGTCCACACCATTTAGGATATGAGCACACCAGGGACTTTGTATGATGACCTAATGATGTTTTATGGGTTGTTTCTTATTTATTCCCTATTAATGCTTGATTCCCTAATAATGCTCTTCTCTTTGCTGGGCATTAAACAAATGTTTTCAGGGAATATACACAGGAATGCACAGATCTGTCCTATATCTAATTAATAGCTACTTTGGACCAATTTTCATGGTGTGTGTGTAATTAGTGTTTTCCACGTGCATTACTTTGTGCTACTGACACTTTTATTTCCTTTGTTGCTGAGTTTTTCATTTCCAGGGAACTTTTAAAGTCAGCAGTGAAATCTCATAGCAACTGTGAGCATGCGATAGTATCCCTAAGACAGGCTAGGTGCCTTGCCCAAGATGACAGTCATTTTCAGAAGCAGGAATAGAGCTCAGGAGTTCCTGTCTCTTGCTTTTGGCTGAGATATCATGCTTTCTGCAACCAAGCATTAATCTACTCCCTCCTCAGGGCAAGTAGCTTTCTCAAAGGCATATTTAGAGTTATTTAGAATAATCAAACTCACAGCCAGCTGCAGAGAGAGCTCGTGATACCATGTGACTGCACAGCTGGTTTGTTCTTCATGCCTCCTGTTTCTTTCTGGCTGAAAGAGGCTTTATCGTCTTCCTTTTTTTTTTTCCTTTTTTTGATTTAGCCTCATTATAAAATGCCTCCAGAGGAGAAGACAAGAAGGGGTGACACCTGAATCACCTAAGCACTTTTTTTTTTTTTTTTTTTAAATCACCTTTATGAAAATAACATTTCATATTTGCTTTCAAAGTGCTTGTTGGTGACATTCAAGATGAAAGGGTAGCAGAAGATCCTAATGTTGGGATACTATATCTGCTAACCCTTGCCTTTTTGTTCTGGTTTTAATACTGTTTTCCCACTCCCAGGCGCTGTTAATGAAATGGCCACTCATCCTGGCTATTATGAGGACCTAGTGGAGAAATCGATGGGGAAGTATAATCTTGCTACAGAAGAAATAGAGAGGGATCTGCACCGCTCCCTTCCAGAACACCCTGCGTTCCAGAATGAGATGGGTATTGCTGCTCTAAGGAGAGTCTTGACAGCTTATGCTTTTAGGAATCCAAACATAGGATATTGTCAGGTAATTGAAATACCTTGGCACTCCTTCAGTTTCTGGAATTTCAGTTCTTTCCTTATACTTTTATTTCTTCAGTGATGTACACGAGTATTTGGCTGTGTAAAGTACACCAATACATGTATAATGCTGTGAGGTAAAGCCTCAATGCTGCAGAATTACAGTAGTGCTGAGGTCAGAGGGATCTGGCACAAGGACCTGCCCTAACAGAAGTATTACCAGTGCATGCTGAGAGATGTGCATAGTTTTCTGTAAGCATATTTTCTGCCCACAAATCTAGAGACTGGACAAAGGATAACAACAGAGCTGTCCTGAAGTACATCTACAGAAAATGACAAATGGACCCTGAAGAAAGGTTCTTTTCTTTTAAGCAGAAAAAAAAAAAAAATTTGTTCAGCCTTAAATTTTTGCTGACTTATTCAATGTGTTAGTTGTAATAACCCTCTAGAACCTCCTTTACTTTTTTCAATTATGCCATTCCATCATTCAAAACAAAATTAAAAAAAAATAAAAAATGAAGCACCCTAGAAGATATCTTGTGACTGTGCATCACAACCATGTATTGGTAGAGTTAATGCTGACCAGTGAATGGTTTTGGAGCTCTTATGCCTGTGATTCAGGTTACTTTAGCCTCTGGTCCCAAATCATTCTTTCTTGCTACGTAACTTTGACTTATCACCTGGGCTCTTTTATTGCCTTCCTACCTCTTTTTGCAAAAAGGAAACTTGAATTCACGAGTATTAAGAAGCCCAATTAATGTCTGACAAGACTCCTAGATACAACTGAGTAAGTGAAAGTGCAAGCAATTCTAACAGATACCATCATAAATTATTTAACAAATATAATACTAAGTAATAGCTACAATAATTTTTTGTAAAGGTTGTTTAACAGAGGAGCAGTAGAAAGGCACTGTGATTCTGGTTCCTAAAACTGTCACAGTAATTGTTAATAGCCTTGGGACTTGGTCCATGGCATTCAGAATGCTGATTCACGTTTACAGTGAGAATTCAGGCAGTGAAGTATTTCATACGTGGTAGACAAGATAAAAAGGAATAGCGTAGACTTTGACAGAGTTGTAATGTTTTTCTGAGTTTCAGTTGAAACCTTAGTTGCTGTTTCAAACAGGTAATGATCAAGCTGGAGTCTTAAGATGTTACAGATCTGAAATGAGCAGCTACTTCCTTAGGAGGCAAACTGAGAAGAAAATGGTATCGAATTACTTCATTTCTTCAGACTAACAGAGGTCTAGTCAAAGGCTGTAAGCAAACAATTCAGAGGTCATTGGACGATGCTGTGATATTTGAAAAAGAGTGAAGCAAGCCATAAAAAACTGTCACGTACACAGTCAAACATGGAGAGTGAGCAACAGCAAGAGACTTTGGTTTCACTATGCTCTGGTTGTTCGTGACTGACACTATGACGGGCGTTTGCCTCAGCTCACAGATGCTGTGTCTTGACCTTTTCATAGGAGCAGAAGGCATGGGGAGTGCAGACTGCCTCTGCAAGGAGTGGTACAGCAGCGGCCATCATTAGCGCTGTAAGAGGTGTTTTGTCTGCATCAGACCCAGATTCCTCAAGAGCACCTATTGGCAGAATATCAGTAGCAGTGTAACTGGATGCTTGCAGACCTGAGTAGGTCCTTGATTATGAAACAAAATCTTGATTTACTTTTTTTCTTAAAAAAAAAAAAAAAAACCCACACCACCTAACAATTTTGTGTCGTTTATTTGAGGCTTTCTTAAGCCTTCCTTTGAGCACTGGGAAAACACTGCCTGCTGTTTTTACAGGAAAATACTTGAAAAGTTTGGGGTCTGCAGGGGGTGATATAGCCAATTTCCTAACCATAGTAACCACTTATCTGCCCAGTTACTGTGCTAGATATTGAATAAATGGGTCTAGCAATTTATATTTCTCATTCTTTTAGGCTATGAATATTGTGACTTCAGTACTCCTCCTTTATGCAAAAGAAGAGGAAGCTTTCTGGCTGCTAGTGGCTCTGTGTGAACGTATGCTACCTGACTACTACAACACAAGAGTTGTTGGTATGTTATGGGGAAATTTTCTAAAATGACAGTACAAAAATTAACCAAATTAATTGATATTATTTGTATTGAAACAAGTAGATGTATGTATGGCATAGACACAACTGTGAATGCCAGCGGCAAGACAGTTTGCTCAGGAGCGTAGAAGCAGCTCCCTAAACAGATACTGTGATAGTTAAGAGTTTTTCACTTACTTAGGATTAGATAGCATTCTAAAGTGGGCTTAAACAAAGCAGATAAAAAAGAGATGGGAGACTAAAATTTCAATTTTAAATGATCCAGTTATCTAATGAAGGTAAGGTGGAAACAGGAGCTTTGGCACTTTGCAGTAGAAGTCTTTGTGCCTGTTTACCTCTGATTTGCAAGGGCACAAGTATCTGAAAGCTGTTACTGTCAGATGAGAGTTTCCTTGTGTATGTGGAAGTTAATGGCTATTCAGTTTATCATGCAAACTGGCTTTACTGTAGCTCACAAATGCTTGAGATACTCATTCAGCCTTACAAATGATTCTTCCTGGCCTGCTTAAGACACTGATGTTATGGCATAGATACGTATAACGCAGGGTTCTGTTGAAATAAATCCAAACCCTCACAGTCACCCTGGCTGCCTCCAACAGGTGATGCTGAGAAATCTTACTCTAAATAGTAATGGTAAGTACTAAGCTATCGTATAACTTCTGTAGGTGCTAGACAAAATCGACCCTTTGTTTGCTCTTAAGAAGCATGTAATTAAACCAAAAAAAACTTATTACTGTTCAGTTTGTATGTACAGCTCAGTAGTGGAATAGAATCTGTTATTTATCTGAAAGTGAGAAAATGTGCGTAAGCATCATGTAGAATATTCTTAGGTTTTGTATTTGTATATATAGAGTGTATGGGGTTTTTTTTCTCCTCTAAATGGTGATGTGGTCAGTTGCTCCTGAATTAATGGACATCCAACCTTATTTATTTTCAACAGGAGCATTGGTGGATCAGGGTGTCTTTGAAGAGTTGGCTCGTGACTATGTTCCACAGCTTTATGACTGCATGCAGGACTTGGGTGTCATATCCACCATTTCCCTGTCCTGGTTCCTCACTCTTTTCCTCAGTGTAATGCCATTTGAAAGTGCAGTGGTGGTTGTGGATTGTTTCTTCTGTGAAGGAATAAAGGTGATATTTCAGTTAGCGCTTGCTGTCCTCGATGCTAATGTAGACAAGCTGCTTAACTGTAAAGACGACGGAGAAGCCATGACAGTCTTGGGAAGGTATTTATTGCAGAAAATAAAGTCTCTTCGTTTTATTTTTCTTTTTGCTTACTTTTCTGATTTGTGTTCTATGTTGAAGTACTCCCTTTAAACCAGTACCATATATGTAAATCTTTCACACGCTTATAGTCCCCTTTCACCCATATGAGGTACTCTTTATATTATCTTAAAATAATGTTAAGAGACCAACAAGATACAAATTTTTCTTTCAAGACATTCAAATAAACTTCCCAAATCTGGTTATAGACACTTATTTTGGTTGATTGTTTTAATTGATTACATGGGTTTTGTTACTTCATCTTTGCCTGCTACCTTTTAAATGCTGATAAGAAAAAGCATTGATCTCAAGGGCAATTGTTTTGGGAGTGGACTGAACAGAACTCAGAAGAACTAGGTAGGCTCTTGAATGAATGGATTGCAGTGAAACAGGAGCCTGAAAAATAGACTAGATTGAGTCATTTAATACAAACTAATACTGCTGAGTGTAACTTCTGATTTCCTTGTGTTTAGAAGTAGTGCTTAGTTTTCAAGATGCCGCTGAAACTTTGGACTTTTTTTTTTTCCTAATAAGTTTCATTAGTATAGCCTTACTGAAGTCTGGTTTTAGTTTCTCTGGGATTAAAGACGACTGTGGCTGTGTTTTCTCTGAGGTAAGCCCCAGTGCTTGCTGAGGATCTCGGTGTTCTGCAGCTGCAGGGTAGAAGACAGATGATCTACAGCAGCTGCACTGGTGGGAGAGGCAAGCCTTTAAAGCGCCTTGCAGCAAGGCTAGGCAGTAGTCGCGCAGGGTGGTATGTAGAGGGAAGCACACTGACCCTTGTTGTCAAAACTCATGTAGTTCATTAGTAGAGAGTGGCTTGATCGTTTTTACATTTAATACTCTATAAGTAACTCTTATTCTGTTAACCCAGAAGGGTTGATAGAATAACTCTTATTCTGTAAAGTCAGAATGGAGGGGATACAAATGAATCCTGGGNTCAAAAGTCTGAAATGGGACACAGGAGAGGGGTTAGTCTTTCTTTTTCTTTTAACCAAAACTTTTTATTGGAGCTGTTTTGTGTAGAAGCCTGCAGCATCGAAGGAGAGCAGTCCACAACCAAAAAGTGATTTACAAACAAAAGGCTGAACTTGTAATTCAAAAAAGGTTAATTCTCATCTAAACTTTTTTATGCTTTTCCAAACTGAAATATCAGTGAAATCTATATGATTTCAGAAGACCTTCTATTATCAGTGGAGCTTTGTTTCTTTTACCTTTCTTTTCCAGCAAGTACTGACTATGACCATGGGCCACTAGCTTCTGTATGATCACCAAAGCTAAAAAAAAAATTTCAAGTGAAAGGAGCTGGTAATAACTAGTATCTATAAAGCACAGGACAAAGCCTGCAAAAAAACCCTAACATTTGCAAACCAATTTCATTGTCCTTAAGTTTTAAAAATAAGCCATCAGTTAAAATGCCCCTGATGATTACACTGTCATATTGATTTTTTTAATAAAAATTAAATAACTTTAAAGAGTTATTCTCCTTAATTTCCTTTTTTCCTTCCATTGACATGCAGGGTAAATTAGTATTTTTAGTTCCAGATATAGGTTCATACTTAGCAATATGACAGCTGTTTCAGAGGCACTTCCTATGTTCCTAAAACCTCCTTGCTTTAATAACATGATCTATATGTAACAAGGAAGTAGGTAGTCCTTGGTGTATTCTACCCTGAAGGGCAAACTGAATCAAGTTACATGTGTAGCTCTCCTTCACAAAATGTTAGAATGGGGAGAAGGACGTTTATGTGAAATTCTGTTTCCCTTGTATTTTTCTGATTTCCTTGTCATGAAGACAGCTTGCATTGGCTTAACTGCTTTTAGGTGAATAACCTGACTCCATGCAGAGCCAGTCTGTCTTTTTGGGGCTTATGCAGCACAGAACCTTATAGCTCCTTCTAGATAAATAACCAGCTGTACTCGATTATAATTAGGCAAAACAAATAGCATGGGGAGTGAAGAACTGTGAGGAAAGTAAGAGTTGGCTGCAAAGAGAGAATTAGTTTCAGGATGTCGTTGTTGGTTGATTTGATTATTAAAAAAACCCCAACAATTCAAAAGTNTGTGAAATTCTGTTTCCCTTGTATTTTTCTGATTTCCTTATCATGAAGACAGCTTGCATTGGCTTAACTGCTTTTAGGTGAATAACCTGACTCCATGCAGAGCCAGTCTGTCTTTTTGGGGCTTATGCAGCACAGAACCTTATAGCTCCTTCTAGATAAATAACCAGCTGTACTTGATTATAATTAGGCAAAACAAATAGCATGGGGAGTGAAGAACTGTGAGGAAAGTAAGAGTTGGCTGCAAAGAGAGAATTAGTTTCAGGATGTCGTTGTTGGTTGATTTGATTATTAAAAAAACCCCAACAATTCAAAAGTAAACTATAAAGATTAAAAAAAAAAAAATAAAAACCCAAAACAAAACAAAAAAAACCCAACAAACAAGCAAAGAAACCAAACACTTCAAGGCATCTGTTACTCAGTGACTGTTACGATTCTCAATTAGTTGTGTGCAGT
>VYXH01003249.1:119380-157950 GCA_013397275.1 Burhinus bistriatus | reverse complement strand
GGCAGTGTTAGGTTGATAGTTGGACTTGATCTTAAAGGTCCCTTATAACCTAGACGATTGTATGATTCCATGACATTTATTGTTTACGAAAAAATAGGAAGACCTACAGCTGAAAAAAATGCTTTTTCTTGGAAGTCCTTTGCCCTCCCTCAAACACATACACACCACCCCCAAGGGAGGGAAAAACCTTGTCCCTTGCAGATTGTGAGTTTTGTCATGGGAGAGTGATGAGTCTGAGAACTTGGTGAGGGCGTAACACTGGCACAAGCACAATATTGGATTGTTCTATGGAGAGCTACTTTCCATCATGCTTTGATCCTGTCCAGCTCTTAGGTAATCATGTCAGATGTATATATGAGAAGTTTCCAGTGAAAGCTGAAGTGATGCAGAACAATTTTTAGGTAATTAAGCAATTAGCACCCCTCTCTGTGATGATATTGAACTGACTTTCTACTTTTAAAAAAGAGAAACATTCTTGAAATAAGAGAAAATACATAACAAGTATATTTTACTCTGCCAGTAATTTTATTTACTGAAAATACTTTTTAGTAAGAAATCTCTTATATTTTCATTCAATTTTGCAGTTAATTCAGAAGCCATAGATCCTGCATTATAATAATTACAATAGAAGTGACTGAAATAATGCATAATCACTACAGCTTTAAAAACCTGTGCATAGCTCACTAGCTGTCAACGGAGTATAGACTCAGATATTCAGAGGTGTTACGTGCTTAACTCCTTAGAGTTGTGTGTTAGTTTGGAAGAAAATAGCCATAAACACTTGAGCTGCATCTATAGTAGTATCTGGATCTTGACCATTTTAACTAAATAACTGACACTCAAAGGTCTGATACAGTTTTGACCTAGAATAAATGACACGCTTCCAACAATTCCTTGTATGATTTGAAAGTAAACATGGGCGAAGGACCATTCCCAGAAGGTAATTGCATGCAACCTTCCTTTTCTGTAGACTATGTGAGTTTTAGTTGTATGGATGTGAACAGGTCATCTCATTTGGCCTCCGGACCAGAGAATAAGCCCTGATTACTGGAATAGATGTGATCTCAGAGGCACAAAAGACCTCTCTTTTCAAGGTTTTGTGACCTCTGTGGTGCTTGGTATTCATGGATGTTTATCTAGATTCCATTTTTTCAAAAGACTTCTTTATTTGCAAAATACTCCCAAGTACATGAAACATCTTTTTACTCCTGAGGTACACGATAAAGGTGCACAGCTTTACAGATAAACACTGCTTTAGCGTTAATTTGATCACACAAGAATGTGCTAGCAATTTATGACCTGCTTATGTAGATGCATTTGCACTGGAAATATAAATCCATCCTGTATGAAAGTGTATATTGCCACCCCCTTTTAGTTTTACATGTGGCATTCTTGATGTCTGGCATTGTTGTTCCTGCTGGTCATCTGTGCATTTCTCAGTATGTTGCCAGTGTTTTCTTGATGGCAAAAAACTTCTTCTTACAGGTCATGAAAATAAATCTTAGGGATTAGGCATTCACCTACGTAGGAAAACATGGGATATTATTCCTAACAGGTTTTCCCCTAGGATGCTTCTGTAGTATATGCAGGAGCTCCCTGAGACTGTTACGTACATTGTGGGGAAAAAAAAAACTTCTGAAAATAAGACTTGGGCACTTCAGCGAATCTTCTTCCTAATGGAAGTTGCATTATTGGTACTTGGTTTCAGATCCTCCTGAACGTAAGGACTGCTATACTGTCTCAGCCATTAGAGATCCAGTTATTCTAAACATCTTTTCTCTGTAGCAATTAAGAGGTATTCCAGGACAAGCTGAAATAAAACCCTGCAGAAGGAGTTATGAAACAACCTGTTTGTAGAGATTTACCAAGCAAGAAATTTCTAACTACTAAGATTATGGTTTGAAATGTGAGGATTTGTAACTTCATGAGGACCTTTCAAATTAAATGAAAACAAGTTCTTGGGGAAAAATAAAATCTAGTGATATATTCCTAAAATCTTCGTAACTTTGTCATGTGTTAGAAAAATGCCTTAACAGCAGGTTTTTTAAATACACCATTTGTTGTATATCACATAATTAAATTAATTTCTCAAATACATTAAAGGCAAACTAAGTATTCCAAATATTAATACACAGACTATCCTATACTTCTTTTTCTCTTTTAAGAAATTTGGAAGTATCCGAGCAGATTTAATTGAACAAATGAGATTCAAACAAAGGCTGAAAGTTATCCAAACGCTTGAAGATACTACGAAGCGCAATGTGGTAAGTACTGAAATAATGTGCTTTGCAAAGATTAAGGTCAATCAGTTTCTCAAATTTAAATTAGCTTTTCAATGAGACATGGATTTCAAATCCGTAACTGTTAATGTTATGTTTCAAAAGGTACGAACTATTGTGACAGAGACTTCTTTTACTATCGATGAACTGGAGGAACTGTATGCTCTTTTCAAGGTAAAGCTAAGTGAAGATAAGATCACGTACCTGCAGGAAATGCAAACGTTCATTTTTTGATATGGGACTGTGTGTCTTCTGTAAAGACCAGGTTGAGTCTCTGTTAGTTACTTACTGTCAGGTTTTTTAATACAAACTGATTTCGCTACTGTATTATTGAATATACAAAAAAATCTCAACCAGTTTTTAAAAGCTTAGGAAATAAGTCATTCACTAAATGATTTGTCCATGGAAAGAACGAATATACTGATGAAAACTATTACAATGAAAAAGTGAATAGATAGAGGCTTTTGGTCAGTCTGTAGAAACTTACATATGTCTCTCTCTACCTGACCCAAGATTTGGAATGTAGCACAGAAATACCTTTATTCTGTTGTCTCAGACAGTTAATACTTCCATATCATAATAGCTGATTTTTGCCATTGTTAATGCTTTAATGTATACTGTATTACATTGAAATTTAGTGTCACAAAGTGGTGTGTCTTTGTGAGTTGATTGTACAGCAATACCGTTAGATCCACAAATTTAAAGGTGAGCAGTTAAAATGCTATAGCTTCACTTTCATGCACAGTGCCTTAAAACGTGATGCTTTCTTCCTCTGTTCTGTAGTAACAGAGATTTTTTTGGTGTACCGTGAAGAATTCCTTTCCTTTCAATTTCCCATCTCTAATGTCAGGCCTTACAATTGTCCAAATCCTGCAGTGCCTTCTTTCAGTCTTCCATGGAATCAGTGAGACCAAGTCAGACAGTCCACTCTGGTTGGTCACCGTGCAGTGCTAGGATCTCTTTCTCTGAACTTCTGAATTGTTTTGAATTAGACTCCACCGAAGTCAGCTCCAGAACTTTCACTGACTTCAGTAAGACTGAAAGAGTAGGACTTTATACAGTGTTTTTGAGACTATACAGTTCAACAAAAAATATTCTAATTAAACAGCTATTTTCATATGCTCTGAAATTAAAGAGTTTATGAGAGTCCCCCTTCTGACTTGACTATGTGGTGAGGTTGAAGGCTTGTTGTGCTTAGTCAACCCCTGTGTATATGTGCAAGTCACAGCTGCTTACCGCTTTGTTCAAAACAGGTATTTCATGTTCCATCTGCCTGGGGGGGGGGGCAGAAAAAGTTTGCTTTATCATCTTTTTTTGTAGAGGGATGTCTTTTTGTGCTGATTAGAGGAGAAATCTCTTGCAGAAGCGCAAGGGCTAGGTGGATAGAAATATATCTGCTAGTCTTGTATTGTTTTAAGAATGTATACGTATGGGTTGTTTGGATATTTTTTTATCGTTGATAGTGATGATTTTGCAGAGATGATGACAATCTCACAGCATTTGCCTTCTGTTCAGGCAGAACATCTGACTAGCTGCTACTGGGGAGGAAAC
Source organism: Burhinus bistriatus (assembly GCA_013397275.1). Taxonomy (NCBI): domain Eukaryota; kingdom Metazoa; phylum Chordata; class Aves; order Charadriiformes; family Burhinidae; genus Burhinus; species Burhinus bistriatus. Next base: position 154,120 of record VYXH01003249.1, on the reverse strand, counting down.
AGCAATGCTATTGACCGGCATGATCCCAGCCTGCCTTATCTGGAGCAGTACCGTATTGACTTTGAGCAGTTCAAGGGGATGTTCACTCTCCTCTTCCCTTGGGCATGTGGAACTCATTCAGATGTACTAGCTGCACGCTTATTCAGGCTTCTTGATGAAAATGGAGACTTGCTCATCAACTTCCGTGAATTCGTCTCTGGGCTAAGTAAGGAGAATTCACAGCACTCTCAAAATAATCTGACCAAAACAATTTGTTTCTAAAGGGGATCCAGTCCTTTAGAAGCACAGATGTTATATTAGCTATCAGATAACGAGTTTGAGTTTGACATATGCAAACTGGCATAAGTCACCTTTGTTCTCAGAGCTGCTCATGCTACTGTTCAGTTCATTTTATCGTGCCTGTGACAGTGGTTCCCGCTGAGGTTTAGGCTGGTCTCAGTAGGTGCGTCTACATTAGCCAGTGGTGTATCACACTGGGAGAAGGGCCACACATGAACTACACATCCATTAGGGTCTGAGGATTTCCCTGGCTGCTGACTCTCAACATGAAAATGACCTGCAACTTGTGTGCTTAATGGTGTGATTACTTCTAATCGAGTGTTTCCTTTGGGAAAGTCTTTTGTATGTTCCTCTCTTAGTGACACTGCATTTTGTTATCTGCTCCTTAAATACTTCCTGAAAGTTGGGAATTTATGTCTTTTGTCAGTGCTGCCAGCTCTGGAAAGGGGAGAGAGGCAGCATTTGTTCCCTTGGTTGTTCAGGAAGAAGACTTTTAAGAAATTTATGTACACGTATAGGGGGCAGGGGAAGGACAAAGTGAGGATGCTAGTGTTGTTTGCTCCTGAATTAAAGTGCTTCTCTTTAGAAGTCTGCTGACACCCCACATACGTGTGTGTGTGTGTGAGGGGAACGTATCGCACCTCACAGTATATGCAGTGAGAGGTACTAACTATACTACTTCTGAAATTTGTAACCAAGACTGCAGACTGAGCAGGATGGAAGTCACCTGAAAAGGAGAAAGTGGAGGTGCGGGTCAGATAGGGAAGCTGAATGTTGTTAATGGAGATTACGGCCCCTGCAAGTCTTGAAAAAACAACATTTCAAGATATGAAAGTCAGTATCACAACAAAGGGAATGTGCAAGCCCCAGGATTAACTGAAGAAGCAAAGGTGAGGCAGGAGCTGGCCACCCCTTTTTTTAATATAGCATGAATTATTCCCTGTAAGTGACCAACATCTCGCCATCTATCAAGTGTTATTTCATGGCAATCTGATGTTTCATTCTGTTTTACATTTTGATCCTTTTTGAGAGAGAAAAGGTTTCCCAGTCTGGCTTTCAGCAGCTCTTTATAACACTATTTTTAAGCATTAGGGCTCCAAATGCAGCCTTGTATAAAACCTCTGTACAGCAACGGTAACACCTGTTCTCTCGCAGGTGCAAAATAGCTGTGTGGCACTAGAACTGATTCCACACCTCCCCTTCACACCACCCAAAACCCAATGCTTCCTATGACGCAGTTCTGAATTGTAATTCAGAGACTGTTTACCAGGTAAAAATGGCCTTTTGAGACATGACCCATGCTTAAAGGCTGCTGGTTTTGGTTGAGACAGCATTTCTTAGAACCAATAATGAGTAATAAGAACAAGGAACAGTGGTGAGCACTGTGAACAGAAATGAATGTAAAACGCACAAATGTGGTTATAAGCCAGCATGACTGAACTAAAATCTTCAATGGGCTAAACAATCAAAACTGCTCATTCTGCAAAACCATATTTTTTCAGAAACTAAGCCCAATGTGGCATAGCTTGAAAACTTTTTTTTTTTTTTTTAAAAAAGGTCAACCCCACCAACCCCTTTTTTTGTTTAAGCAGCACATGAATGGTAGGAGGGACAACACAGGCAACAAAAACAACATGGGATTTGTTTGGGCATATTTTGCCATGCCCCAGGACTTTTAAAAATTCCACAAACATTGGCTGCTTCAGTCTGCCTCACCAACCCAATATGTCTTAGCTAGGAAAATCTCCTAAATGAGGAATATCTTCTGTTGGAGCAAGACGCATCTGCTCAACAGGGGACAGTTCACCTTTTCCTTGTGGCTGTCCTGGAAAGCATGGTCAGAGGATGGGCGTTCTGGAGGTGATCTGCGGGCACTGTCCTCTCTCTTCTTACTGTGTCCAAACAGCAGTATTGGACTCCGGCCCTGGTCGCTCAAGTCTGCCTTTCCCAAAGGAAGCGTTCTGTTCAAGTACTTCCTAGGCATGGCCCATCTCAGAGGGTGCTTGCTGGCAGCTGAAGCAGCCGTGGCACCTGAAGCATTTCCATTTCACATCTCTCTTTCAATGGCCTTATTCCATGTGGCCATAAGGATTTGTTCCCTCAAAGCCTCTCTTTGATGCTACTGACGCCTTCTAGGAGCTCCGTGAAGAGGAGGTAAAAAGGGGTGCTGTGTGTCGCAGAGTAGGCTCATGGCCCTTTCTTCTGTATCAGCATGAAATCCTTGGGATATGAGAGCGCTGTAATTGCAACTGGGAATCTCCATTTCCTTTTCATAGCCCCTGCAGCAAATAGCTCAAGAACCTCCCACTTTAGGTGCCTCTAGGGCCTCAGCTGAGCAAAGATGGAACAACCTGGCATATTCTTCTGTATGTTTACTCTGTGTCGTGTCACCACAAGTTCAAATAAAGGAGTGATCTTGATTAGTTTGCTCTAGGAGTTGTGCTGCTCAGAAAGGGTTGTCAGTTTTGGTTATGAGCTGTTTGGGCTAGTCACTTGTGAAGAAGCTCACCTGCACCCCCATATCACACTGGCTTATAGCATGTCAGTTGTTGGCTCAGGATCCCAGTTAGCTAGAGAGATTTCCATGTAGACTCCAAGTGGGCCCCTGCGTCCCACCATGTTTTTGCAATACTCCCTTCTCAGAGCATGCAACTCTTCCACCTCTCCAGTGACTGCTGGTGACTGCAGCACTCGCCGCAGCACTCGCCACAGCCTCCGGCAAAAGTCGACAGCGTGAAAACTCTGTCTCTGAAAGAGTGCCTGAGTGTATATTCTTTTTCTGAAAACAGCTTTTCTCCAAGAACGGGTTGCAGGGGGATGTTCAGAAAGCAGACTGTTAACCTCGCCACTCCTCTGGTCCTTTCAAGGAGCTACGTGCTATACAAACACTCTGCACGCCTCCACCTGTGTTGGAGAAGAACAACCGAAGCCAACGCTTTTATGTTGCTACTAAGTTTTATATTAACAGAATAAAGTTCTAACCTGTTTAATTACATTGTTAATGGCCTCAAAGACAACAGGGGGAAAGCTAGGCACATCCGACATTATGCCTAGAAAAGACTTGACACCTCCATAGCGTTGACAGAAAGAGAAGAGTCAGAAAGGGGGCTCAGGGAAGGTTGTACCTAGTCATGCCACGAAAAGGGGTGTGGTGGTCAAGCCCTGAGAGGGGTAAGAGCAGGTCTGTGTGAGGGAGGACGTTGGCAGCAGTGTGACAGTGACAGCTTTCAGTGTTTCTGTTTCAGGCAGGAAGATTCAAAGGGTGTAGTCATACTGTCTTCCAAGCACAGTTTCTTCTCTCACCACAAAGTAAATTTTAAACTTCTGGATAAAAACTGGCCATGCATCATCTGAGACTCGTCCTGCAAAAAGACAAGACTTGTTGAAAGTTTTTGAAGGTTTTAAGACCTGTGACTCCACAGTGCCAGGGAGGAAGTATTTCTGGTTGGGACTAAGAATGGTCTTGCCACCTCCTCAGTGCTATTCACAGGCCCTCAGGAGGGTCGTCTGCTTTGCTGTTCAGGGATGCAGGGGCCGTGCAGGAGGCCACTGAATTCTCTGGGCTCTCCTATTAAATTATCCCTGTACTGCAGCATGCAGGTCAAAATGATGGCCTGAGCTGAGGTATTCACCCATACAAAGGTCTCCCCTAACTCTCTGTAATAGGGACACATCTACCAGAGGTCCAGTCCTCTTCTGTGGTCTTTATGAATGTAGCCTGATTTTTTATTTTTTTTTTTATTGTTTAATACAGCATCAATCTTCAGATTGTGGGTAGCCCACTGCAGCTAGCTGTCAGGCAGTTCCTGCAAACTGACATTAGGCTGTTCTTCCCTTTGTAAAACTTTCCGACCTCTCGTGAGGGAGACCCACAGGGTTGCCTCGTGAGAGAGTCCAGATAACATCTTTGGTAGACTTGTCCCACATTGTGGTGTTTTCATTCTCATACATTTTGAGGGGGAAAAGGGCCTGGCATTAGGAAGCACACACAGATTCATCTCGGGTGAAAAGCAGTAGCAGTTTAGCTTTTTCAGTTCTTTTCATATCAGGACAGAGAGGGGAACAAGCCCACGTGTGTCACCAGATATCCTGTGCCCTGAATCCTTTTTTGGTGAATGCATCCCCAGCCATTGCTGGAGGACACAGAACTGCAGCCCATTCTGTGCTTTGGTTATTTCATGTTGCCTTTAGCAGTGGGGCACTTCACGTGGTACCTGGATGTATAATCCAAGACGTAGCTTCACCAGAAGAGGAAAGATTATCTGCACAGTATGGTACACCAGATAGGAACACAAGGAGGTTTTGTGCTTAAAAAGGACCAAGCTGAAAGCAAAATGGCCGATGTAGATATACTCAGTTCTTTGGCCTAACATCTGTAGTTATTGTAGTCTTAAGCTTTACAGTAGACTGATTGTTAGTATTTGCCAAGCCACGCTTTGCATAGCAGAGGTAAGTTGACATGGTAGCCTGTAAGGTAAAATAAATCTCTGTGTAGCCTAATTAATGAAAGTTAATTCATTTGTTTATGAATTACATGTCATAACAAGTAAGATTTATGAAAAAGTCTGATTATTGGTTATTTCAGTACTATAAAATTAACTAATACCCATTTAATTAATTGGAAGGAGGGGCTACAATAGACTGCTTAGATTTCATACAGCTAATTGTAGTGAAGACCAGAGAGGAATAGGGCTTGAGGTGGACAAATCACTAGAAGGTATTGCCTGAACATCAGTTTAGCCCGTGGCTTAGCTGTGATAAATGCTGTTTACTTGAATTTCTCCCTCTTTTTTTGATAAATATCTTATTGTTCTAAATTGTGTGATGTTATTATTGGATCCCCAGATCAGAAAGTTTGAAGTCCATACAAAAAGGTCTTCTTAACTTTTAGCTGGAGGCCTTTCTGAGTGGTAATGTGATGATCATAGATTATTTTTGAGCATTATAAAATAGCATTTTAATGGAGCGGCCGAGGTTGAAGTACAGAATTCAGATAAGGTGGTATGTGTTCTCTTGCTGTTTCTACTGCAGACCATATGATCTTAGAAGTCAAGTGACGGCCTTATGATCTCGGGCTGTAAAGGGACTACAGTGCTTACCAGAGTGAATGTAACAGCTTCTAAAGTGAAAGACTGTAGCAATAATAAATAGAATGGTATTGAATGCTGAGTATTAACATACTGTATATAATGCTGTTTAGGTGCAGCGTGCCATGGAGATCTTACAGAGAAGCTGAAGCTACTGTATAAAATGCATGTTTTGCCTGGTAAGTAAATGATTTTGAAATAGCCGTCATCTTGTTGAGAACAGAAGTTTGGAGCGGCGTTGTTTATGACTAGCTTTCCCAATTAAAAACTGATTTGTGGGAATTATTGTAGCCGTTCATGCAACAGTAAAGTAAGAGAGCTTCTACCGTAACCAGACATGGATTTGGAAACTCTGAAAGCACCTGTGCAGCCCTCTATTGCTCTGGCCACAAACAGGCCGTTTATATGTATCTCTGGCCTGTTCAGGTGGGGTTGGTGACTTCCCCCATGCATAACAAATATAGTGTTCTTCAGCATGTGTTACCATAATGCACTTTATTTAACAGTGAAACCAGCTTAAAACGTTCCTGCATGCCCTGGCCACTCGTTTCTGTCCCCAGGCTTTCTTCTTGGTTCCCCCTCTGGGCCAATACAACTGTTTGCAGAGGGAAGCTCCAGATCATTTCTTGGATGTGTTTTCCAGGGAGCTGTACAAACTATTGGACTTAGCTAAGTGAGAAAGGCAGTTTAGGGTGGAGAGGGGTTGGAAACATCTCAAAACAGTTTTGCTTCTGAAGAAAATGATGTCCTGCAACTATATTCTCTCTGGCTTGTCACACGTGTGCCATAAAGAACTTATTGCTGTCCTCACTGAATCTGCGATTTAAGTATGTCGCAACTGTTTGGGTAGTTTAATTCTTATGCACTTTTACATCCTCTGGTAAAAATATCTAAAAGCTTTGAGAGGACATTCACCTTCATGTGCTTCGAACGTGTGTCCCTGATGGCTCCCAGCTGGCTTTGCTGGAGGTAGGCTTGAGTGATTCACTAATTTAACTGGAAAAAAATACAATTTTATTGAACTATAACAGAAGAGATCCATTTTTAAGAATGCAGCTTCTGGTATTTGGGGACTGGTAAGCTCATACCAAATCATGACAGGTTGTTTCTAGCTAGGAAAGGGTTCACAGCCTACTTAGGACACACTGAGCTGCACAGAAGAACTTAGTAGAAGTAGACATGGGAAGATGGGCAAGCCGGCCTCTGAAGGCAAACAGCTACTTGTTAGTCAGACAGTATTGGATATGGGGTAGGAGACAGTACAGGTCCAGTTGTTCATCTCCTGTGAGCTGAAAAGACGTGAATCCTAACCCATCACATCCTCACACTTCCGCTTCTAGAAACTGACATTCTAAATGTATCAATGGAAACGTGTTCTAGTTTTTAATTAAAGGGTGTAATTTTTAATGAAAGACTTTTATTACATTGCGTAGATCCATCCCCTGAGCAAGAAGAGCCAGACTCTGCTTTTGAAGCTACTCAGTACTTTTTTGAAGACATCACTCCAGAATGTACACATGGTAGGCATCTTTTGTCTCAGGCATAAAAAGATGAGGCAATGCATTTCAGACAACATGTCTTTCTAGGAAGCTACTTTTTTATTGGATTAAACTTTGTAAGTGAAGTATTCTCTGTAAAAAGAAGCACATAGTCTTTGTATATATTTTTATATCCTTAGAGGTGCAGGCGTGTGTACGCTAAGAACTCCCCTGTATTGTGCATTGCAGAAGTACTGTATTAGAATAACGTCATCAGTGTGTTGCAATAGAAGTGATTTTGTGATAAGTGCAGCATATATGTCTTGATGGAGAATGAGAATAAATATATTGGATTTCAAGATATATTTGGATCAGAACTTACAATGTTCTAAAAAACTGAAGCCAAATGATATATCAAAATGTAGTTCAGCAGTTTGAAATCTTTTTGTGCCTAATGAGAACTTAGGTCTCATAATTGTTGTCTTAAATGGCATTCTCTTTCCTGAGATATCTGATGTTAAGTTTCTCTCTGATTCAAGAAAAATATTGCCCATCCTTCAGATTACACAGGGAATGAAGGTTGTTTGAAAATATAGATAAGAATTAACAGACTAGAGATGGCAATTTTAAGTCCTGATAGACAAAAGAAGATGCAGTAATATAATCACCAAACATATATCATGCTAGAAGCTGTTTGTGTTGTGGTAATAGGGGCTAATCATTGTACTACACAAACAAAAGCTAAGATGGTCCCTGTCTTAGTATTTATATTACTAATTATATGGAATTTGTCAGCAGATTTAAGAATAAGCAAAAATCATCATGTAGTCCTATCCTTTTTACTCTGCATTTTCTGCAGTGTAAACATTTTCTTTTTTTTGCACTGTACACATGAAAAGTATGTTATGTATCTGAAACCACACTGATGTCTCTCTCCCCCTGCCCCTCCACTTCCTAGTTGTTGGCCTAGACAGCAGGAACAAACAAGGAGTAGACGATGGGTTTGTTACAGTGAGTCTGAAAACAGACAAAGGTATGCATGGTGTCTCCATTTGAATTACATCTTTCATTTCTTGTAAAGATGCTCCTTTTGAAAATGGCAAAAAAAAGTATTAATTTAAGGTTTCTTCATGGACTTTTCCTGCATCTCTGGGTAATTTGTTGACAATAGGCAAGAAGAGCTCACACGAGAATAGAAATTATCTGAGAATGTGGAGCCAAGAGAATAAATCCAAAGCAAAAAACACAAAGGACTTGCCCAAACTGAATCAGGTACTTCTGCTGAGACTTACTTATTTTTCATTAACTTTAAGCTTTCTTCACATAATCTATAAGTATTCAATACATTAACACTGAAAAAAGGTTTTATTTTGAGGCAGATACTTTTTTACCAAAGCAGTAGTCAGATGATTACAGAAGTTAGTTCTTTTCAAGGTACTGTAACTGGCATACAGCTCCCAAAACATCCTAAAAATAAGATAGGAATAATACCACATTATTTTGATCTCTAGATAAAGGGCGATGTGACACTGAATATCACCCATTAGCTCATAATGTCTGATACACATTACCTGAAAGAAGCATTTTATATGTTGTAATTTACACCATCAGTCGCATTCCCCTTACATCCACAGCTGCTAAGGAGGAGGAGACTCGTTGGGACAGCTGTTTCTTCCAGAGCATATAGGGAAGGTTTATTCCGTGCAGAACAATGCTTCTTACTTAAGGTAGCCCTAAGCAAACCTCCTTCCTATTTAATTTGTGAGTTTTGAATTCCAAAAGGCTCGCAGCCAACTAAGTTACCACTGTCAATTAAAAGAGTGCCGCATGTCTTTTATTTCATTTTTCATTACTTCTCTTTAGTTTTATCAGACCCCTAGTTATACTTAGCGTCATTCCTATAAGAATATCCAGCAAAATGAATGCTAAGTGTCTCACTGCTCACCCTCTGTCGCCCTCCTGTGGCTGCGGAGAAAGAAATTTCTCATATGCTGGAAGAAACATCCAACCGTGTATTCTAAAGAGCTTTGAGAGGGGGAACACGTCTGGCTGCCCAGTCATAGAAAATGCTTTCTAGACTGCACCTAGATTATTTCCAATTTCAGTTCAATCATGTAAACTAATGTGTCATAGCTCCATTACAGACTTTCTAAACTGATTTAGTAGATCTCAGTCTGATGTGTTTCCTGCTCTCGTTAATGTTTCCTCCCTCTGTGTTTAGGGACAGTTCATTGAACTGTGCAAGACAATGTACAATATGTTCAGCGAAGACCCCAATGAACAAGATCTGTACCACGCTACCGCTGCTGTGACAAGCTTGCTTTTGGAGATAGGTGAGGTTGGGAAGCTCTTCAGTGTGCAGCCCACAAAAGAGACAGACAGCAGCGGTAACAATTGCAGCAAAACGATTCAGAGCGAGCTGTTTCCGAAGAAAGAGCACCAGCAGTACCCTCTTGAAGAGCACAAGCCTTTCCAAAGCAGCCTTGTCACCAATGATGAGGAGGCCGTTTGCACCGACAACACTCTGGGCATGCAGATGGAAGACATTAAGCTGGAAGACTCTTCTCCCAGGGACAACGGAGCCTGTTCTTCCATGCTCATTTCCGATGACGATACAAAAGATGATAGTTCAATGTCCTCCTACTCAGTACTGAGTGCAGGTTCGCATGAAGAAGAAAAGCTGCACTGCGAGGACATCGGTGAAGACACCGTTTTGGTGCGGAGCAACCACACCACTTCTCTTCGTAGAAGCACTAGCATTGACAGAGACTGGGCCATTACCTTTGAACAATTTTTAGCCTCCCTTTTGACTGAGCCAGCGCTGGTTAGGTACTTTGACAAGCCTGTGTCCATGATGGCTAGGATTACTAATGCTAAAAACATAAGGATGATGGGTAAACCAATAACCTCGGCCAGCGACTATGAAATCTCGACTATGTCGGGATAAAAGGCAGTCGAGTTTTTTATTTATTTTTTTTATTCTGTATTTATTAGTACCTGGCACAGGCCCTGGTATTTTCAAAACATGATTGTTTTCACTAATGTGAAAATGTTGGGGTGCAAACTTAACTATATTGAAGTATAATCACTCTTTCTGTGGGAAATGTTACACAAATGCAAATTTTATTCAAAATACAGAAAAAAATAACAGTTGTCAGTGAAGTGTGTGTATTATTAACCTTGCTGTCAATATAAAATGGTAAAGATTAGTTCTTAATTTCTAAATGTAAACTTAATGCCGATATTTATGTGCATTTTTAAAATAGACAATATGTAGAGATCTGACTCTTGGGAAAAAAATTAACAAAACAGGAAGTACCTAAAATTTAAAGGGACACTGTCAACCTGAATAGGGCCTCAAGTGAAATTAAGTTCCAGGCAACGTCCCTGAAGGATAATTTTATTTCCTAAAATGTTTTTTTCAAGGAGGATAATGGGTTTTAATGTCTGTTTCAATTTTTTTTTTTTTTTTTGAGCATGTGAAAGATCACTTCAGTGACACCTGCCTGGCTCCTAACTTCCTCTGCTTGAGACTGGTACGCTCAAATAAAAATGGATGTCCATCCCAAGCCTAGCTGGCAGGCACATGAGGCAAATGTGGTTAAACGTGATGATTTCTGCTCGGACAGAAGGCAGAGCCCATTTGCCTTTCCCTGGGTTCGGCAGCCTCTGGCTGCACCAAACCCCGCAGAGAGAAAGCCCTTTCCCAGCTGTGGCAACCACGGAAAGATCTCCAGCGTGACCCTGCCTGGAGCTGTGTTCCTAACCAGTGGACTTGGAAGCTTTGCTGGTGTGCTCCAAAGACAGTGTATGCAGGTCCCAGAACAGATTGGTAGAGTCTCTTTTTAAAAATTGAAAGCTGTTTTTAAAAGTTAAAAAATACATATATATACACTTCTAAGGCTGGATCTCCAGCATATATAGCTTAGCTCTTAAAACTAACCTTTACCACCAACCTCTTATATCCTTGTTAGATTAAGAAAATAAAAACCTGTATTGCATAAGTCTTCATTTACAACAGTGTAAAGTAGCAGTAATGAAAAAAATCTGCAAGATAATGTAACTGAATGTTTAAGTCTTACTGAGAACACTGTCACTTTATATAAAATGAATAGTATCCTGTATCAACTTACTGAATAATATGTTAAAATGAAAACTGGAGCACCTGCACTTTGAATCCTTGCTTCTTTTATACAGATACTGAGGATTTTTTTTTAAATTTTGTTAGCTGTTTTTTAATTCGTATTTGTTCAGTTCGGGATCATGCCTACATGCCTAATCTTTATTTGCTGTTTGGAGAATATTTTCTGTAGAATACCGTTGATTTTTTTATACTCCTGTATATTGCATCCATGTAACTTGCAGATTTTTTAGCAGAAGCTATGTTTAATTCTTTTGTTTTAAAAGAATGCTTTTAAACTGTCAGATGAAGTGGTTTTTAACCACAAATAGGTAATGTGAACAAATAAAGTACACTCTGCACAGATTTGATTTTTAACTATTAAAGTCATGCTAGAGGGGGAAAGTAGGTGATTGTGGTTTATTACACAGACAGATGACTTTGGATCTTCAACCCCAGGTTTCAGAACAAAAACATTTGTTGTTTCCATGCCTGGTGTTGTTTAACACTTGCACGTGTTTAATTCCATCTGCAACAAGCGACCCACGCAAGCTTTGCTCACACTACCCAATTTCATTAAGCAGTTTTCCCTGCTGTGCTCTCATTTGGTGACAACAGTTGTTTACTTTCTAAGACCCCCAGATATTTTACCACCCATCTATGCCTTGCTATAGCTCACTAGGCGTGTGCTTTGAAGGCTTTATATAGCAGAATGGTTTTTCTAGGGTACTGGTAAGCCGAGATGTCAGCCTCCAAACCGTGGCAGTGACAGAACAGGCACGGATATCCTCAATTAGGTGAATTACATTTTTGAAACTTACCATCTATTTGTGTGTATATAAAGTTAATTTGCAAAACACGGCTGTTAATTTCTGAGCACTGTTCATGTATCCCTTGTCTCAGTCAGTTCACTGTTGATTTTTTTTTTTCTTTTGTTGGGAGTAGAGTTCTCTCCTTTACAATTTAGCTATATGTGGACTACAAAACAGTATGAAAAAGCAATATAGTCTTTCTGCATATGAGACTCTGTGGATGGGTTAACATGTGTATCAAATAACGATATTCTTTTGAAGCTGTAATCCCCATTTTGAAGAATATGACTTTGTTTTAACTTAAGATGCCAAGGCCAGAGCCGAGTGCTTTATTGGAATGCCTGGCAGCTGAATAAATTATCACAGAAGTCTTCAGCACTATGGGTTAACATCCTTAAGCGGACTGTTGACCTTTTTAAGTTTGCAGATCCCTAAAATACTTCTTTTTTTAGATGTCTGTCATGGTAAAGTGAATTTAAGCTCATCAGCAATCTTCCACACGCCCCTAGACATGCCCACACCACCTGTGAAGAACATTTGTCTTAAAAGGGCTTGCCAGCTTTGCTCCACACCCCACCCACGGGGCTGGGGGTACAACACATCGTGAAAATTATTTTGCTGGTACAACTCCTGTAACAAGAAGAGGCGTCCGCAAGCGGAACTCTGGTGTAACAGCAGCCATTTTACAAGGCAGCTGCTTTTTGTTTTGCTCCAGTAGCCTTCCTTACCTTCCTGATCACGTCACCAAAGCTCCTAAGCGTGAGCCAGGTCGTCTTTAAGAATGGCTTTGCTATAGGTAGCTGCCAGGTGAGCTGCATTTCTCCTGTTTTTTTGGGTGAGGCTGCTCACCTGATTAGGGCCACACCGAGTGGCCACCTGGCAGTTGCCTATTTGATGACAAGATCTGCTGTGACCTGTTCTTTAGTAGCTGGGTGGAAGTTGAGGAGAGGAGAGCTACAGAAGAGTTCAACTGACCAGCAGACGCCGATGTGAAACCTTTGAGAAAACGTGAGTGAATACTTTAAAAGTCTTAATCTGTATGTGAGGTTATGCCACACAAGCAAGTTGGTGTGTGGCTTTAGAAGTGCCTGTGTCTTGTGCTTTGTACGCTTTGAGATGGAGTCTCTTTAATCTGTGAACTGTAGCGTTTGCTAGGGCTGTTAGTCTCACAGCTGGGGGGGGAGGGGCGGGGGGAAGAGAGGAAGATCTTTTTCTTCTTCAGAGCCGAAATCTGTGACTGGACACTGCCACATGCTGCTTTTCTAGCTTGGGAGGAGCCTGGTGGCAGCAGGGTGCTGCCTGCCTGCCAAGAGACAGACAGCAGATGATGGAGGAGTGAGAGGTTATTTTAGAGAGCTTCTCTATTAAAAAAAAAAAAGCCATAAAGAAACATTCTTTTCAAGTTTTCTTCCAGTCTGTCTTTCAACTTACTCAGATGCTGATGGCATATGATAGTTCAATGGTGCTTATTTCCCTCACTGTAGCATCTTCCGGCTCCTGAATTTGAGGCATTGAAGGTGAGACCTGTGTTTTGAGACTTGTAAAGGTTTGTGTTAACACGAGTTTTGGGCAAGCAGACAGAAAGCTTGTGATGTATTAAACCTACTGAAAACTTGACATCGAAACTGTTGTAAAGCGAAAAGCACCTTAGGGGTTCTTATGCAGAGCCGCTGGAGCTTCTGTTATAGTGGATGTCATGTGTTAGGTGTGTCATTTATTAAGATGCCAGAGGCTGGTATGGTGTGTGTAAGGGTGCTGTGGGAGAGAACGGAATAGCTTTAAAGAGTTGGTCAAGCAAAGAGATGGTGCTTTTGCTTGGAAAGCTGGGCAGCCGGGCCTGGTCCCTCAGCTGGGTGCTCTCCAAGCTTCTGCAGCCCTCCTGTCGCGGGGTCTTCGTTACTAATCTTGCAGCAGCATTTTGAAGCTGTGGTAACTGGGTCTCTCGACAGTAGGTGGGATAGAGAAACCAACAAGAAACTGTTGGGAAGAGTTTAAATTCCAGCAGGTTACCTAGAGCAACAAAATGAAACTGGTGCATAAGCCCTGTAAGCCTACAGCCTGCCTCAATGGAAAAGCAATAGATCGGAGAAGGCAGCTGTGGCTGTACCGGTGTAGTACAGGCAGGGAGCACGGCTCGCCCAGTCCCCACCAGTTTGGGCTGGATGCATGTCGGTGAGTTCCGGTGCTGTTACTCTCCAAACTTCTGGTATCCCTGTGAGCGACTTAACTGTAATCTCGTCTGTTCCAGTTCTTGGTAATTCAGTAATAATGAGGTACGCTGTAGCTAGAAGATGCCTTTTATCAGAAATTAAATACTAACTGTAAAAAATACTTGATGCTGTTGTATCCATTTTTGTAAGAAAAATGGATTAGTCGGGTTTAGAGTAAAACATCTGGAAAAAAAGAAAATCCTGAGGAATAGCATATGGGTTTGTAGGTGAGCTCAGCCTACGGTGGAGCGAGCGTGCCTTAGCGTCCTGGCCTTTTGCTTAGCCAGAGTGTGAGGTTCCCGCGTCCGGGGCCTTCCTTTGGACCCTGGCATCAGCACCTGATGCGCGGGAGACGGCTGGCCCGTGACTGGAGCTCACCGGTTTAGATACACGCTGAGGCGTAACGTTATAGCAAGAATGAAAGCGAAGCAGTTGCATCTGTTTCTGAGCCTTATGCCCTGCTTGGAAGACAACGTTTCTGCGACGCTATTTCTATTTCTCTCTGATAGAAGATAGTCTTGAGTCAAATGTTATGTACTTCAAGCAGCAATTGTGACTTTTAATGCTCATATAAAATGCTGATTTATTCAACAGTGAAAATATAAATTAGCCTGACAGCAAACAATTAGAACAAAACTGTGGCAGCGAACATTACGTTGGAATATGGCTAGTAACAGAAACGCATGACGCATGCTGGTTGCTGTCTAAGAGTCTTTCAGTGCTGGGAATACAAGGGATGAAATACAGGACGTTAGTCTTGGCTGCAGTGCAAGATGCTCCCAATAAATGGTGGCAGGTAACATCTCAAAGCGTGTCACAGCAGGAGATAATTTAAGTCTGGTACTTTCTGCGGTACTCAATATCTCAATTTAAATTTCCTGAAGAGCTGCTTCCTCATCTTAGTTTCTAAAATAACTGGTATTTGCATAACTGACCAACTTGATGTTTGGGGTTTGGAGGGGTGGGATGTTTCTGTAGTGCAGGGCCTGTTCTATGCTTCTGAAGAACTAAAAATTGCTACAGGTGAGATCTTGTAGTTCTCATGTAGTGGCACTTTGGTATGTTAATAGAAGCGTTTGGTCTCCAAAATTCAGGAGTAGAAACAAAGGCTACCTAAGGAATACAAGAACTGAAAAACCAAGTTAATTACTTAATATAGTTTACATGGAGATGAAGGCATGGTGGAAGATACAGAGGTAAAAGTATGTTCTAGGTTTAAAAAAAAAAAAAAAAGACATTAAAATATATCAGGGTTTCTCTTTCTTCCTCCAGAGAAGTTCTCCCAAGTTCTTTTACAAATCTTGATTTTTGTTCCTGGAGTTTTGCTCTCCTGAACAAAAACTTCGAGTTAACTCCAAGAGTTAACCTTCCAGGTCCTTCAAACAAAGTCCTTGTTGTGTTTTTTTTTAATTTTGGTTGGTTTTTTGTTCTGTTGGGTTTTTGTGTGTTGGGTTTTTGTTTTGGTTTTGTTTGGTTTTTTTGTTGGTTTTGTTTTGTTTTTTTAAAAGCTTAGAGCTGCTTTTAAAGTGAAGATTTCAAGAGCAACTGACATAAAGCAGTAATAAATCTCTACCACTTGCAGCAGAGTGTGGCAGCCTACCTGTGTAACATTGTCTTACATCCCATAATCAAAATTCTGGTCCGTCACTTAAGAGAGCAATGTAGTGTTCTAGCTAAGGAAACTCAAAACTACTCTGTGCCTTCTTCCAACCCAAAACGCTTTTCATATATGCTGTATATCAAGGAAGTGAGGTCTACTTTCTGTGGTGTGGAGCAAAAGAACTTGAGAAAAGGGATGCCGCGACCTTTCAGGTCAGGTGTGGAACAAAGTGAGACGACGGCTGAGAAGCCCCTCAGCTAGCAAAGCAGGAAGCCCTTCCTCTCCCCTCCTGCAAACGCCCTTGGTCTGCGCAATACACCCCAGCGGCGACTTTGGTTAGAACAGCAGGTTGACGAAGGCCGGGGCCGTGAGGGAGTGTTAAAGGCCATAGTACACATAAATTCATAATGCGTGTCAAACTCGGACTTTCCCATTGCACAATTTCCTGTTACAACAGATGTAAGATGTCAGGTGGACTTGCATGTAAGCATGTTTTTCCGTGGTATCAGTCTAATCTTGAGAGTTAAAAACAAACACTTTTTGCATGGCTCTCGGAGTCACATTTAAATCTTATTCCTTTCTTCTGGTGTTTGATTTAAGGTACGTATTTTGGCTGATGATTTACAAACCAGAAAAGTTATGTGAGCCAGCTAGCCTTTGTTCCAGCCACTGCTGTGTTTTTCAGTTCAGCTTCCATACACACCCAGATGTTCTGCTGCTGACCATTTCAACAGTTTGTGCTGCAGTGTTATTTCCTAATAATGCTTTTCCTAGGCACAAACACAAGCCCAGTACAAGAACGATAGACACTTCTAAACAAGTTCTCAGAGCTGAAGGGGGGGAAAAAAATAAAACAAAGAACAAAAAAACCACCCAAAACACCCCCCCCCCCCAAAAAAAAGATAGGATAAAGCTTTCTCTCATATCGCAGCACACGTGGATGAACGGAGAGCATGGCTACCTGGAAATTGTTACATTTTCTAGCAGGCCATAACACACTAATATTGACAATATTTTGGAGTAACTCGTTCTTTATTTGCTACCACTATAAACATCTCTTTCCATTACACAGACATCACAGTTTACATTATTGCTTTTATACTGTGGTAAACAGAAATTTCTATTAGTATGCAGCTACCTAAGCACCGTGTGATAAGAAGAAACTGCCCCCAAGCTGTCTTGGGCTAGTTTTTTTTCTTCTAGAGAAAGACAATATATAGACTGTCACAAGAAACATCAGTCCAAAGATTGATCACCATTGTACTACAGCAACACAAAACAAGTATGACAGAAAGAAACAACAGGTTACATCTTTACCACGCATTCACTAGCAGTATTTTCAAGAATACTGACTGCTGAACTCCCACCTAACTAAATACAAACTTTTTCCATCACGATGATTCTTAAAACAAGGCTGCCCAATAATTTTTTGTAAAGTGTTTTTTATTTAAACTAGGATGGAAAAATCTGGAAAATGAATGCTTGGGGCTTTATGTGTCTGTGTTTAATCTTTTCTTTGCATTTTTTTTTGTTTTTCAAAGAGTGAAATCCCAAACTATTTATCTGAGATGCTTAAATCGGCCCCTTTTTCTATTGTCCTTTAGGACAAAATGCCCTGTTCTTTACGCTGCTGTATCAGATGACAGAAGCACAACCAGTTTAAAAACATTCTCAGTTTCTTTCTTCCTAAGTAGCACTGCCTTCAAATCACTTCGCAATCAAGTTGGTTACTTACAAAGCAATGTGTTTACTTGTTGAAAGACTAGATTTTACTTTTGCTTGTGGTAAACTACTTATCTTCAGATTAATTTGTTCATGTCATGGCACCATGTTCCAAGCATACACTAAACAACAGAAGTGGAGGTAGTTTGTTAAACAGCTGCTACAGGAACAACAACAAAAAATTTAGAGAACCACCTTGTCTTCAGTTTTAGATTTTTTTTCTAAAATTACTATTGCATATAAGCTTTCACATAGTGAATGCTTTAGAGGCAGCAAGTTAGAAAACTAACAGTACTTGCAAATTCTAGTAAGATAATACATACTTTAAAACATGACAGTTAATAAATAACAAGAGAGTTTACCAAGGTTTTATGACTCTTTAGAATAAGCCATGAGCAACAAGTTCTGGTCTTAAACAAATTGATCATATCAACTTGCAGAACGGTGCCCTTACCTCCATTCTGAATCTTCCATAAGCTTAGGACTGTTGCCCTACAACACAGTTAGTATAAAATACCGCTGACTAGTAAAACATTGTTCTTCCCTAATCCCTAAACACAAATTTACCTTTTTCCATATATTTTCTAGCTACCACCATGATATAATTAGCCTACCACTGGTGCAAAACAGGGACACCCAGTACATGTGGCAGGTGACTCCTAGCCAGAAGGACTGGGCTGCTTGATCATACAAAACTGCATGCAAATTCTAACTGTTTACTAGGAGGGTGTATTGGAGCCTAACAAACATTCACCTTAATTACTACACGCAAACTACTGCATTCCCGTGTATCTCTCTCACTCTGATGTTTGGGTTTATTTTTTTTCCTTGTATACTGCCACAGTTTACTCCCAGCTCACGCTTTGATTTTAAAAACAAAAAAAAAAAAGCTAATGAAGATGCATCTCACATTGGGCTCGATCTACATTCTACACTCAAATGTCTTAGGTGTGCGATAGGAAATTGAAATTTGACGGTTGGGCTCTAAAAGCCTCAGCAGTAGTCAAATGACCTAGTGAACAAGAAGCTGAGTGAAAGTTTCCAGGCTGGAAAGAGGAGGGTGTAGATTATTTTTGCAACTGTTGCCCCACACACACCCCAAAAAAAAGGTTGCAGGCACAGGGGAGTGTTTTAGAGAGATGGCTCCAGCAATTTGGTTACTTCCTAGCAAGCAGTAGATGAAAATAAAGAATGGGATCTCCTGTCCTGCTGCTGCTAAACATATTGGGGCCGCTTCTGAAATTCAAAAAGTCAGTCTCATGTTGCTTGCAAGGGAGATCGACAAGCAATAGCAAAAATTATTAATGAAGGAAGACAAACATGACACAAGCTGGGGCTAGAAAGTAACAGACAACTAACCTATCAGCCACTGGGAAAGAGTCTGCTTCCCACTTCCTTCCTCAGATTTTAGGAATGTTTGGTATCTACAAGGATCAGAGAAATGGAGCTCTCCTGTAGGACCTAAATCCCAGAACACCTTCCACAGGATCTCAGCTTTTTCAGTGGCAAGAATTACAGGGCCCAAGTGCCTGCGAGCAGCAAAAGAACTAGGCTTCCTGTGGTCAGTTTTGTATCTAAGCTAGTCAGTTCAGCTGTTCAGCTTACAAGCCATGGCATAACCACAGATACTCTCCCCGCAAGCATCTTCACATTACCTTTTTTTTTTTTAGTAACTAGCATCAAACCAACACAGATGAGATGAACCCTTCTCCACCCTACACGTTAAACTTAAGAACTGTTTAACTCTCGTCTATACCTAAGGTATCATAAAAAAAAACCCAGAACTGTGTTACCTCATACATATATACCGTCTACTCTGACCAGGAGCTTTCCCACAAATAAGAGATCACCAGCATTTAAAGGATCAAGAGCAATTGGGTGGATGCAGTGCAAGAAGTCACTAGTTACACAATACAGACTCACAGAATGACCGAGGTGGGAAGGCACCTCTGGAGATCAACTAGTCCAACCCCCGGCTCAGTGCAGGGTCACCTAAAGCAGGCTGCTTAGGACCATGTCCAGTTGGGTTTTGATTATCTCCAAGGAGATGTAGTATTATATATTATAATAATACATTTAATACTTATGTAGTGTAACATCACTTATTACAGAAAGGGATTTGTGGTTTTTTTTCTTGTTGTATTCAGTATTTCTACTCTTCAGGAAGTTGCTCCCACGTTCTTGTAGTAGAATTTAAGATAGAGCAACAATTTCCACCCCCCCTTCCCTGTAGCAACAAGGAAACCTCAACAGTATCCTGAGGTGTTTGAGACTCAGGGATATCAGGTCTAGAAGTTAAGTAATTTACCTGAGATGATTAAAATAAAAAAACCAAATCATGGAAGCTTCTGTTAGCATACAAATTTTGTGCCACTGTGTGCTATTTAGGTATATACTGAAAGAATCTTTCCCAAATAACTCAAGCTTCTAAGGCTATGATCTGGTTACGGAATCAAAATAAAACACTGATTGCGTAAAGCAGAAGGCACTTATTTAATAGTAGGTTTTAGAAAATGAAGTGATGGTCATACCAAATCTGTGTAAAGTTGCTTTAAGCAATAATTAGTCACAATACAAATATGAAGTCTTATTGACTAGATTGTCTCAGGATGCCAAGATTAAGGAACATGTTGCAGTTGCATCCCTTCCATTGAAAATATATCTTTGTTAGATACTTGTACTCAGGTGTGAATTTATTTTCACAAAACAGGGACTGCAGCTGCAATAGAGGTTTTTAATAAGTGAACTTTATCAAAGCGCTAAACTAACTCTCTCATACTTTCACTAAGAATACCCCATTAGCTGCTAAAAGAAAGGACTGACAACAGATACAAAGTCAAGCAGCCTGATCAGCTGAAGTGAGATTACAACAAATTGAAGATTTTTACAGTAGGAATATTTTTAGAAGGAGCAGCTTTAGTCTGAGGATCTGATCCTCACACCGATGATTTCTGGTTCTGGTTTTTTTGCAAACTAAGCTTTTTCCAAGCATAGCATTGCTGGTAAAAATCCATAGAGGGAAAAAAAAAAAACCAACAACCAAAACCAAACAAACAAACAAAAAAAAAAAAACACAAACAAAAAAACCAACCAAAAAACCCCCCCTTCCTTAGCTAGAAGTAATTTCTAGTAAGTACATCAGTATGTTGATGGATTAAGCCACCTCTCCAAAATCATAAGCAACTAATACGTCCCCTTCGTGGACCTCTTCATTACAGAGAAATTTAACATTGAGTGAACGATCGACTACATATACAGAATAAGAACACAAAAAGTCTAAAACCAGAGTAATTTCAACTAAAAGAAGTTTTTTAAAAGACAATTAACAGTCAAACCTATTCATGGGAAACATGATGTGGCATAAATACCTGGTTCATGTTCCTGCACCAAGAAGTATAAAAGAAATTATGAAAGCAAGTGATCCAGAGGCTCTTGAGATTTGTGGGTTGTTTTTTGTGTTGGTTTGTTGGTTGTTTTTTGTTTTGTTTTAAAAAGCTGTCCTTTGGAGAATAGCATATAAAGACCTGTAAACAGAGGTTGATTGTCCAAGCTTTCTTAACTGAATTTTGATTTTTTTTTTTAAATGTAAAAAAAAAAGTTCTATTGTTAAACAGTTTTTGGTGAAACATGCAAAACTTCCATCCAAATGCATAATTCCATTTTTGATGCAGAACCTCACAGACTGCAGAGGAGTTAAGGTTTCTTTGTATTTTGTAAGGTTAGTATCACATCACAATGCAGTAGAAGTCCCTTAATTTTTTCATGGAATTTCTCTCTGTACTGGTTGAAGTGCATAATGCTTTCTGGTTCTTCTTCAAACCAGAACTTGTCAAACTCAT
Organism: Burhinus bistriatus; assembly: GCA_013397275.1. Taxonomy (NCBI): domain Eukaryota; kingdom Metazoa; phylum Chordata; class Aves; order Charadriiformes; family Burhinidae; genus Burhinus; species Burhinus bistriatus. Next base: position 132,973 of record VYXH01003249.1, on the reverse strand, counting down.
AAACCAGATAACCTGTGAAGAAAATAAAATACTGATCTGCAAAAGCAACCTCCACAATAATCTGCCTTGATCTAGTTAGACCTGGAATGATCCTTTAGACTCTATTCAATCCCTTAAAATAGGGAGCGTCCCATCCTCGTCAACAGCAAGCTTTTGGACACTGTAATAATGAATAAAAAAAAATAAATCTGCAAATACTGAGTTTTCAGACTGCAGCCTCTAATATATGGAAAGCCATGCAAATTTATCCCTTAAACATATGTTTCCGTAGTGCAACATTTAAGCATCAGGTGCATTTCCAATACCTGATCCAAAAGATAAACAGCTTGCTCTGACGAATGAGAAGAGTGGAAACGCACTCCAAAAAACCTAAATTCTATGTTGTAGGCCTTCCCCCGGTAGCCTGTACTAAAGAAGCTACAGATACTTACAGTAAAACTGATGGAAGTGCTCCATCTGCGGCGATCCAGAGACCATGTTGTACAGATGAGACTTTAAAGCACCATTCTTAAGTAAGCTGTATGCCATTTCTGTCAGATTGATTCCAACTATTGCATAAGAATATCTGCAACATCAATCATAAGTCACGTTTTACCTTGTGGATCAAAGGACTTAAAAGCTTCCCTGAAACAGGCTGCATTAGGATAACTGTAAGAGTCAATTTTTGCTAGAATACTTTTTGACAAGCTGACTCCGGCCTGCAGACAGCTCTTTCCATTCCCTGGTGCATCCAACCACGTAAAAGTTATTTAAAAACATTAGTTTCCTACACAATAGTATGGCAAATGCCTCCATTAGGCAATAATAAGATGGTAAGGCTCATCAACGTTGACCTCAATTTGCTCATTTGACATCATTAAATCTGCTGAAATATTAAAAATCAGACGTTGCTGCAGTACAAATGGAATGACCACCTCAACCTGTTCTTCAAGACAAAAAAAAATGTGGTTTTCTATTGCACGGTATAGAAAGCACCACAACAGAAATTCTTAAAGGACCATTAAAACAAGTGTTTCTGGGGGAAGAGGGGAAAAAAAGAATTAATTTGTGTCAATGATAGGGGTATTTAATTGATCAAAATGTCTCCGATATCCTATTCATGATCTAGTAGCACAGGGTAATATTATTTACAATTGAAGCCATGAAAGCCTCCCATTCTTGGTAGGTGACTGAGTTAACCGGGGACTAGATGGTCAGGTGAGATACAGGTTTACCAGCTTGCCTCTGTATCTGACTGGATCTAGAGTATATTTCCCTGTAAAATGAGCTAAATCTTTTAATATGCAAAGTTTTCAAAAATGAAGTTAAAGTTGAACAACAACAAAACATCTATTTCTATACACTTATTAGAAAACAGAAACCTAGCAAAAAAAGGGACCTTAAGAGATAATCTATACCATTCCAACAGAGGATCAGTAAGAAGGCAAAAATAAGTATTAATTTCTAAATCTAATCTAAGTCTATTACAAATAAAGCTAACTGTGATGTTAAAGGTGTTCACTGTGTTAACGAAAACTAGTATTTTGCAGCATTTTTGTCCCCACGTCTATTCTGGAAAAAAACAGCTGCACATAGTTCCCAGCCTGAAACTGGTTTCTGTGTTCGGTTTCTCATGCCTTTCTGCTTTGGCCCTTTTTTTCACCCTTTAATGGAAAAAAACACAAATATTTTCCTCTATATTTTTGGGACACATACTTGGCAGTCTTCACATGAGCTCTTACACAGAACAAGCAGAAAAAGTCATATAGTGACTTACCCCAGCTTTGGGTGATTTGAACGAGAAAGGATCTGACGAGCTTCGTTGGTGTAATGCTTACTAAAATACCTGTTCGTGTAAAACAGGATCTTCCATTAGTTTTAAGGTTCATATAAAAAAAAAAATCCATGTATTCAACATCAAAATGTGTAGCTTTATACTAAAATTGAATACTAGTCTGTACTGAAAAATGGCACAAAACAAAGACCAAGGAAAAGGTAGCAAATTAAATTATATTCAGCATGAACTAATACAGAAAAAAATCATTGCGATCTGAACACCAAATAGAAAGTTCCCCCAAGTCCACAAATTAGCTTAGCAAAGTTATGCAAGCCTGCCTATTTTACAGTAATTACTTCAGGAATTTTACTTGTCAACTTAATCCTGACAAGTTACTTTCTAAGTTATAACCTACCAAATCTAAAATATGACAACGAAAAAAATAAGGTGTCTTGGGCAACTTTCTATTCCTCCCCTCACTTGTTGGCCTCTACCTAACCACACGCCTACAGATGTGCAGCTGCTAGAAATGTTGATTTATTTAGAAAATACTGTTTTTCACTGTAGAGAAGCCACCGTTTCTATTTGCTTCTATTCAGTCTTTATTAGAAATAGCACTAACTAAAGAAAATACATAAATATTGAAAATTATTCACAACAGAATTTAAATACTTCTTTTCACTTACACCAGATTCACCAAGCCCAGCAGGCCCATTCCTCTGAAGTCTGTTTTGGGATCATCACCTTGGAAGCCAATGTCACACCACTGCTTGGTGATTCTGGCCTTCAGATTCTCATGAGGCATCAGCAAATTCCAAAGCTGCACAAATATGCTTCCATGTTATGCACAGCTGCTAAAGTATTTGAAGTCACATCATTCAGAACGCTTGCTGCTGCACATTAGAAACCATTCACCAAGGAACAAGATACAATCTGCACGCTGTCTTCTCTGTTAGAGGTAATCTGGAGTCATACTACAATGGCTTACTTCAGCAATTATGAAAATGCTTACATTTAACATTAAATGCGATAATTTCCCTTCACAGACAAAGCCACTGTATCGATACTAAAGAAACACAGACTTGCTTAATATATTTGCACAGTAGAAGCTATTTAAAAAAGGCTCAAGCAGTATTATATTATTTGCTTGCTATTATTTATTGTTACCTAAAATACATTACTGATAGTTTTTATCTTCCAGCATTAAACTACCCTTTTTGACATTGACTGGGATGCAGTAATAAGGAAACATTAGTGTCTCTTTTATTTAGTAATTATTGGTTTACGAAGTTAGACGTGCATAAGGTTAAATATCTTTAGTTACGATCCTTCAGTGACCCGTTACAAAATTATTTTGCTACTTAGGTGTTGTTGTTCATTCTGATTTCACACAAAATGATCCCAGTGCAAGTAACTCTACTTTACTAATTTGTTTGGCTTTGATGTTGTATTTTAATGTGTCATTTCTATAGTGGTTTAGCAGTTCACAAGTAAAAAAGAGCTTTAAATAGGCCAGCTGATAAGAATACTACCAATACATTAAGTTCATTCAAGCTGCTGGACTTGGAGGGGAAAAAAACCAAACAAACAGCTTTTGTATTTAAAAGATTATTTTCACCTCAATTAATTGTTCCTCATGTTCTTCGTTATCCGAATCATACGGGACCTTCCTCAGATTTTCCACATTCAAATAAAGTTTTTTATAACCTGATATCTGCAGTAAGGATATATGCAGATTTGTCTTAAACCTGAAATAATAACAAAACACCACACGCAGAAGCTATAAAGAGGCACAGTTAGCCATAAATTCTTGCTTGAACTACCTGGTAAGACTTTTCTTATGTTAATGTAACATGAACACCAGAATTAGGAAATGCTTTATGTTCACCTTTCAAACTACAGCGTATTGGTGAAGTATACTGTTACATCGATCATATTTCTACTTAAAAAAACAAAACAAAACACCACAAACCCCAAACCTCTAGCTGGTCCCAGTGCTGCACAGTCAGGCCCTATTCACTTAAATTATGGAAGTAAAAAAATAACTAAAATCTGTGATGACACAAGAGAATTCTGTATATCATCCCAACCTCTGTACCTTCACCTACCCCAAACTTTTTGTAAGTCTTAAAGTGAAACTTTGTCAGAAATACTTACGCTTCAAAGAAGCATTTCATTAAACTTTAGTTTTGACTATTCACAATTTTTCTGCTCAATTACTCATAATTACTTATGCAGGTGAATGCAAACATTAATCAAGCACCACTATACTCTCTCAAATATATCTAAGCAATTACATAGTTCATGAATCAACCTGTGTGATAATCTTATTACTTAGAAATAAGGAGTAACAGAAGTGACCTGCAATATAGAGATGCAGCTATCCCAAATCCATGTCAATTAAAACTGCAATTTATTTTCTAGAACTGAAGAGGACATAACCATACCTTATTTTCTAATTTCATTCTCAAGATTTGTGCCGATTGGCCTAAATATTGTATCATATTAAGCAACTGCAAGAACGTCCCAAGAAGTCAGAATTATCTGCCATGAAGAACATGTTCCAAACATACCCTGTATCCTTCTGTTCAATTTTCTTTTCTTTCATTACATCTCTGACACACTTGTCCACTTCAGCTTCCTCAACATGTACAGCATTTCTTAAAACCTAGGAAGTTAACACAGTAAAAAACCTCATGAGGAACACAGAAATCTATTTCTCAGCTTCTGTATACCTGCCATGTACGTATTCTTTACTGTAAAAGAAGAACGGTCAATTTATTGCAAATGTTTAGAATAAATGGGCTCAAATTGCATATAAAAGATCTGCAATAGTTACATACAAGCATAACTTGTAACTTTGTCAGACTGTAAACAACAATCTTTACACAGGATTCCCATAAAGAATAAATAAAAAGCTCAAGACTGTTTAGTCTAGGTTCTCGTTTGCTTTCAAATGCTGAATTGAAACATGTTCTTCCTAATCCATTTGAAACAAATGCAGCTATCGAGTAGCAAAAGTGAGAAAACTTCAATAAGGAAATAATGCTTCAGAATTAGGGCACAGTGAACTAATGAAGCTGAGGTTTCAGTGCTGGGATGAAACAAAAGAACTTAATGTAAGATACCGCTATTCCGCAGTCCTCTAGAGTAAAGGGCAAATACCAGTAATGATAAATACACACTGGCCACCTAAAATCACTGCACAACAATTTAACTTCGTCTTCTCAACTTTTTATGGTCACAATGCACTCCTCAATATAATTTATGCTAATATCAAAGCAGCTTCATTTCAGTAAAGCAAAAGGTTAACTCTTAATAAATTTGATATAATCATTTAATTAAGAGATGCTAAAAGATCCACCCATACTGTGCTCTACTGCAACAAAGATGCTTGTAGCAGTTACTAATTCTCTCTCAACGTCACATTGCAGCAAGCAGCTAGAAAAAGGGAGAATGCAGTCCCCCCACTGTCTAAAGAAGAAAAGTTTTATTCAAGATACACAAATTTGAGGGTTTAAAGTGTTAGCTTATGTCTAACTGCTACAGAAGAATTGGAAGGAGCTTGTCGGTTAAATGTCGGCCTGCGAACTTGCCTTACATTTTTTTCAACAACTCAAGACATTACTGTATACGCTGCATCCAATTGCTTTATCCGCATCATTTACCTATATCACACCTCTGGTTTCTACAAAAACAGCAAAAGCGATTGTTGTGACAGGGAGAACTGACCCTCTCCAAGAACAGAAGCTCTGCATAACGGCTTGTCTGACTTGCTGCTAGAGAGCAAGTAATCTTTCAGACAGATGGAAGCAAACGCTTGTAGGGACATGGGGTTATTTTTGAGAAACCTTAATTAACCTTAGCATACAGAACCCAAAATGCTGTTTTCTCCTCTGCTTTTTATTCCTCTACTTTCCTCCACCCTCAAAAAGTAAATGCACATGTTCTCTTCTGGGATCTGTCTCTGAAAGAAGGTTTTATTAGAGTTTAATCTCTAGTATCTTTTACCTTATTCTTTGATGATTCCAGTGAATGTTCTGCAATACAAAAAAAGTAAATGTCACAGTTAAATTGAACTGAATTGTTTTAAGTAACTGACAATAGGTGTTCCTGTGGCATGTAAGTATTATAAAATTTTGCATGCCTTTTATACAAGTAATTAATCAAAAATTACTCAAAATCAACAGGTATCAGGTAATTGAAGGTCTTAATTGAAATAGATTTTTTTTTTTATAATCCCCAAGTGCAATGCTGAAAATAGACTCGGATTTTTTGAAACATCAATCAATTACATGTACAAGAACAAAGACAAATTTGAAAAGGTGTCAAGACAAAAATACATCTCTTGATATTTTTCCATTCTTAGAAGTCTTTTTGTGTTTATTACTGAAGCATAAGGAAGCAAAGTTACTTCCTCAAACTACTGTTAAAACAGCAAAAACTATAAATAGTTTCTTAAATTACTATTTTTACATCAAAATTCTGCATCAAGCAGAATTGTGTGTTTCATCACTCTTCTTCCCTCCCCCCAAAAAATGCATTCATGTCTGTTCTGTGTGGCTTTTTTAATAACAGGAAGGCAAGAACGTACACAAAGTGATGGGAAGACTGAGGAAAAATTTAAGATGTCTGATTCACTTTTTGAAGCCAAGTGGAAGCAGGCAAGGAAACTAGATCTGGCATTCTGATTTAGAGTTCTCATAGAATAGCCAGGAAGAAGAGAACAGTGAAAATACGATCAAGGGGATGCATGCTGCACCTGAGACAGGTTCTGGTTTCCAACGATCGCTTTTCACGTTTCTAAAGATCTAAACCAGTCCTTGGGGAGACCTTATTGCAGCCTCCCAGTACCTAAAGGGGGGCCTACAGGAAAGATGGGGAGGGACTCTTTATCAGGGAGTGTAGTGACAGGATGAGGGATAACGGTTTTAAACTGAAAGAGCGGAGATTTAGATTAGATATTGGGAAGAAATTTTTCACTGTGAGGGTGGTGAGACACTGGAACAGGTTGCCCAGAGAAGCTGTGGAGGCCCCATCCCTGGGAGTGTTCTAGGCCAGGTTGGATGGGGCTTTGAGCAACCTGGTCTAGTGGGAGGTGTCCCTGCCCATGGCAGGGGGGTTGCAACTAGATGGTCTTCAAGGTCTCTTCCAACCCGAACCATTCCACGATTCTACGATTACCTATGCTCAGCGTCCGCTGCGCCCCTGCCTGCAAGCCATCAAACACACGCTGCAATTCGCACTTCCGAGTCAGCAGCCTCAAGATCCACTTCAGCCAAAACCGAACGTAGTTGCTGTACAGGAACCCCCAGAAATACACCAACATCTTCTGCGAGAGGAAAGCCCGGCGTTAGCAGGAGGGCCACGGCGGCCACAGCCCCCCTTCTCCCCTCAGCCTCCCTGCCCCGGTACCGCCGTCCCAAAACACACACCACCCCCGCCATCCCCCTCCAGGGGGGCAGCCCCAGCGCCGCCAGCTCCCCCTCAGTCCCGCGCCGCCCTCACGAGCCGGTTAACGGCCAGCGCGGCCGGGCAGCCGTTGGGCCGCAGGCGGCCTTCCCCGCAGTGAGGGGAGCGGCCACCCGCCCCCGCGCCCACCCTGGCGGCGAGTTAGCGGCGCCCGGCCGCCGCCAGCATCCTCCGGCCGGAAACCGCCTTCCCCGACCTGGAAGTGACGGTAGGGCGGAAGGGGCGGTGGGGCGGTGCCTTCCCCGGCCCGCTGGCTGCGAGCGGCCGTGCCGCGCCCTCCTCGGGGAGCCCGGCTCCGTTCCCTGAGGGGGCAGCGGCGGCGGCTGCCTGGCCGCCTCCTACTCGGTAGTCGGAGGGAGCCCCGGGCAGGGCGGAGCGTAGCTGCATGCCCTCTGCAAGCGCTGCTGCCTTCCAGGCGCGCTGGCGGCGGGGCAGAGGGCGGTGGGAGAGGGGGCAGACCCAAGCGCTGCCCTGGGCTGGCCGGCGCCGTGTGCGGACGGGCGGCCTGGCTCCGGTAAAGCACCTCCTGCCCCAAGAGCCCGGAGGCCTTGGCTGTGGGAGGCGCAGGCGGGGGTGGCGGGGGTGCCGCCCTCGGTAGTGGCGTGGAGGCCCTCGCCCCAGACGTTACTCTGTCAGCCATGGCCCGCCAGCCGGGACACGGCACTCCCGCCTCAGGGCTGGCCCCGGTGCTAACCGGGGAGTTGGCGCAGGCGGCCCAGCTCGTACCCGGGCCAGAAATCGGTGTATTGTCTTGCTAGTTAACGCCTCTTCACCTCGTTCCTGGTGCCTTACAAAAATACAGTCGGGGATCGCTTGTGCTTGTTTAAGTGTATACGAAACTGTGCTTGAAGACTCGTTGCTTGGCTCTGCTATAGCTGAAGGCAACGCTGATCAGAAGGATGGTACAAATTGAGTTGGGCTGGATGCTTTTAAGGAGGGGTGCTTTGGCATGGCTCCTGCTTTGCCATTGCTGAATGGAGGTTCAGCCTAAGTGTTTCATTTAGTTGCGGTCAGTACTTCTGTTATAGTATAATTAATGATTATTTCAGTAAACATGGGTTGAACAGTTCCTTTGAGGACAGCAGAAGGAATTCCTATTCCTGAATTGTATGCAAAATTTGGAGGGTTGAAAGGGAGCTGACAGACTTGCTTGACCACATTCTGGTACATTTTTTAATATGAGGAAATTGAAGTACCTTTTACACAGAATCAAAAGCCACACAGCAGGTCTGGTGGCCTGTGTCCCACAGAGGATTTCAGAGGGTGGACCAACACATTTGGCATCCTCCCTTTGGATTTTTACACTTGTAGGTGTGCAGAGTTTCATGTGGGGGAGAGTGAACTTCAGTTGTTTGCAGATCTGGTTCCTACTCTTAACAACTATGACGAGAGATAGTGTGTGTTATGAGGCAGCAGATGGTCATTTTTTTCAGTGTAACTTCTTAAGTGAGTAATCTGACTTCTAAAGCATTGGAGTGCTACTGAATGAAATTAAACTAAAAAAAATATTTCTCTTTTATTAAAAAGTATTATTTGGTGACAGGATGGCATGATGGTTCTATCACATCACCTACATATAAGTCAGTCCAAGATAGCCAAAACCCAGAAAATATCTGGAAAAAATATCAAAGATCCAGTGCCTAAGAACTGATAAATCGGAAGAAAGAAATTTGTCTGCATTGCAGGACCTGGGTAAACTACAGCTCCCACCTACGTTGTACAGGAAACAACTCTGAGCAAATAATCCAGATCAGGAAAAAAAAGATTGCGCTACACCTCCCATCTGACGATTTGGCAGAGCACTGCTGCTGCAGTATTTAAACACAACTAGGCTGAAAACTTGTTGTCAGGAGAAACCTGACTTTCAGCAGCAGTGAGGTGTTACAGTTTGATGTTGGGAAGGTGGAGGAGTTGCAACAACATGAAGACATGGGAGGGTGGTCAGGTCCTTGCAGCCAGCCTTCATGCCCGTGCTGAGATAGTTCATGAGCTACCGGAATGCATTAGAAAGTCCAGCAGGTGCATCCTTAAAGCGTGGGTATGTGCAAACAGCACTGAGAGACATTTCTAGCTGATGAGACTTTTGTTGATGTATACCAAAATAAAACCTTCCTACTGCTTCATGGGTTTCATTTTCCATTGTGTCTTTTAATTGATTAAATAGCTTCATATCATAGAATCATAGAATGGTTTGGGTTGGAAGGGACCTTTAAAGGTCATCTAGTCCAATCCCCCTGCAATAAGCAGGGACATCATCCACTAGATCAGGTTGCTCAGAGCCCTGTCCAACCTGACCTTGAATTTTTCCAGGGATGGGGCATCTGCCACCTCTCTGGGCAACCTGTTCCAGTGTTACACAACCCTCACTGTAAAAAATCTCTTCCTTATATCTAGTCTAAATCTACCCTCTTTTAGTTTAAAGCCTTTATCCCTGGTCCTATCACAACAGACACGGCTAAGAAGTTTCTCCCCATCTTTCTTACAAGCCTCATTTATGTATTGAAAGGCTGCTATAAGGTCTCCCCAGAGCCTTCTCTTTTCCAGGCTGAACAATCCCAACTCCCTCAGCCTGTCCTCATAGGAGAGGTGTTCCATCCCTCTGATCATTTTCATGGCCCTCCTCTGGACCTGCTCCAACAGGTCCATGTCCTTCTTCTGTTGGGGGCTCCAGAGCTGGACACAGTACTCCAGATGGGGTCTCACCAGAGCAGAGGGGCAGAATCACTTCCCTCGACCTGCTGGCCACGCTTCCTTTGATGCAACCCAGGATATGGTTGGCTTCCTGGGCTGGGAGCGCACATTGTTGGTTCATGTGTGGCTTTTCATCCAGCAGTACCCCCAAGTCCTTGTCGGCAGGGCTGCTCTCAATGCCTTCATCCCCCAGCCTGTATTAACACTGGGGGTTGCCCCAACTCAGGTGCAGGACCCTGCACTTGGCCTTGTTGAACCTCATGAGGTTCACATGGGCCCACCTCTCAAGCCTGTCCAGGTCCCTCTGGATGTCCCCCTTGTTGACAATACATTGCAGAATACTTCTCTGTGTTATAATTAGACTTTCTGAGGTAAGCTTGAAAATTTTTAAGCCCTTGTTTTAAAGCACTTCTGAAATGTGAGAGTTTAAAACATGCAAGTTTTAATCTACTTTATACTTTTTTTTGCTCGTACAATGTTTTCTTTACTTAAATCTGTATTTTAAAGTAAAATCTGTAACCAGTTACATTTATTTATTTAAAAATACTAAAGCATGTGTTTTTGACCGGGTTTTTTCACAGCCTTTTATAACTTGTTATTAAAAAGATAGCTTATTTACTGTAAATAGGGCGGGAGATAAAGGTGATTATACCAAACTTGGTAATTTCAGGTGTATTAATTTCTCTTTAGGTTCCAGACTTGGTCATCTTTTTCAGTGTATAACAAGCCAGTGTAAACACTTGACATCACAAAACTTCATTGGGTTCTTTACAGAACTGAGCGATCCAGCTGCGAGCATGTTTAATTTTACACAAATGTTAGCACTTGAGTCATGCAAGATGCTTCTGTATCATCACATTCAGTCAATTCATAAATTATATTAGGTGAAAAATTCAAAGTGGTAGCTTAAGAAAAAAGTTCTAACTTCGTTGTTTTGTGTTCAGTAGTCGCCTTCCAGCATTTCCTTCACAGACTTTGGTTGAAGGAAAGATAAGGACCTACTGTTTACCTTTTAAAATTACATTTCTTAGGTGACAGCAGGGCAAATAAAAGGTGACTTTAACCAGCAATATCAGTTGGATCTCTACGCAGCCAGAAAACTTTCCATGGCAGCGACTATTACCCATTGTTACTGGTAGTTATTTGTTCGTGTACCCTTGTGGATGAAGGACAGCTGCAAGCCACATGCAAAATAATCCATTACTTGTTTCACCCATGAGCCTGTATTTTGTCAAATATTTATCTTAATCTTTCTTATCTCTGCTCTTGCATACACACAGATGTGTGAGAACAGTATCGAAAACGCGAGACGATCATCTGAGCAAGAAAAGACATTCGGTTACAAAGCATGAGGACACGCCTAGAAACTCTTTCTTGCAGGTAAGCTGCCTCCGTGGAACTCGTCCACTGAATGACTTCCTTAGTGTAAGTATTAGAGATTACTCAGCCACATGTTCTCTACAGTATTTTTGAAGATGATCGATTTGCCAAAAATGCAGAAAGTCTGCTGCTGGGAGGTAGAACTGGTCTGAAATATCTAAGCCTTCAAAAAACCCCTGCCCATCTTATTCCAGTTGTACGTGGTTCTTGAGCACATGAAATAACATACGAAGAGAGCACTGGGAGGAAGAGGTTGGGAAAGCATGAAGCAAGAAAGAGGGCCTATTTGCAAATACATCCCAAGGCAGTGGAAGTTCATGACATTTTCAGCTATTAGGTATTTTGATATTTTTTTTTTTTGAGGAACAGTTAACACACTACCTCATCGTAACTTAATGTGCTAGTCTAAGAAGTCAGCATTAAATAAATGATCACCACAACTCAGCATGGCTGAGTAACTGCGTCTGCTTTAGCGTCAGCCTTAATAAATAACATCTAATAAGTTCAGCGGCAGTCTCCACAGAGGTTCCCTGTACAGTGTGTAGGTTTGTTATTAGTTTCTGGAAATATGTGATGGGTTTGTTTGGTTTTTTTTCTTACTGGCTCTGAAAATAAGCTAAAATTATGTGTGTGTTAGTTTTCTGTTATTCTTATCTTCAGTAGCCCTCCTGCTTGACCACATCATTTACATGTTCACTTTGGCTTTGTAACAGATAAAACACCAGCCAGTCAGCTAAAAGGCATTTTAGTCATTACATGTGATATATTTAATGTTTATTTATTCCTCTTAGTTCTAATTCTATTTTACTGCACATGTGGCAAAATCTACGTTGATCCTTCATTAAAAGTGGTGCCTTGAGCTTTTAGTTTGTTAACTTGGAGAGGGAAATGGTGATGAGGGGGCAGCAGCGTAAGAGGATTGAGTTGTCATCACATTGGTTAATATGAACAATTACAAATACATATTCAAAGTGTAGCTTAAAGAAGATTTGTCATTAAAAATGTCAAAGGTATGGTCAGAAACAGAAGGAAGAGGGCAGTTTAGAGTGAATGAGTACAGATCAGGAATAGTGAGATCTAACTCAAGGTTTCACAGTGATTCATGGCGCCATACTCAGGTTTTTAGTTCTTCATTTGTATGCCGATGCAGGCTACTAGCAGTATCCTGCATTATTAATGAATAATAACATTTATAATTCAAAATAATTAGTAAACAGAGCAGTCAACCCATCCATATCATCATTCAAACACGGGAAGGTCACACTAACCTCGCAAAAGCAGCAATGTACGGTTTGGGGAGTCTCAGATTAACTTTCAAAAAAAGGATATAGTTATACTGTTGGCAGTATAAAGAGTGGCACTTAAAGGCAGCATTCACATTAGGACTCCAGCATGCTTGTGTCTGGACACCAGTGTTTGGTTTGCTTCACACAACACTATTCCAAAAGATTTAGGGGTTTGGTATAAGGTGAGATGCAATTGTTAAGTAAACGCATAGAGAAAAGGAGGGAAGAGATATTGTATTAATAATACAAGCATAATTTTATAAATACTATATACTTTGGGTAAATAAGGCAATAAGTTATATATGCTGGTAATAAGAAAATAGGTAACAGATCAGATAGCAGTCAGCTTACTGCTTTTAGCAGCTGACCAAGTCCAGCGTGATTTCAGAAGTCATTCTTTAGAGCTTTGCATCACAGAATGGGAAACCATATTTTCTTTATCGCACATGTGGAACGTGGGGCTTAGATTTGTGAGCAGGGAGCCAGCATGTCAAAGTGAAAGCCAGCTGATCAGGTATGAAAATGAGGGCTTTTTTCCTCCTAAAACATAGGTGGTTCTTTTAACACCATGTGCCTGTAACAGATGCCAGGAAGCTCTCTAAGATTTCCCTTCTCTTCATAAACTATGTTATAGAAGATGTATTCTAAACAGTGACGAGTTTTTCGTTTGCTTATGGGTTGCTGAGGACCTAAAAAGGAAAAGAGGTGTGCCTGCCATAATGGGAATGGCAGAAGTAAAATACCTTTACCAGCAGACATTCGAATTTCATCAGGTTACATTTTGCAGCTGCATTCCCTCCTTTTTTTCTTTATCTTTTTTTTTTCTTGCAAGATGAAAAGCTTTGTTTCTTTTCTCTGACCGGGCTGAAGGCAGGTATTTAATCGTACGCTACGGCTTGGTTTCCTGATACCATCTTATATAGCAATATGCAAATAAAGGCATCATTAGCTCTGCCTTGCGAGGAAGTGGGGGGCCGGGGCGGCGTGCATGACCCCGGCCGGGGCGGC
>VYXH01003249.1:73896-118599 GCA_013397275.1 Burhinus bistriatus | reverse complement strand
GCGGAAGAGGAGGGTTGGGCGAGGGGGGGGGGGGGGGGGGGGGGGGGGGGAAGAAAAATTAATAAAAGTTACCAACAACCATCTGTGTGAGGAGGGAAAGAAGAAGTCTAAAGGTGATCGCCGTGGCTGTCGCTTTTTAAGTGTTCCTGTTTTGAATGTCACTCGGGGAGGGCAAAGTAGCATTATCTGTTCCGCAGCTGTATTTATGCCTCACGTACGGTCACTTTTCCATGTGTATGTTTTCTGCCCCAGAATGCAATGTTCAATTCAGGAGAAAGAAAAAAAAAAAAAACCACAACCAAACCAAAAACTGAGTATTTATATTTTTATTTATAAACTTTAAAATTACATAATATCTTTTTAATAGGTTATGTAGGTGGCACATGTCGGATAGATGTACAGAAAGCCACGTCTAAGATTCTCTGAGCCTACACAGGAAAGATAAAACTGACGCTATTTTCTGAAAACAAATTAGAAGAGCGCTCCAAATAGTACCTGTGAGGCCTCCAGACATGGCTTGTTACGTGGCAGTTTGGGGTGACGCTGAGAGAGGGTGGATCTTGAAGTGCTTCCTATATTACACCTTTACAAAAGGTCTGCTTTTATAGATGTAGAAGAATTAGAATAAGCCAATTTGGAATTTCTGGGATGAATACGGAACTCTGACTAGCTGTTAATTTACTTATCTTAATTGTTTCTGTGACAAATAGAAGCGGCAGTAGAAATCGTGGCCCCACAAGGGAATATCGAATAGAGTTGAGACAGTGCTGATCCTGCCTTTATCGTTTCTTGTCAACTCCATGGTTGTTTATCTTACAACACTTGACGCTTTTCTCAGTGGCAATCCTGCTAGGAGTGGGGAAGGAGAAACAGAAGTAAATGCAGGGTGTGTCTTAAGAAACTAAGATCCAAGAGATGATAGAATGAAAGCGTTTGTCCCATCCGCATTTACCACCCCTATCACCATGTTATTCTGTGACTCCTCGTTGCTGAAATTCCATTTTCATTCCGCTTTCTTTTTGGCCTTTCTCTGCTGGCATTCAGTGCTGCGCTGTTTTGCTTTGGGTTTTTTTTTTTGTTAGGTTTGTTGGGGGAGAGGGTAATATGTGTTGTGGTATATATGCGTATGTGTTGTTTTAACTTTTCTCTTTCCACAGTTGTCTCCTCCTCCACAGTAAACAGAGTAACTAATTCCTCTCAGATGGTATCATTTTCCTAATTATTATTATTAGCACCTGTTTTCTTAACAAGCTTTTAACCATTACAAATGGAAATAAGTAGTGTTCAGGGACACGTTCTCTCTTAAGGTTGGTAAATATCACAGATGTGTAAATGATTTGATACTAGTAACTAAAGGAGGAGGTAATAGCATGTGGTGAATGACTTTAAGTTTATTTCGCTGGAAAGACAGTCTTTGCTCCTGAGTGGTGTTAAAAGACAGAAGCCTTCTACCCATCCAAAAACCCAGGAACAACCCAATGTCGTTACCTTTTTCCACAGAGAGAGAAGCGTCGGGAGCAAACCAACTAATGCTCTATTGTTGTCACAGAGTATCTACTTAAGAAAGTGGTTTGAAATTAATCTTTTTCTCTGAAAACAGACAGATACCTCTGCTTAGATACTGTTAAACCTCTCTCTTTCCACGCTGCTGAACTTGCCTCTCCGCTGGCATGCCTAGAGCACTACAGGAGGTCCCACTTTTCTCGCATCTCAAACTGTGATGTTTGTTTTCTTTTCTAATGCCCTTTTCACTTATCCCACCCGTTACCGAGAGGTCAAGTACTGTCTCGGCTTGTCAGCTCCCACCTCTTTCACTCATTTGTCAAACGTTCTTCTATGGCTCATTTTCTTCCACACGTTTGTTAGATCTCCTCTTACTTCAGTTTCCTTCTCTGCTTTGCCCGTTAAAACGTTTAGGCTGCTCTTGACCTTTGACTACAGCACATCGCACTAAGCAGCAGTCATCTGTAGTGTTCCCTCCAGTTTCTATCCAGTTATTGTTTCTTGGATTGTACTGACGTTGGGATAACAAATAATCTTTTTTTGTTTGTTGTACGACTAGGACAGGGCATCGTAGCTCAAGACTAGTGGTCTTAAGTACTTCCATAATATGAAAGTATCTAGTAGCCCCGTCAAATACTGTTCAGTCTGTCTGCAGTCTTGGAGCCTTTCAGCCCTTGGAGTGTAAATTGGGTATTGGCTCTGTCCCAATTTCTGTGCAAATAAAAATCAATAGCTTAAATAGCTTACGCCAGCAACCTTTAAATGCCTTATACTAAGGGGCTAGCTAGCTTGAGAGGTTTGAGTTGAAATGTGTTTGCTGTCAATGACAGCAGTAAATAATTGGCTGTTTGGTACTCACTACTCGGTGCAGGCTGAGTGTTGACTTGCAGTTGTGAGACTCAACTCAAGTATGGGTAACTTGAACTGGCACGGCAGGGAAGGTGCTCCTCCATCGCTCAGGCACTTAAAAATGAAAGTTCAGAATCTACCAAAATCACTAGACTTCACCTAGTGTGGATAATATTATATACGTTTTAGCTATCCTTACAAAGATGTTTTCATAGTCACTTTTTCCATTGCTTTATAAATAAAAGCAGAGGTTTCATTTTAAATAGGTTGATATTTTTGTGGCAAAGAAAAAGAAGAGATAAAAGTAATTACGGAGACAATTGGTAATCACTGCATGTTCAGCGAAGCCTGATACTGTCTGTCTAAACTTGCATGGTGATTCCTCTAACATCCTCTAGAGTGCTTGCGAACACAGGCTGCTATTAGCCAGTAATCAGATGGGCTGCTGTAGCAATACCTGTTCCACCTCCTGCATGGGTTTGCTGTGAGCTTTTTGGTCCCTCCCCTGGCCCCAAGCAAAACCTGTCTGAAGCAAACAGTTTGCATCTGGGGACAGGAAGGGCTGTTGTCAGGGTGATGCAGATGTTCCTACTGTTGTGCAAGGAGTGACAATCCACTTGTTAATTCACTTGACCAAAAGCGTTTGCTCGCATATAAATACTCTTCATATAGATTTGTAGTTACAGAAAGTAGTATACAACTTACAATATATGTAGTGATCTTCTCACACAGTTTTAGCTACTGTTTTCCATGTAAATATTAATCAAGAAGAAATATCACAGGTGTACAAAAATACAAAAGTAAACATAAGGAGGTAGCAAATCTTGAAAATCAGTAAAAGAGAAGGCAAGAGTGCATTATAAACTCATTACGAACTTACATAAAGTTTCTTCAGAGGAAAGACTATTCCTGAATAAAAAGAAACTTTGGTGTCTTGGCTGAATAACAATGAATTTTTTAGAAGTCACAGCAACGAGATAAATCAGATCATCTCACATGGCAGCGCATCTTTGTGTTGCTTGTAAGGGTTACAAAATTAGATCTCTTTGAATTGATTTGTAACATGTTGCTGCCCTCTTCACTTAAATTTGTGGGATACTTCATCCAGATAAATTAAAACTAGGCTTTGTCTGGAAGTTAGGAGAAAGCGATGCTAAAATACAATGTCAGAAGGACCTAAGTATGTTAATACATACATGTTGAGTCAAACATTGTGAAGCCTGGGTTTCTTTAGTTATTCCTTTGAGGTGGGGCGAAGAAGAAAGAAACTGTGCTGAATTGCATTCACAGAGGAATACTTAAGGTTTATCAAATTGTTTAACATATTAAATTTTTCATGATTTCATTAAACTTTTCATCAGGAAAAAGGGTACAAAGGGTTAAACAGGTATTTGTGATGAAAGTCATTTTTTTGCAGTTGAAATACAGTAATGTATATGCTAGCCCAAACAGTGACTATACATTTCTTTTACTTCCAATAATCTTCTGCCCGCGGTGTGATGCTTTGCTTCAGCTGCCCAACCCCTGCTGTGCAGCTAAGCACAGGTCCCCAGGAGATTCTGTCATTTGTGATGGAGTTCTTTGCAGGTTTCCTGTCCAGACCCAACTGGCACACTCGGGCTCAAAGCTTCCATTAAATAGTGGCAAACCGATAGATTTGATAAGGAGTCTTGAATTGCACCATTCTCATTTCAGCCAATACAGCTCGTCCAGATTTATGAACATGCAGAAGCCAATTTTCCTGCCTTCTCTAGGCCTGTCAGGCTGTGTTTAACCACCATTTTCCCCAGTTATCCCAGTTGACTGGTAGGCTGCATCTTCCCGCCTTGCCTTCATGCGTACGTTTCCTTGCAGTGGAACCGAGAGCATACAGAGGTTATTGCACACCCAGGTTTTGCCCCAACATGCAGCCAGGATGTGGCCAAAATGCACAGTGTGGTAAGGGAAGGGTTTCTCCAGTCCACTGATTGCTTACTCAGTTTCTTTGCATAGTTCTGCATTTAGGTATTTAAAAAAAAAAATAAATAAAATACAACAGCCTCAAATGGGACTCAAGACTTAGTATTTACTGATCCCAAATTTTATATCAAAATTCATGTCCAAGACTTAGAAAAGCTGTATAGTTTTACTGGCTTCTAAATGCGTAATTTACTGAACTAAGAGTCTGCTGCTTCTTGCAGTTACTTCAGGCAGAATAGTGGCTGCCTTGTCCTCAAAACTAGAGGAACTGGGTCATAAATCCTATAAAGATTCAAGTACAAAATGAGGCCAGTTACTGTTGGTTTTTGTAGAGAAGGGGATGGAGAACATTTCAGACCTCTCTTTGTTTGCTGTTCAGTGTCTCATCACAACCTGTACTTAAACAAGTGTAAACGTAGGACTTTCACGCGTTCCTAATGTTGCACAGATTCTTGGGGAACACAGTTTTATCCAGAAATACTTTAGTTAGTGGCTAGGCATTTAATGAAATGTGTGTATAAATGAGTGATTGTTGCTGCATCAGGCAGAACAGTAAAAATATTTAAAATACTATCCAGAACGAAGCAATAACCAGTGCTTGAAGTGAATGGGTAGTTTTTATTTATGTGATAAAGGCCATATTCAAATCAGAATTTTCCACTGCTGTTAAGAAGCTATATCGTGTTACTAGCATTACTGTGTTAAAACCAAAGTATACCAATTATGGGCAAACACCATGCAATATCCATTCGATTTACACATTTTTCCGCTTATTTTAATACTATTGCTTTCCTGTATAGTGATGTTCTGACTGAATGTTTTCAGATCCCTTTTCACTACATTCTAATATAGGAGAAGACTTAGCTCTAAAATGAGGATCGTTTGCCAACATTTAAAAAAATATTAGAACTTAAGTTGTATTTTCTTTGAAACGAGTTTGCTTATCTATTTCCAGTTAGATACAGTACGTAAAGGGTTCAGTAAAAAGTCTTCTATGCCAAACCCAATAGCAAGTCCATGTTCGTTACACAGTTGAACGTGTTTTTAAAATTCACTTAACAACTTTGATCTGCCTTTAACTTTGTAAGGTGTTTGTGCGTTTTAATACTGAAAAGTAATTCTGATTCTTTTCCTAGTATATCCTCTGTCTGGGCACAGAGGAACCCTAACTTCCCTCCCGTCCCCCTGCCCCAGATTGCTGACACACTGCTTTTCTTTGGTGCCGTTGGGTTAACGCGGTGTCCCTCCGCTGGGCTCCACTGTCTGGAAGCTGCTGATGTGGATACTGTCAAAGATGAGTTCTGCACTGGCAGAACATCCTGCTGCCTGGTTCCTCTGCTTGCTTGGACGCCTACATAGAGGGCTATAAAAACACGGAGAGAGAGTCCTCGCTGCATGTTCAGCCCCGAGCTTTGCCTTACCAAGCCCTGCACGTTTGATACTGCTGCGTCACAGCTGGGCAAAGGTTTCAGGCAGCCAGCTGAGAACTGTGCTTGGCTGAAATTAATCTTTCTCCTCCTCCTTGCAGCCTCCGCCATCCACCGTAGCGATAGCCCCTGCAGCCCAGTTGCCATCAGGGCATGGGCAGGACAGATGAGTGGAAACAATTAGAAGCTTCTCAGTCTGCTCACGTAACCTTCCCTTTTCAACTGTGTAAAATAAACCAACTTCGGCACTGACTGACTTCAGAGGCTCCTGAATATTTAAGATATGCGTTAAGACATGCTGTGTCCTATGCTTAAAGCCCAACAACCAAAGCTACCCCAGTTCTGACGAACATGAATCGTAACGGGTGAACGTACCCAGTGCAGGTGAAGCAGCTGCTGACTTTACGGTAGTTTTTCTTGGCTGTTGGGAGACACAAATAATTCTGTGCTCTAATGCTATAAACAAAATATTTAAAGATCGTGCACAAATTCAGGAAGGCGTCCTTACCTGGAAAGGTGCTTAAATACCCTTAGACTTTAGCACGTTGTTGAATTTAAGTGTTTGCGTAAGAACTGGCTGTTCTGAACGAAGACAGAGGCATTGTTTGGGGGATTTTTTTTCCTCCTCACTCTGAGAGAACAAAACCCAAGCTTGCAAAGCGTGTAACAAGATTTAGAAAGGTCTCTCTATTTTAGATCAGTTACAGGAAGATAACAAACCGCCACAGTTATTAGTGCAATGCATGCCTCAGTGGTTTAATATGCTTCATTAACCTGAACAGCGAGCGGTTGTTCCAAGCACGGAGTATGACAAGATCTTTTGCAATTAGTGTGCTTATATAGTTTTCTTTTAAAGAGGACATTAACCAGAATTCAGTTTCTATGAGAAAGGGTCGTTAGGTACGATAAGCAGTGTAGCTTGTAATCAAGAAAGAGAAACAGGAGTCACTGCTAGACTACAGGGTGTTTTCTTCCCACCTTTCTGCGACTCCCACTTTTCCTTTTATTTCCTTTTTTCTTTGAATGCTAGGAGCAGATAGTGAGGAATTGTTCCACGGTCCTTAGACGTTGCCAGAAATCAATTGTTAATAAAACTGGAAGCATTTATGATAATAGGAACTATGCGTGTGTGGCGCTAAGAGAAAATCAGTTGACTTTCAGAATGAGTATTTGCTTTAGAGATTAGTATTATTTCTAAACAGTTTCAGTTTCCGGTGCAGAAAGTTATATATATGTACCTATTAGGAAATAACTTAAGATTGCATTTAAAACTATGTTAAGTATTGCCATCTTAGAATTACAGTTGCCATATATGACAAGGTATGGTAAACAATGACAAGAAAAGCTGTAGTACAGCTGAAAATTTGTTGCAAAAGCTTTGAGTGCAATCACTGAGTCTGCTTTGCTGTTGGCTTTTTGTGTGTGTGTGTATATATGTGTGTGTGTGCGCGCCCTGGCTTGTAGCCAGCGTAACCCCAATTAAATTTCCTAGTAAGGTTTCTTTAGCCCAGCAGAGTGATTCATCTTCCGCTCACCAAGGGGAAAAAGAAGCCTTTACCTTCATTTACTTTTTGTAGTTTTGCCATAGGTCCTCACGTCATGTTCAAGGCCAGGTTGGATGGGGCTTTGAGCAACCAGGTCTAGTGGGAGGTGTCCCTGCCCATGGCAGGGGGGTTGGAACTAGATGGTCTTTAAGATCCTTCCAACCCAAACCATTCTATGATCTCGCCGTTTTCCGGTTTTATCCTGACACTCCCCGTTGCTGTTAGAACCGTTGGTAGGCAAGGTGTTGCCGAGTCAGGCTGTCGCTGGGGACAGGCAGTGTTTCGTGGTGCTCCTTCCTCCTGGCCCTCCTTGCCAGTGCGCTGCCTTTGTGAGAACGCCCTGTCTGCTTCTTTCCAGGCAACCCATTGCAAGCAGCTGGTTTAGTTCTGTGTAGATCCTTAGATACTTAAAGAGCAACGCTTCCACATGCACACTAAAATCCATTTAAACGTAATGACTATTTAAATATTTATTTAGCTTCATAATGCTTCTAATTTTTTGTTCTTAGCTTGCTGCAATTATATCAGTAATAAACACCATTCATGACAGTACCTCGTTGCACAGCAAAATACAAAAAAGTTCAGTACTGCTTTCCGAACGCACATTTTTTGCCAGAGGTTTACTAACAGTTAATATTGCTCGTTTACATATGCTCTAATAACACTTAGAACAGCACGTGTTCTACTTCGAACTAGATACATTTATAATAACAAACTCATTCTTCGCTAAGGGTGAGTGAATACTAGGTTTCTTTTGTCAAACCCTTGCTCCCTCAGCTGTCCAAATCGAATGAGATAAGCAATTACCCAGAGTCTTGTTCTACTAACCGAACAGCGGCTTCAACTCTGAAAGACTCAAAAATGTGGTTTCTCTCTTCTGGCCTGAAGAAATAGATAAGGCCGATTACAAACGGCAGCTTCTTTGGGTGCACTCAGCGATAGCTCAGTACTGACCTTTTATTTGCCAGTGGCGTCGGTGATATTTTGGTAGGCTCACCTGTAAGTAAGCAAATAAAACTACCATTACTCGGTGCTTGCCAAAATGTCAGCCCGGTAACGACACCGGTAGTTTTGAGTCACACTGACGCTGCGTAGCTGAACGAATCGTAAAGAGAGGGACTACAATGTTAGTACTCACCTGCAGTTTCTTTCCTGGTTCCTCCTATAATACAGATGTACTGAGGGAAATTTTAGTTTGGTTTAGCAAAATCTTACACTATTACAGCACCAGAATCGTCAGTGGAATGCTTTCCAGCATTTAATGATGAAACACCGCCTTTATAAAATGATTGATTCCCTTTTCAGAAGCAGTAAGTTGCATCCGGTGATAATGTGTGTTTATCCTGAGATTGTGGGCTTGCTCTTTGTTGTTTGCATCTTCCCAGGAGCCCGTGGAACTTCACTGCAGGTTAAACCTCCGCTTTTTCTTGGTGCTTGATGCTATCTAACTCCCACTAAAGGCAATTGGAATTTAAAGAAAAATGTACATTCACTACTGTATCTTGAGTTTATACCTCTTAATTTGTCTTGGAGTTGCACAATAAATCTCCACCGTGTTTACGTGTGTTGATGCTCTATTTCAAATCACTTTCTTGCTATGAAAACAGTATGATTAATATCTGTCAGTCACCTAAATCAGCTTAAACCTTCTGTTTCCATTTTATTTGTATACATTCTAAAGCAAAAAGCTAAAGGTTGGATTATGGCATTGGAAACACAGCTGTGAGAGAAAAGCATAAAACAAGAAAGTGTATTCCTACATAGTAGCTGATCAAAGGGATCTTTCTTAGGTGCTCCAATAATTTAGCTCGTTTGGGGTTCTAGCTCTGGAGCCTGATGCCTCGTGACAGATTTGTATTGGAAATATATTTTAACCTTTCCCCCGCAGTTGTTAAAAGATGGGATCTCCTTCTGTTTCCTCATTTGACCTAAATTTATTTATTTATTCTCTGATTAATTTTTAGGGAAGCCTACTTCAGTAAAGTAGAACTTTCTTGTTGCACACAGCTGAAATAGTCCAGTTTTCCTCTCCCTTCAACAATGCTAAATTTACTGCATAGTGCAGAGTACTCCTAGATATGAATGCCTTTCTTGCAAGTCAAAATGTTTTTAAGACTGTCAGAAAATTTTAGGAAGCATTCATTTTATGGGCATTTTACTAAACATACTTTAAATTTTTAATGAGACCAATGATAATGATAGTAGTAATAATACAGAGCACATGTTTACTTCTTTTTTCTAACTACTTTCTTTCTAGATATTTTAAACTTCCGGGTCTTCCAATCATACATTTATTAATTAAGTACTCGTGTTTACTGCAAATAAAAAACCCTGTTTATCCAAAATGCAAATTAATTCCAGTTTGAAATGCAAAACCTCACAAATTTGTATTATCTATGCATTTTGCTCTTAGTCTCTTTTACAGGCTAGTATCCGCGGGAATTCGCCTTTGCTGTGAAACAGTGGTGGGTCCTAGAAAATGAGTCCTGCCAAGGATGGGACTCAGCATAGTCCACAAATAGAATGGGAGAAGTGTTTAAATAACAGGATTTAACTAAAAGAAACCCAAACCAAAACAAAACAAAAAAAACCACAACAAAACAACCCCAAAAACCACAATAAAAAAGCAGCATTATAAAACGTTTTTTAAATGAAGTATATGTCCCCTTCTGCCCTCTACGTTTTTTACTTCCTTTTGCAAAGTGAGTGACATTATTCAAGTGTTGCTATATATTAATTTTAATAAGTATAACAATCTTCATTGATGTAGCAATGAGGCAGTGGAGGCGCTGACAGCTATGAGTCTTGTATATCATCTGTGAGAACTGAGAAGTTCTGACAGTACTTGCTTCTTAGGAAAAGTGGATCCTCTGCAAACGTGACATTGACATTATCTGAGAACCCTGTGCAGAACAGCAGAGGTGTCTGATACCCATGACTGAGCGTACAGTGTTTCTAACATCGGTATGATTGTAGAGTATTTCATCAAAGGTGGGCTATGTATTATGAAGGTATCCTGCAATCGAGAGCACAGTTTCAGTTGTTATCTAATTAAATATATCCAGGAGTTCAAATAACCTTCTTTACTAATAGTTCTTGAAATACTCCAGGCACTTTTTAATCCATAGATGAAGACTGAATACCTTAATATCTATATTTTAATCTTAATAGTCTTTTATACAGAAGACAAGCCATTACATGATTACACTCTTCAGTGTGACAAGGGTCATCAAGACTTGTCAATTAGTGAAAAATGTTGTTGGCTTTACTGGATAGCACCTTCCCCAGCAACTCATAGTCTTTCACTGACTTTTGTCTTATTATGGACGTCAGATTCTTGTTCTTGTCTTCGGTTGCAAGCCTTTACCCAGCTGTGCTCCCGAAACTCCTTAATACTCTTCCAGACTTCTTCATTCTATGCATAAACTTTGAGTGGCCTCTTTTATTATTGTTTATACACTCCTGGTCATGTCTTCTTCTGGACCGTCTCCTATTCTTAAACTTTCTCTTTATTCCATCATATAATTCACCTCTTTGAAAAGAAATTATGTTCTCGTTGCAGGAAATGACTTTGACGTGTACCAAAGCCAGTTTCTGGAACTTCGGCAAAGACTGCTGTATGCTGAAAAGGAAAATAAAAAAAGATCCCATGAACTGAGCAGTGCCCTAGATGAAATTAAACGTGTAGTTGCAAAAAGAATGAACTTGACAGCAAATCATACAGGTTTGTGCGTATGAAAATGTACTGTGTTCACGCTTCAAAGTTTTGTGTGCTGATGTTTCTTTATCAGAGGGGTAGAGAGGAAAATCATTGATTTGATTACATTAGCATTAGGTAGAAGCTTCTACTTTACAAAAAGGGTGGGGAAGCAGTCTGTAGCCCCCCTTTAAATAGGATTGGTCAGTAGCTAAACAAATAAGGAGAGGGAAAAAAAAGGGGGACACTATAGCCTGTAGCTGTGTCATAGCGGCAAAGCCGTACATATTGCTAATTGAGTTTCATACAATGCTTATCCCTCTCTTGCTGCCAACTAAAGAGGACTGAATAAGCTAATTTTATGAGCTTTTACTGAGCCTCTACACCCTGATAAATACCCGGGCTATGCCTAACCTGGAAGGCAGGCACACCTCCTCAGTTGTTCCGTATTCCGTGTCCCCCTCCTGTCCAGGTGGAGTGACTTTCTGGGGGCACTTTTGGCCACAAGGGTTCTGCCGTCCTGGCAGCGGACCCCATGCAGGTGGTGGGTGTGCAGGCTCATCCCAGCGGGCAGACCACATACCGCTGGGCGCTTGCCTGAACCCAGGAGCTGAGAAGCCCCATGAGGTCTTGCTGGCTAGATGCAGCCTAGGAATGTTCCCTCTAGAATTTATTTTTGTCTTACAAGTAGTTTGTTAATAATCTGAAGGAAATGTGAATGCTTGCAAGTGATGCCAGTTAAAAGAAAAGCTTTGAGGAGGGTTTCTCTGGCCTTTTTTTTTTTTTTTTTAGAGGGACACCAAAATGCAATTAAGTTCACTCTAGTGATCTGGCTTCTTCCCATTGTTTAATTAAACTTCTTATTTATTTAAAAATATATTAGATCCTTGCCTTACAGACTGTCATACATCTCCATCTATCCGCACACTGTAGCTGCATACAATAGATTAGAGAGTTTGATTCTGTCCCCTAAAAGAAATGATGTAGTAGTGCAGGATCTGCCTTCCTCCCTGTTCAGATGGGAAGGGCTGCTTCCCCTGGGGAGAGGAGGAAAACTGAAAGGGGCATCTCTGCGCTGGAGGCAGGCATTCCACAACACACCCCGACTTCAAAAAGAGTCTGGATGCTACTGAAAACTACTTTTTAAAAATCCTTATTTGCGTTCAGCACAGCGGGCTGGTATCAGATTAAAATAGGGAATTAACCACGACCGCTACAGGGGAAGAAGGAACAAGGTGCATTTCTGCTTTGTGTAGTCAGCTTCGTTTCTTACCCTGTTCTTCCCTACCTCTTTTTGTCTGTTTATTCGGTATTAATTCAGTGGGACTGTTCAGATGCCTATAAACAAATGCTTCAGTGTTGGCAGGGTTGTGGCCTTATAAGCTTTAAAATAGAGACCACGTTGTCAGCTACCAGCAGCCCCACATACGGTGGACAAAGAGTTACCACCTAACGCACATAATCGCAGCAGAGGAGAGTGCAAGTTCCCCTTCCCTCTGCGCTTCATTCTTATTGAAGCCAGCTGAATATCAGAAAGTATTAAAGCTGTCAATTCACAGAATTCAAAGCAGAAATTTCTTAAGATCACTGAATAACTTTCCTTTTATTTTTACTTACTCTTCTGCTTCCTGTTCCAGCCAAGTCTTATTGTACACTAAAAATGAAAAGGTTTATTGTACGCAATAAAACCAAAGTCCTTTGCCCAACCCTTGATGGGTGCTACTTCTGAATAACATGGAAAGTCCTTGAAAAGTTACAAAGGTGATTTAAAAAAAAAAAAGTTTCTATGCAGGAAAATTCCAATATATTTAATGGCAAAGCAGAGAGGAAGGAGTTGTGGGTCTCTTTTTCATACACAAATGTCTGGACGTCTATACATACGTTTGGTTGGGGGTTTTTTAAAAAAAAAAACCAAACATTTTCTGTAGAGTGGGGAATCTCTGTCGAGTCCTAATTTTCAGTGGGAATGTCTTTTGGAAGTTGAAAAACTTCAAACAAATATTGCCCATTAAGCAAGCCCCTGTCTTCGTTGATCTAAGCTGAGTGAATAAAGCTGATGATGGTCATTTGTAGGACTCGTTTTAAGCGACTTTGAAGGGTGGTAAATTTGGGAAGTTACCTCAGATGCATTTCTTAGGAAAAAGAACTTTCCATCGAAGTTAATAAACATTCTGTTGCTTTGCTAACTGTGAGTTTTGAAGTTTTCTGCAGCTTGGCAGGCTGTTAACATGATTTTGTTGGCGAAACCTAACGGAGGTGGTGTTCTGATACCGGGAAGTGCCCTAGCACCAGTCTCTTCACACGACTGATAAAGCGTCTGGAGGAGGCACCCACTGACGCATGAATTACCGTAGATAAATTCATAGGAGCTTTATTTTTCTCTCAGGGCAAAAGGACATACATATTATAGGTACCTAGTAGGGTATCGGAAAATTCAGCAACAGAGAATGACAGACAGAATTCTAGTATGAAACCCATACATTGCCTGTGTCAGGAAAGTAAGATTTAAGCCTTTAGACAATGGGTAAATAAAGTCTGGAGTCATCGTCAGTTTTGTTTCCAAGCAGTTTTCTTAAATATTAGAAAGTCCATTTGCTATTCTTTATAAATATAGTCTTCATTTTAATCTATTCAAATATCTTTTTTTAAAATTGCATGGTGCATATCATCTCTGCCCCATGGGTATCTTACATTAAGTACTTTTTTTTTTTTTTGCAAGCTTATAATTGATTTTATAATGATTTCAGAATTAGGTTGTCCAAGTTTTTATTAAATTTATTTAAAAGAATTTTTACCACCACTGGAATATTCAGGAATGCTTCTATCAAGGAAGATAAATGAGTAAATTAATGGTATCTGTTTTTTATATGGCTTATTTTTTAAAAAAAGGATTTTTTTTTCTAAGGTCACACTTGAGTTATTTCAACATGAATAAATATTCTAATTATTTTCATCTTTATTTTAAACTAGTAAAGAAAAAATAAATATTCCCTACTTTTCTCTTAACTACTGCAGTCTTTTGTTTCTCAAGTAGTTTCTAAAGGCCTGCATCTGGTTGTCCTTTTTGCCGTAGGACTTTTTATAACCTGAGAACTTCTGTTTGAGCCCTGAAAATCACCAGGTGTTACATTGTGGGGAAAGCATTTAAGTTTGTTAAGTAATTAAGAAAGTTATTAATCAGAATCTGTGTTTCTTTTCATTTAAAAATTTGCTTGCCAACTGTGCAAAAACCAAAACAATTTTTCCCTGCTGCTTTCAAAATAACTGCTTATTGCGTTTTAAGATGGCTCAGTCCTGCAGCTGCTTAGGCACAGGGAAATGCAGGCGGAGTTCCCAGGGCGTTCAGGCTTGGAGCTCTGCACCATCGCCTGCGTAGGGTGGGTTGTACTGGACGATTCTCAGGCTATTACTGCAGGAGGGTAGTAAATATGACACGTAATCACTTTTGAGGAATAGTTCTGATTGAATAACCTTGTGTGTGGTAGTCTGCTAGTATTCAGTTGAGGAAAACAGCTGAAATAATAGGCTTCACTGCTGGCTTTTTAATTTATGCGTGTATGTGGGTTTGTGTTTTCTTTAAGATGATATGAAGTGGAAAGTGTTAAACCTCACCAGAAAACTCCCCATGCATCTTACACTCATGTACTACTACCTACCTCACCTTCGAGAATATGAAGATGCCATTTTCCCAAATGTTATTTTTGGGCAACAGAGGACTGGAGGTAGGAAATAAAGTTTGGCTTATGTGTTCGGTATGTATATAATTTATATTAAGTTCTAGCAACGAAGCATACTTAGAGTTTGGAGTAGGCTTTCTCCCTAAACTTTATAATGTTGCCAAACTGAATAAATTTTAATGAGGACGGCAAAAGCACTTTTGCCGTTCCCATCCCAATTTCAGGTCTTCCCCAAAGTATTCTGATAAACCTTTTCAGATATCAACAAAAAATAGTCATAACTGAAAAGCAGTATTATTTTTGTTCCTAGTCATGGATTCATGTGGCTGACGTTTTTTCCCACAAAACTAGTATGATTAAGGAAATCAGGGAGAATTTACAGTTCACACAGTTCACTAAAGTTAGAAGCAAATAGAAAGGTGATGTGATTGTTTGAAGGATATTAATAAATCTTCAGTGTAACTGAAAGAGAAATCACATGAGAAAAACCACGAGAAATCAGCTGACACCTGCACAAATCATAATCAATTCCAGTGAACTATAATACAAATGATTAAGTTACATCTTCTCCTAATTGTTGTATGATAGGTAAAAAGAACATTCAAAAGCAATAAGCAAACAAGAAACTAGTCAACTATTTTGCTGGGGTTTGTATTTTCTTGAAATTTTGACTTTTCTCTAGGGTGATTTATATAAAGCAACATTGGCAGCGCTTTTGATTTAACTAAAAAAATAATGTGGCCGTGCCCATGACATAGGCTAGTGATTCTAGTGGAGTAGTGCTGTGGTTCTCACTGGAGTGAGATCTATGAGCCCGTAGATCTGTGTGAGTATGCAAAAGGCCACAGGTAGTCAGCGAAACGATTTGCAAGAAAACCTCAGAAAACCAGATACATTCGCAAGCAAGCAAAAAAAAAAAAAAAGGTAATAAAAGAATGCTGCATTTGCTGCATGTTTAATTTTCATTTATTTGTACGTGAAAATCACAATAGCAAGACCACACTTTAACCAGTACAGGTTGACCTTCAGTGTGTAAAACCAAACAAAACCCCAGTGGTTTAGCAGGTTATGTGCTGGGAAGGAACATTGGAACTTTGGCATTTTTGAGCTGTTGCTGGCAGAAATGACGAAGTCTGGAGCAAGTCACTAACTGCACCTACTGCTTTCTTTCAAAACACGCTGCTTCCTTACCAGCCTCACAGGGTTTTGGTGAAAAGGATTCTTCTGCAAGGACTAAGAATTCTACGGGCTTACTGAGCCGTATTAGGTCACTGACTTCAGTGATGCCCTCACCGATGAACAAAGAGAGATCCTGCTTGCAGTCTTTTGATGTAATATAGCACAGGTTTGCTACTAGTGGAGTCTTTGCCAGAGACAATTTCAGTTCCTTTCTTCTTAATAATAATAATGTCTAAGTTCCTTTCTTCTTATTATTGATTATGTCAAAGCCATGGATTGATACCACTTAAACTGCTCAGAAAGATTTTTGAGAGTTTGATTTTCAGATTCCTTTCTGAGATATGCAGCACTCGCCTCCTGTGACAACTTGCGCAGTAAAGCAGTGTCGGTTTACCTTACTACTCAGATCTCCAACGCCGTACCAAGAGCGAGCACATATTTTGCAATACCAGCTTTTGAACCTCAATAGCCTATGTGTTTGCCAGAGGTAGCAATATCTCCAAGTTCTCAAATGTTGGCAGTCTACACGGGGTAGACCTGGTGCTTAGAACACAGACGCAGGTGTCTCTAACCTAAACTTAGCTGGAGGTATCTCTCCTTCTAGGTAGTAAAGCAAATGCTGTCACAGTGCTATAGGAATATTAACTGTCACCAAGTCTCATGGTCACATCAAATCAAAATTAAAATGTAAGTTCAGTTTCCTTTTACCTGACTTCAAATTACGTGGCTTGCGGGCTTCTTTCTTTGCAGTCTCGCTGGTGATGGGTATTCCCACTGTGAAAAGGGAAAAACAACACTATCTGATTAATACACTGCATTCCCTACTGTTTGGACTTTCTGAAGAGCAAAAGAATGACTGCGTAATAATCATCTTTGTAGCAGAGGTAAGTTTGCACGGAAAGGTGCAGTATGCTGAAAGAAAGAAAATATGGAGATTTATGTCTTAGCGTAATAATGTAGGAGAGGCTGCAAAATACTGTTAGCTAGGCCTTTGGGGGGGATTTCTTCAGGGCTGGAGGAGACAAGTGAACAGTTAGTGCCTCGGTGTTCCTATGTGGAAAAGACCCTGTAAATCAGGTGATCGAAGGGTAAAAAGTCGTATTACATTTACAAACACAGTTGTTGCAGCCAGATTTTCAAATAAAACCATATGGACTCATTAATTATCTCTGAAAGTATTCTACTTCAAGAGTGAAATGTTAGATCCTCCACAAAAAGTTCCGTAGAACCTGAAAAAAGTAAACTTAGTCTAACAAAATTTCAGATTATTTATCTGCTGTTGTGATAACGCGTATCTTGCAAAGTACCTTGATATGCTGCAGCCTTCTGCATGTGTATTGGCATTTCTTGTGAAAAAGAAAACTGTTCAGAGACTTGAACAGTTCCGTGTCTGGGAAAGTAAACAGTGCTCAAGGTAAAATACTAGGGGTAAATGAATTTTTTCTCATTGCAAAATGTCTTGATCCCATTGGAAGAAAGCTACAGAAAGGAATTAGCTAGTGATAGTTACTTACAGGTAAAGAGACGGTGCAATTACCCAGACTTCACATTTATTCTTCATATTTCTTTGTCCTTCTGTAAACAACATTAAATTTCACACATGTATTCTTTAACAGTTAAAGCTTGCTTTTTTAGTTCAGTCATCACTTAGATTGGCTTTTGCAATTGTAATACTGTCAGACAGAACATAGTTCACTTTACTAAATTAGGTCATGACTTCCACTCTTCTGTCTGGATCACAGTGATAAGTAGGTAGCCCAAATCTGGCGTTAGTCCTCTTCAGCATAATTTTCAGGAGCTGAACTTATTTTACAGTTTCTATTTACCAAAGAAGAGCCCTGGTGATGACGAGCTTTGCCTAGCTGCCATTCAGATAAACCTTCTATTACAGGGCTTCAGAGAGTTCTTTGAGATTTTAAGGGTTAACTTCTGAATAGTACGGTTTCCCACTGTGGACAGTCGTAAGTGGCACTTTTAACAAACACTAGCTTTGGTTGTAGTAATGTTTCAGCCAATTTAGGATTAAACGGCTGTTGTAAGAATCAGCCTCTCCCCTTTCTCCCGTCCCCAAAGTCACGTTCTTGCAGCTTCTGTTTTTCAGCCATGCTGTAAATCAGAGCACGTTGATTGTGCTGATAAGGGAGGTGATAAGAACATTTAATTATGAGAGGGGGGCAGGTGTGTTCAATGATAATGAATCCACACCTTCCTTTTTCCCAGAAAGTTTCAGAAGATCAGGTTAAATGTTTACATCGTGGATTAAGTCAGAGTAACTTATTGACTGAAAGTGAGTTTCGAAGTTGTTGGTATTTTTTTCTTATCACAGTTCTTTACTTATTTACTTTGCATCTTTGTTACTTATTACAAATTTAATGTATAGCTGCTAACGATTATTTGTGTATTTTAAAAAAATCTGAACTGCTAAGACAGGTATTGTATTGCTTTCAAAATCCATAAGACTTAGCACTGTTTAATATAGTTAACAGAGGTGTTTTCCACACTAAAACTGTTATTTTTATGAAACAGCAGCAATGAATAAGTATGCCCTGAAAATTTCCAGACTAAGAGCTGTAAGTTTGTTAAATTAGGAAGAAACTCTAAAGAAAAATATTAAGTATCGCTAGCTTTAGAAAACTTTTCTTAAGTGACTTCTCAACAGCCTCAGGCCTCCGCTGTGATTTTTGGATGATTAACCCAAAATGGCACTTTTTACTGACTGTGCTTTTCCGGCATAAGGGAAAGCTGTAGGACAGAATTTTATGCAGAAAATGGCTTGGCCTCTTGCAGAAGCAGTGAAAAAACAAGATGCAGAAACCATAGCTGGAGATAGTTCAGTTCTACTTTCAATTACGTTGAAAGTTCAGTTGGCTTGAAAACCCCATCCTGTCCTTTAGTAGAAATGCTGCTCTAACATATTGCTTTTGTTTGGAATGAAAAGAATTGGAGAATAAAAATCAAGTTTTTGCTTGTAAATATTCCCTGCAGAATTTTGCTTAATACAAAAATGGGTGACTTGAAATGAACCCCCCCTTCTTTTCTTTAGGTGAATGCAGAATATGTTAACAGTGTTGCAGAAAGTGTTAAAACCAGGTAAGTCCCATAGAGTGTAACACCGAACAGCTAGTAAACAGATTTTGAGCTTTTATGGAAAGAATTAGAGCATTTCAGGAATAAATTACAAGTCTACCTTACTGAAATGGAACTGCAAAGAAATGAGGCAAAGGTGCGCTCTTAACAAGTGACTGTGAAATTCAGAAGGATGTATATCAGTTTATTTTCCTTTTCTTATTTCATAAATATGCTTTAACTAATCAGGCAAGATCTCGACTTAAGGCTGTGATAAATATTTACGTGAACCTCAGTCTTTTCCCCGTGAAATGAATGATGCAATTCAAGGCACCTGTGGCTACATGTATTAGGTCCCCACTGACCTCCCGGCCCTGCAGTGTGTTCTGATGTCTGTCATGTCTTCTAGGTGGTTTTGTTTCCTCGTTTGCCTCTTTTTCATGAAGGCAATGGATTTTGGACAGCGATCTGATTCTGTTTATAACGTTAAATACTATTATATGATGGGTAACATGAGATGGATATTCTTTGCCATGCCAAATTAATATGAGTTATCAAATGAAGGCTTGGGTCCTGCTGCAGTTTTGCTTGCTCTTATGATTCTTTCCTGTAGACGTTTGTGGCATCATGTGCACATGAAAAACCTTAGGGGTAAGGCTAAAGGCCCTGAAGCGCAGCTGACTGAAAGAAGCAAGAGATGAAACCTGCATCGTGCTGCAGTACTGGTGCTGCTGGTTTCTTTGGTGCACAAGCTCATTTGTGAATTAGTCGCTCTGACGGAACCCCACTTTGGCCAGAATTTGAAGTGAAGCAGCCGTTCCCCTCTCTCCTTCTTTAAAATGACTACAAAAGAGCTATCAGTCTCCGTATTAACATTTTTTAGGATATTAAAAAAAAAACCCACCAAGATCCCCAGAGAGGTTGCCCTTTTCCTTCACTTTTGAGGCTTTACTGCACATCCTGCTCTCCCCAGGGGTTTCCCAGAGTGTATTTAGGGTGCAGGTTTCCCCCAGAAGGCTCCCTGAGCTGAGCCTGCTAGCTAAGCAATGCCAATAGCCTCCTGCCTCCAGTGGGTTTAGCTCAGCTGGGAATACCGCAGCTAGGACGAGGGGAGGAGGCAGTCCTCCTCGCTACTGTTGAGCACCACAAGGTCCAACGCACATAGCAACTCAAGCACTTAGATAATTTTTATGATTCCGTCATGGTTTTTAAAAATACTGCTGCAGAGTAGATGCTTTGTCAGCATTACACAGCAAGATTGCGATTCTTTTTCGTAAGCATGCTCATACTGTGATGTGCTTAATTTTTAATGCTAGCCTTTTTTCATTAATCATAGGAAATGGAGAACTCGGTTCTGAGAACTCCTTATTTCAGTGATCCTGTACCTAGTAAAAACTGAAGCTTTTTTTTTTTTTTTAATATATATATTCTGGAGGAAGGGGGAGATTTGACTTGCAGGTTTGGCTCCCAAAGTTGATTACACATTTTTTCAATTACTTTTTAAATGGAAAATGTAATCCTTGGAGCAGACACTAGACCCAGACTCCCCATACCAAACCCCAACTCCAGGACAGTTACCGTTTTGGCTAGAACGTAGAAGTAGAGTTAGAGCAAGTGTGAGGAAGCTAGGAGCTCTCATGCAAGGGGGAACGGTTGCATGTAGTTCTAGGTAGTGGATTTGGTTGTGAATTACCACTGTGTTTTGGCAACCATCTCAGGATTACGAGTAAGCACCTATAGATGCAGGAGGGGCAGGATTTCTGAGACACGTTTCTCTGCAGTGTTTTCTGTGACTTTGATGAGTTCCAGTCCTGCCTGTTCTGATGGTTGTCAAAGACCCCTTCTTGGTTCCTAATTTACAATCTGTGTGACTTAGTTTCTTTGCTAGAGTTGGGAATTCCACCTATGGAGGAGTAGACCTAACTCTGGGGAGCTGCTTTCCATAGTTACCCTCAAAAGTCTTTTTGAGGAATGGGGTCTCACTAAGCTTCTTTTCACAGCTTCCCCAGGGAAATCCAGTCTGGAGTCCTAGAGGTTATTTCTCCTCCTGCTTCTTATTATCCGGATCTTTCCAACCTGAAGAAAACATTTGGGGATTCAGAGGACAGAGTAAGGTAAGATAGCTGTACAAAACCTAAGAACTTTTGCTAAGAGTATAAAATGGAAAATTCTGTGAAAGTCAACATTGTTTGAGCTGATAATGTTTTTGTATTTCAGAGCTAATGGACCTCAAGCGTGCTTTTTTTAAAAATTATTACATGAGGGGATCTTGAGAAAAGCTATGCTGCACATCAGCTTCAGGGTGAGAGCCAAGACTTCTCCTTTGGGTCTTGACTCGAGGCATCCCACAGGTTTTAAACCACATGGATAATGACAAGAGGCGGTAGGCTAGATGATCTGGTCATAAAGGAAAAAATTGGAAAATGTTTTATGTGACAGATAAGGGAGAGGCTCTGTGAACACACAATGGAAACCCCATGTGGCCCCTTAGCTAACTAGTAACAACTGCTGTGGGTTTAATTAGCGACCCAACTTTTGGTGATCGTGGACTTTTCAGACTACTGTTAATAATATATCCTACCTGGTGATTTCATTTGCTCACGTGCCCCAAATTCACTGAGACAGAGATTATAACCTAACAAAATTATCTATTGGAGGAAAGTAATTTTCTTTTGATCAACTATAACTAATTTATCAGAAGCTACCCCAGCAATGCAGCGAGAGGGCTGCAGAACTGAGAGTTTGGATTGAAGGAAATCAGCAAGCGTATATTGGGTTTAGAGACAAACCTTGTATCTTTCAGAGCATAAAGATGTTTACGTACTTAAGTTTCAGATATGATTAGATTTGAATCAGATACACCTATGTTAATTAAATACTAATAAATTACTCTCTAGTTTTTTAGCATTGATTATCAAACGTCAGCTTCATCCTCTGGTAAAATGAGACACTAGAAAAAAATCTATGTTTACATTTAAACCTGAAAATGAAGTTTATCAAGCTGTTTTCTGTGCTATTCTTCAGTAAAAGCACTTAATTTTAGATCTTTAAATAATCATTGTGTGTTGATCTCTACTGTTCATAATATAATGAGTAGAATCTTTAAGTCATTTGACATGAATATACTTGTTAGATATTTTGTTTCAGGCTGTGTTGATATAGATCAAATTTTTTCACTTAATGTTAACTTTTATAGGAAAGTCAAATTATTTACAAATGTTTACATTGATTATAGAGGAAATTTTATTCACTTAACAATAAGTTAGAGTACGAGTACTCAACCTGACAATTTTACTGTAGAGAAAAAAACTGCAGAGCATTAGAAATGCTTTTGTTCTAGAAATAACTCTTGCAACCGCCCCCAAAAAAGCTTATCAGAATTTGCTGCTTACGTTTAGGTGGAGAACTAAACAGAATTTGGATTATACCTTTTTAATGCTATATGCCCAACCTAAGGGAACATTTTATTTACAGGTATGTTCACATTATCATTAAGTAGCTGCAATAGATCTGTACTGATTATTAGCTTTGGCAATTTTAATTTGTTTCAAAGGCCTCAATAAAACCAGCAATCTATTGTCATTTTCTGTGTATTTTTCCTGTGCTCTTTACAAGCATCCACATATTTCTGTGTTTCTATACATCTTGCAGCCAGGTACTATTTGATTAAATCCACCTGTAGCTTCCTGTTGTGTGTGAGGTTGAATAACAAGGTAACTGAAGCATGAAAGCCTAATTTAATTAGGTTAAAAAAGCTGGAGTTTAATGTGTTTTCACTTGATGCAGCAAGACAGAATAGTGGTGGTAGGTCCAGGTTATAGCCCAGATCACAATGAGCCAAAAACCCCGTATAGACAGGGAAACATACCCGTACAGTGATACTGGAGACAAGGTTAAACTGCAAGTTGGTACAGATCCTAAATTCTCCAGAAGATTTAGAGTGTTAGACTTGAAGAAGATCCCCATGCATTCAGACTTAGGTTTAGCCATCATTCTAGATTTGTGCTAATTTGCACTCCATAAAGACGATAATCAGCACCGGAGATTCCAAAATTTATCATGACTGTTCAGTAATGGAACGGATCCGTAAAATTGCATGTAGCTTGTGAATGTCAACAGGTTTTTAAAAAGCTCAGAACAGCATTTTGCTTAGTTCTTAGTTTTCCTGGGTCTTCTCCTGCTTGAACAGGCCTCAGACTCTGGATCACCTAAGGACATCACAAGATTCCTAGAAGCAGAAGACCGCAAGAGCAGGCACCTCGTACGATTCTTGTCAGCATTTAGCACCAACACATTTGAGCCGGGCTACTCCAGAGTCTATCCTCCATTCTCAAATTTGGCATAGGCTCTCGGGAGACAGGTGGACAAGGAAAAAAGTTGTCTATTGAACAGTTAAGATTTACTGGAAAATGAAGTATTTTGCCGTGACTTTTGTATATTTTTAAGAACGCTAGCAAATTTAATAAGTGCACTAGAGCATTACGGCATGGGAAACATGGGGAGGGCAAATGTTAAGCATGTCACCAGACACTTAATGTCCCTTTCTATTATAAAGTTCTCCAACTTACTTATGTATTTGCATTTTTAAAGAAATTTGTGAATATGTGTTTTCTTATCTAGGACATTATATAAGGACCGAATTGTGCTATTCAGAGCAAAGCCTGGATTGTGATGGTCTGGCGATAGTTATGGCTGTATTCAGAATTTTCTTAGAAAGAAACTATGCTTTCCTCGTATCCTTATCTTCATTTGTGCACCCAGCCAGCAGCTGCTTCTCTAGCACAGATGCTGGTCTGCCCAGGAAAATTCTCCATAGAGTACAGCTGAAAAGAAGGAAGATGTGCTGCCATAAAGATAGTTATCACCTACCTTTGTTTGGAAGCCTTATACTAATGGAAAGCAAATAACCTAAAAATCCCTTTCTTCAGCCTTGTACAAAGATTGACGTCAGTAATCTTAGGGAAAACTTGAAATAGATTAGATTTTATTTACTGTTTTGTCAGGAATAGTATCATTTTGGTGACCAATATTATCTTCTGAAGTTTGAAAGAAGATAAGCGTATGTAATTAGTCTTGATGTCTACGTGATATCATAAGCCAGGCAAGATCTTTGCTGAATAAGCATGTAAACACTCATTCTAGAATACTGCTATATCAGGATTTAAGCAAGTAGCTTTGTGAAGTCCATTGAAACTAACAGGGTTATGTTGTGCATGAACCTCACCTACGGATCAAACATTGAAAAAGAAAACTTTGAAAAAAGACAATAAATCACATCAGTCATCTCATTTCTTCTACTTGAAGCATCTCTTCTTCTTTGCCTGTCGTCCCCCGCCCCACCCCCCGCCCACTTAATCAGCTATTTCTTCTTTCAGGCTTTTTTGTGAAGTTTTCTTAATCAGTCAGAAACAAAGAGAACTTTGAAATACTTGTTTCCACTTTTACTATACTTCCCGGAGTCCCTCAGAGCCCCTTGAGACACTTGTAATAATGTCAGAGACAAGACAAGGGGATCTTAACACAGCCCTAAAAGCAGGTATTCAAGTCCCAGCCTAGGAGTAAGGAGATGCATTTGGTCTTTGTGTCTGTAGCGACTTAGTTCATTCTGAAGTGATTAAACATTTCAAATCTGAAAGCATCTTTGAGAAACTCAGATACAACAGTTTGGGGAAGTGTTTTCTATTAGCACTCAGCTGAACCAAAAATAAAACATTAAATAAAACTTCTAGTATCTTCAGTTAAAACCTGTTATAAACTTCAAACTTAGTTAAGTGAACTACTGCTATGCTTTTTTTACCTCATGAATTTTTTGCTTGTGGAGGCTGGGGGAGCTTCGTGTTTCTATATATAACTTATATGTATATACTGGTAATATATATTACCATCAGCACTTATCTGTACGCCATTATAATTTCTCTAGTGTGTTTCTCTAATGGTTTTTAGGCCTCAGCTATAGCTCAGTGAAGTCATTAGGCGTCTTTGTATTGATTTAATTTTTTTTCTCCTGCCCCCCCTGCCCTAGACTTTAGGTCAAGCTTATTACTTGGTAGAAATCCTAAAAGGAATAACTTTCATGAAAGTGCATTTTTAGATGAAATTTTCTTTACGCTTGTACTAAAAAAAAAAAAAAATATAAAATCTTTATGGAATGAACTAGTGTAGGGTTTTTTTCTGCGGAAAATGAGAGAATAAGATTTTTCAGCTTATCAGTCTTCACATATTCATAAAATGGTGATTCAAAATATAAACATACCCTAATATAATTTAGAAAGGAAGCTACTTTCCAGTCTGATGCCTATACTTCCATTGTATGCTACCACTTTTTTGTTGCTTCTTCATTTTTACTTCTCTTAGACAGATAACCCACGTAAGAAAAAAGAATGGAAACCCATTTATTATCTGTCATTTAGGAAATTTACACAGCCTTGCTATTGTGCACGTATCTTTTTTCATCCCAAAGTACTGATGAGTGAAGGGAAATTAGCTGCGATCATGTGTTCTGCTGGCCTTCTCATGGCAATGGGGCAAATGGACTAGACAGTTCGTATCTTAAACTTCCTGATCCAGCTGTGTACGGCCACTGCATAATCTCCTTTGGTAGATAAGAGCATATGAAAAAGAAGCAGCTCTAAGCTGAAGCCAGAAAAATTCCAATTAGAATTTGGGTACCCCATACTAAATGGTCATGATAATTACACACAGTATAACTTACTGAAAAAGAACTGATACTGAAATCTCTAAGCAATGGCAGATGCTCTTCAAGAAGATGTGCTTTAGTTGAATGCAAATTATGGGGCTCAGTACAGGATTAATAAACAGCTTTTAATGGCCTGTGCTACATAGGATATCAAACTACATTCTCCAATATTCACTTTTAACTGTCAGCTTCAGAAAGGACTGTTTCAGACTTCTCACTATGCAAAACTACTTTCAGTTCATAACCACATTCACACCCGCTTTGCATCACAGCCTCTGTATTTTTCATCTTCAGTACTTTTGTATGCTTTCTTCTAGTGTTTCTCCATATGGTGGTCTCACTAGGTTTTTGAGATACTCCTCTCTCTGCCTTTCGTCCCTTTTTTTTGGTGCCCCTCAGTTTCTTTTTAAGGATTCTCTGAAACTCTCTTTAATTCCTTGCTTTTCTCCCTTTACATCTAGCTACTGGATAATCCTCTTAGCTAATTTAATTTTATGCAAGATTTCTTGTAAGCTGATGTTTTGGGTTTTTTTTTGTTGTTCTCTTCTGCATAACTGTTACCTCAACTCAGTTCCCAGATCTCAGAATCTGTTAATAAGCATTCGTCTTGATCAGTTTGTCTCCATCTATCTGTTTTTGTTATCTTATCATCAGCAAGAGCTGACAGGGTCGAAACAGATCTCTTAATCTTGTCTTTCAAACTTCATTCTACTTCCTTCTGGGTTCACTGTTGACGATGCATTTCTCCCCCACCAGCCCTAGACTTGTAGTAATGGCCAAATTCGGCTAAAAGCCGTGGGCTTGCTCTCTCATGCTCTTGCTGCTGACTCTGCGCCGAGTCAGCTGAGGATGCAAAACCAGCAGGAAATCATGCATTTTTTTCCTCATAGCATTCATTTTCTACTTATTTAGCTTCTGAATGAGATTCCAGTGCCACCAGGCAAGCACCAGGGCCAATGAAATACAGAGTTAGATCAAACGAACTGTATCATTACACTGCACCCCAACAACATTTTCCTGAAGGCTGAGCCTCCTCTTCCTGTGTTTTTTCACACCCATACCAAATTCAAACCTTGATTTACTTGCTCCTTAATTATTTCTGGAATTCATGTATTTCCTTTGTGTCATCACCTCTAAACTCCTTGTTTGGACTCATTATCCTCGGCTTTAGTAACTGGAACAGCTTCTGGCTTTTCAGATCCCCCATTCTTCTCTGAAAGCCACGCAAAAATGCAGCCAAGGCCTTTCCCATTTCCTTGATGGATGTCAGTCTCCTTTTCCAAGTATCCTTTAGCTGGCTCTACTGCTGTATTCAGTGTCAGCCTTTACAACACCTCGAAAGCTCGATGTATTCCTCTCCTGGAGCGTGCTTCACAGCGTGTTCCTTCTTTCATGACTAGTATTCCCTGAAACAACTTGCTTTCTACTAGCATCTCAGTAATCATCCACAGTTCTTCTCAGTCACCTTTTAGGTACGACAAAGTCTGCCCAGGCTACTCTGCAGAGCTTTCAACCATCTGCTTTGGATGCTTCTCTTTTCAAACAGTTTGCTCCTGCTGCTTATCCATGCTTATACAACTTCAGTACAAACTATCTACTGTCTTCTTCCTTAACCTCTGTCTTTTTGGTTAATGTGAGATTTCTTTAAGGTAGGGAGTCGTCCTTACTTGAGTGAGAAGCACTCACGGTGTTAATCGTCACTCCTGTAAATAAATATTTAATGAATGGTACTGAAACAGAGATATATGTAGACACTAAATCACAATCACCTGTAGTTTTGCACAACTTCTGTACATGCTGTACAGGAGTCAATCGCAATGTGGTTATCGCTTACCCGTGGCAACATCACCACCACTTACCTTCTGGTTTTTTGTTGCCTTTTTTTTTTCCCCCAGCTGGAAGATGATATTATAGCCAAATCTGATTATATTCAAAGTATAAAAAACTTTGCTGCTAAACAGTCACAAGAATGGATGATTCTCGAGTTCTCCCAGCTTGGATTTATTGGTACGTATTAAGACCTCAGCAGGGTCAACTGGATTTGGAGCTGTGTAGGTGGAGTAGGTCTCACTCGGAATTACATTTCAAAGCATGGTAGGACTCGCGTATCAAAACTTCCTTGGTTTTTCAGGAAAGCTCCCACTGAAAGTCTTTTACTTTTTGTGCTCTTTAAAACCATCTTTTTAATGCAGAGTCTCCTCAGCTTAGGATCTAGTAGTTGGGTTCCCGTAAGAAGCAGATTGTTCCACCTCAGGGCACTATGTGCCCCTGTAGTGTGTAGTCTTCCTTTCAAGAATGGAATTTGAACAATATAAAAAGATCTTCCTTTCCTTTGTGGAGCAGAACATGCGTCCCATATCACGGGGAAAGTTTTTTATTATTTTTAGTAGGAAGTTTTATATTTTTTCTTCGGTTCTAATACAATTTATTTGTGGTAACACCTTGTTAAGTGTTCAGTCAAACAAAGACATCTAACAAAATCTGCTAATACAAATAGCAAGAGAACTAAATGAACAGTGATAGTATTTTAAAAGCAACATTTCTCATATCTGGGTCTTAATTTAAAGATACTCAGTATAGTATTGCCAGTGAAATTGCATGTCTAGCATTTTGAGGAATTATTCAGACTTTGTTTCATCTGACACTGATACAGGTGACTGGCAGATTTGTGTTTGGAGCTAGCAGGTAACTGCATGCTTTATTAGTCAGCTGGTTGACTATGTGAGACTATCTCCAGGCATGGAATGGAAATCTTATCAAAATCCCAACAAGCTGGAAGATAAGCACATCTCCAAAGCTGGAGTCTGTGTGAAATTTCCACTAAATATCAGAATTACATCCATGTGTTTAAGGCTGGAGTAAACATAATGCTGGTGATTTTTGGACAACAATAACAATATCTGAATATGCAACTTCTTGTCTTGCTTTCAGGAAAATTGTTTAAATCAGAAGACCTCCCACTCATAGTGGAATTTTTTCTCATGTTCTATAAAGATAAGCCCATAGACTGGCTTATAGACCACCTGCTCTGGGTTAAAGTGTGCAATCCAGAAAAGGATGCAGTAAGTATGTCTATGAATTTAGGAACATAAGTAATATTCAAACAGCCTCAGCGACAAAATAATTTCTTTTCAAAAAGCAGAATAGAAATCTCTCAAACCTGACTTAGTTTGGAATTTGTGGGGAAAGATCTGCTGCAGATCTGCATAGAGTGGCACAGTGCTTGAGCCCATTAGGGCACATGGAGAAGCCCAACTCACAGAAATTCAGATTTCCCACACCAGAGCTGTTTTGCCTCTGTCAGCTCAGAACATGGACAGCACAAGCTCACATCTGGTCACGTAGGCAACCCTGCAGCACCAGAGAAAAGTTTGAATACGGAAACCTATGTGGACTATCACTTCTCGTAACCTTCTGATGACCTTCTAATATGAAAGTCAGTAAAGCATACAGTTTGACAGTCACAGTTGTTCTGCATTTTGCGTACCAATTCCTTTCTTCCAGGAAGCAGAACTTCACCGTTTTACTTTAAATCTTTTACTACCTGGGGAAAAAAAAAAACCTGTTTGCCTGAAAAAAAAATGCAGGGAGACGTGTAGATTGAACGAACTAAATTATTCTTTTCACTGAAAAGGAAAAAAACGGGTGCCATTTCTAGCACTACAGGTGAGCCCAATGATACGTGAAGTATTTCTTTATGTCCTTTTGCATTCTGTCACCAGTCTTTGCTGCTGGTCACTGCTCACGCTCTTCTTGTATAACAGAGTGTGCCACGGAGGACTGACCAGAGTTTCTGCTCCTTCTTGGTTTTTAAGGTTCGAGAGTTTTATTTGATTAGTGTAGCCAGTCCCCACTCCAGGTGGTCGCGCATGTTACTTCTGTGTTGATAAAGAAGGAAGAAGAGACAGACAGGAGTTGTGCAGAGCAGGAGACTGAGGGGAGCGGAACAAACAAGCGTCAAGTTTTTCTGTGTAGCAGAGGTGACTTGTGGTCATAGCAGAAGGCCCCTGGTTTTACGCTTAGTAATGCCACCGAGGAGTCTTGATTCTTGCTTCATACAGAGAGGAGTAAGCTTTGAAATCCTACTCCATGGGTCGGGCTGCCTCATAGGAGTTAGAGTGAGCCTCAGGTGCCTCTAATTTAGGTTCTTGCCTGCCCATGATAATAGAATTAAAAAAAAAATAAAAATACAGTTATGTTAACATCACCCATTCCAGATCTGTCTAACATGTGCTAACTTCCATCCGATAGATGAAACATTTTACTTTTATTTTTCAAATGACCGTTCTAGCTTCTAAGACGGGATTAATACCTGAAATGAAGGTGTGTTCCTGAAAGGCAGGCAGGCAGGCAGCTCATGGGAGTCGGCTCTGGCCAAGCCAAAGCAGAGTGGCATCAGCAAGTTTCTAGTGAGTTTCACTTCTGCAATTGCAGTTTCAATTGCTGTGGGTAGCAAAAACCTATTGAGACAAGTCAGTCTCACGCTGCCCTTGGGTAGGAATGACCAGTGGCATGATCTACTGGGACTGTTCATGAGAATAGGGAAAATGGAGGCTGGAAGAAGGACAGAGATCCCGGCCGCTGCTCCTCCTCCGCTTGACAGGTTAAAGCAGTGGACTTTCCTGCAGGCGCCAGAGAAGGCGAGCTGACAGAAATCCTCACACTTTCCCCTTTCCAAGCAACTAAGAGTGTCACTGAGTGATGACACACTGTGCCTCAGGGGAGGGTCAACGGGGCACCTGTTTGTGGCTTTTATGTGCCGTCCTGTGGTGATGGGTGTTGGGCACATGTTTTCAGCCCGGGCTGAGTATTAACATACCAAGATTCAGCTACATCTGCTCACTGAGTTGGAAAAGACAGTTTGTGACGATCAGAACCATCAGATCTCTGCGGAGTTCAGAAACTCCATAATGCTTACCTTCTGTGAACCATCATCCAGTGCTGGGGTCCCCACTACAAAAATGACACGGACCTATTGGAGCGGGTCCAGAGGAGGGCCACAAAAATGATCAGAGCGGTGGAACACCTCTCCTATGAAGAAAGGCTGAAAGAGTTGGGGCTGTTCAGTCTGGAGAAGAGAAGACTCCAGGGAGACCATATTGTAGCCTTTCAGTACTTAAAGGCTGATAAGAAAGTTGGAGAAAGCCTTTTTACCAGGGCCTGTCATGACAGGACAAGGGGCAACAGGCTTAAATTGAAAGAGCGTAGATTTAGATTGGGTGTAAGGAAGACATTTTTTACGGTGAGGGTGGTGAGGCACCGGAAGAGGTTCCTGAGAGAAGTTGTGGATGATGTTCTATAGATATAGAGCAA
This sequence comes from Burhinus bistriatus, assembly GCA_013397275.1. Classification (NCBI taxonomy): domain Eukaryota; kingdom Metazoa; phylum Chordata; class Aves; order Charadriiformes; family Burhinidae; genus Burhinus; species Burhinus bistriatus. Next base: position 87,688 of record VYXH01003249.1, on the reverse strand, counting down.
AAATTGCATTTAAAGAAGTAATTTGCTATCATTCAAAAGTTGTGGATGGCCCATCCCTGGAAGAGTTCAAGGCCAGGCTGGATGGGGCTTTGAGCAACCTGGTCTAGTGGGAGGTGTCCCTGCCCATGGCAGGGGGGTTGGAACTAGATGATCTTTCAAGGTCCCTTTGAACCCAAAACATTGTATGGTCCTGTGATCATGTGTAGTGGTACGTATCTATCGAGTGTAGTGGGGACTAGCAGGCTGCAAAGATGGGAGCCCTGACTCAACGATGACCCTCATCTCGGTGTCTGCACAAATGACCGCACCAGTCCTGTGCTACTGATTATTCTCAGCTGTGACCATAAGTAGCTCTTTTGGTAGTGCTGCTATAGCATGAAAGGAGACATGTGCTAAAGACTACATTATTATAGAGGCTGAACTGGAAACCCTGTCAGTAGAAAGATCACAAATTTATTTTTTTATAATGTTGTTTTTTCTAGCAAAAGTATAGTGTGCTTTTCAAAGAAGCAGCTGCCAATAACTCGATTTGCATGTATTGTGTTTTTACATTGTTTTGCTGAACATCTGCTGTGGACAAACATAAAAATACTTAGTTCCTTTTTATAGCCTTCCAGGTGGTTTTGAACTTCTAATTAGCACTTCCGCGGAAACCATAAATCCGCCGTGAGTTTTGGTGTTTAGGCCAGCTGAGTGAAGACTTAATCACTTGTAGCTTTAGAAGGCATTGATATAGTTTATGTGATGTTTTTCTTTTATAGAACTGAAAGCACTTGATTGAAGAGGTAAACACATTATCCTCTCAAATCTAAAGATGTGAGACGTGCGATACAGAGAAGTTAAATGATCTTCCAAACTCATACAATATTTCTGTGGCAGAACCGAGAGTAGAACCCAGGGGCTCTCATTTTAGCTCTTTGCTCTGTTCTATGCTATTATGCTTCATTATGTCTCATTAATTATTGTAGCATGTTTGCTTCATTGTATCAAACTCTATAGATACAGAGCAAAAATTGCATTTAAAGAAGTAATTTGCTATCATTCAAAAATCAAGAAACTCAGAAATTAGTACCAATTACAGTTATTTAATTCCCTGGTATATGTCATGTCACAAAGTGTACTAAACTGGAAAATCACAATTGAAATACAGTATCTAAGGGCTTTATGTAATTTTAAGATAAAAGATACATAACTTACAGTATAGTATAGTACATTATAAGCCTCTCAAACATAGCAGAAAGAGCCAAAATAATAAAGATTGAAATGTAACCAGAATCTATCTCAAGAAGGTCAGGTATGGTCAAAATACTTTTAGAATGATATGGCAAGGCCAAAAGTGGAAAAGAGATTTGCCAGAAACCATTAAAAAAATCAATCAGTTTCCAATTTGAGGTCCATTTTTGTCACTCTGCGGTATACAGTGCAGAAATCCCTGAATTAGTGGTGGTGAAGCCTTCAAATCTACATAGCACCACGAGTGGAATTACAAGTTTAGGTCTAGAAACAATGTATTTAAAATAAAGTGACTGTTAATCTAAGGTTTATTCATTTAAATGTGGGTAAAAAACCTGGACCCATACCCTAAACTACATAATGAAATTGCCTTATCGAATGTAGTTTGTCTCTTGTGTATTTAAATAAAACTTCACTCCCTTTTACTTTCTTCTCAGATGCACTGTGAAAAGGAAAAGGCAAAGTTACGTATCCGTGCTAAACCATCTCTCTTTCAGCATGTGGGAATTTATTCATCATTGCCTGGGAAGATACAGAATTTGAAAGTAAGGATAAGAAATTAATGCCGTATTTCTAAATGATATGTTTGTGTTCTGACTTGTTTCTCAAATCACTTTCAAGCATTGCATCTTTGGCATTAGATAGCGTTTCCATATCCAAGAACTTTGGTTTACAGATTTGAGGTAGAATATTGATCTGGCATCTAAACTTCAGGTGGGGCACACTGCTTCTGCGCAAACATCTTTGAATCTCTAATCTGAACACTCGTACCGATCATAGTAGCATTTCATGGGATGTAGAAACCCTCTTCACAGCACAAGGTCTCATGTGCTGTGCACCGTACAAACACAAACAGGTCTGAGGGTTTGTTTTGGCCAAAGAGGGACATGGTTTTGTGGTGGATTTGACAGCGTTAGGTTAACGGCTGGACTTGATGATCTTAAAGGTCTCTTCCAACCAAAATGATTCTATGATTCTGTAATAGTCCACAATCCCAATACGGGGGACTATTAAGAAGAAGGTATACTGGTAGGACAAGGGTGTGGCTATCGGGACGGCCATAGATTTTTAGGGAGAGTTTGGAGGGCAAAAAGTGGATCTAAGTACCTGATAAGGACAAGAGCAATGAAGCACCAGATTTCAGGGATGTCCTGATGGCGCCATTTAGACTAGTCATGAGATCATTCGAATTGTCACAGTGGATCAGACTGGAGGTTCGTGTAGCCTTTAGCAGAGACCAATATCAGATGTCCTGGCAGAAGGCACAGTAGACAACTGTGAAATAGCCTAACTGTGGCAAAGTTTATTTTTAAATCTAGGCAACTGAGAAATAATCAGTACAGCTCTGTCTACAAACTGTAACATTGATTACACTGAAATGAATATTCTGTTTCTATTAGAAATAGATTGTGTATTTTCTGACACTGGGGTAATTATTTTCTGGAATAGTTTTCTGTAGTAATTCAAGATGTTGGAGCACTTTTTTTTCTTTGTATGAGTGAAAATACGTTTCTTTATATCCAACAGGATAAAGATTTTGGCAAAAATGTGCTACATAAAGCACATAATAATCCACCTGCAAAAGTGGATACAAGCCTAACAATATACCAGCAATATACCTTGGAAAAAATTTATAAAGGAGAAGACTGTTTTTGGGCTTCAGCTCCAGTGGCAGGGGACTACATCCGCTTCACCTTTTTAAATCCAATAAAAATTGAAAAGTAAGTATTACATCATACAGAATGTGAAAGCCTACATATATACAGTTTGGAAATGATTGAGTGTGTTCAAAATCACCAGTGCTCAACTGTTCGCATAAACCATAGCCTCATTACTGACAAAAAATACATGATTTGCTATTTATCTGCTCCCCTTCTTGAATTCCCCTCCTGAAATACATTTCTTCCTTGGTAATTAGAGGCTGCCTTAAATTTTTTTCCTTTTATTTCTTCGGTTAAATATTTTACATTCTCGTATGAGAATTCTCAAAGGAATTTGTTTTTAACTAATGAATTTCATCACTGGAGCCAGTGAATATTTTATTTCTGTAGTTGTCAACAGAAAGGCTGTTTGCATGATGTCAGTCAAGTCAAAGGCCATATACCCAGACCAGACACTTATCAGTGTAGGTGAAAGCAAAGAGAAAATATCACTATTGTGGGGAAATAAGGAAGAGTGAATCAATGAAGGTGGGATTCAGTTGAAGATTTAGAGACTTGAATGTAGGTATTTAGAGTAGAGATGTACAGGTAGGGTAGGTGTGTAAGCTGCCGTACGTGACAGATGGAGATCTACTTGATACAGACAGTGGAAGGGAGAGAGCTATTCATCTCATTCTCTATTTGGTCACCTGAGGCAGTTGCTGTTTCATCGACTGTATTGAGTGTATCTCCAGTGCCTGTAATGACAGCTTGAACACCTGGGCCACAGCCAGACTTCTAACTTCACGTGTTTGGATCTACAGCCAAGTCCCACCTTGAATGTTCTTCTGATTCTAAAACATGAAACTATCTTCTCTCTTCTCGCATCATTCAACTTGGGCTTCTCTGAAGGGAAGAGACACCTGTAGCTTAAGATAGAGAAGTGTTTTTCAGAAGGACTTACTCTATGAACAATACAAATTGAGGTTGGCACCAAAAGAAGCAGTCCTGCCTGGTTCAGCAAAGTTGCTTCTCTCTGTGTCAGACTGGAGAACAGAGCTGAGTTAAAAGTAACCTAGCAAGAAATATGGTTCCAGGAGAGTGTCTCTGACACAAATTACCACAATTACCATATCTCTGTAATGATATTCAGAGAGAAAACTCCTTCACTGGTGTCACACTTCCTCCCAAAACTGGTCACAAAACTAAGTGAATTCCATTTCTGCAAATATTGTAGATTTCTCATTTATTTAAAAACAAAAAAAATCTAAGAAAACAAGTCTACGTCTCCATCTAGTGAGCTGCACTAAATAAGAGCTGTTATAATAAATACTGGTGTTCTGTGATTAACACTGTTAATTAACTGGTTTATGCTTTGGGAAACTTGGGTAGCCTCTATTTTTGCATTTTCCTGTTAGTGGGAAGCTGTCCTGGATGAAGCTAACTTACATATGGTATTGCCTAACGGCTGCTGCCAGCCCCATCCCACTGCTAACCTGTGAAAATACATAGTTAATCCTATAATATTTGGTGGTCTTCTTAGGTCTTGATTGTTTGATACCAGAGGAGGAGGGTTAATGCTTTAAATTTCCGTAGCTCTTTTTGGATCTAGAAACCTAAGAACTCTAATGCCAGAAGTTTAAAACTAAACAGACATTTATTTATTCTTTTAAAATCTCATAGGTGTTCTTGCTTGGATTCTTGCTTTGACAGTACTGTTGCTCATTGGCTATGAAGGAAATTACTTAGAAGCCCCTGAACTGATCAGTAGTGATAAAAAGGGGGATTCTCTTGGCATGTAGCATATGGTCTGGTAGAAACCAGGATTTTTGCTGCTATTGCATTCCAGAAGCCCACCTCACCTTGGTCTTAGGATGATATTAGAGATCAGAGGGCAGATCTTCCTTGGCCATTTAAACCTGGAAAGTTAATTTCTTTGGAACTTGAGCACTGGAAAGGGGGAACACTTGCATTCCTGGTTCCTGAGAAAGATGGTTTTAATGCTTGTCCTGTTTAAAAAAACCTCTAGTATAATTTGTGACACATTGCGAAGTTTCAATGCCTATTTCTGTTCTCTATATCCCACAACTAATTAAAGAAAAGGTATTTGAAACTTTCTTTCAAAACTTGAAAGAATTACTTCCCTAGAACATTTCTAAAATATAAAATACCTCAAAATAATACATGTTTATCATCAGGTGGTACTTCAGAAGTGGAAACATGGAGCATCCTAGTGATAAACTGTTTAACACTACCGTGGAAGTGTTGCCAGCTGATGTAAGTCTCTTGTTTCCAACTGTAATACACAGTGCTATTTCGTTTTGAGAATGATGTTCAGCATAAAATGTCATGCCCTAAAGAGTATTTCTGGAGATTTTATTGTTTTATTTTTTACAGGAAATGCTAAGAAAAGAACTGGTTGACAATGGAAGTAAATTTAACTACCCAGCAACCAAAGACGGATATTTAAAAATAGGTAAAGTTTATTGTCACTTCAAAACCAGAAATTTTGTTCTTACATATAAAATGTTTCTGCATTTGAGAATTTCATTAACTCTGTAATAAATACAACGTTCCAAGGTGAACTAGTAAGGAAAAGAAACCTTTGCGCTACTGCGTATTATAGTATGTAATGTTTGACCAATGACTTTCCTATTTTGTTTTAAATAATGAAGGACCCTACCAGCAGTGGCAAAAGCCAAGGCACCTAAGAAGAAAAAATTACTGCAGTCTCTGCAAGGTCTTAGTAGGATAATTGATTCTGGTTTGGCTTTTGCAGCCTTAGCTGAAGACAAGGATTTCTTATGATTATTGGACAAGAGGAAATGGCCTCAAATTGCACCAGGGGATGTTTAAATTGGATATTAGGAAAAATCTCTTCACCGAAAGGGTTATCAAGCATTGGAACAAGCTGCCCAGGGATGTAGTGGAATTGCCATCCCTGGAGGCATTTAAAAGACAGGTAGATGTGGTGCTGAGGGACGTGGTTTTGGCAGTGGTAGGTTGATGGTTGGACTCGATGATCTTAAAGGTCCCTTCCAACCTAGGGGATTCCATGATTCTATGATTCTGACAGCATTAACTTGTGCTCCAACCTGAAATGAAACATAACGCAATGCACCTTCCCCCTTTTTGGCCCTAGCCCTGCTTCCCCTTCTTCCTTCCTCAGGCTGGTGCGTGACTTCTCTTCAATGGACTGCAGGTTCTCCACGTGCTTGACAAGGCCTGGTTTCTACTATTACCTAAATTAAAACACCACTAGGCGAACAAAACCGGACTATTGGGAGATCTGCTTTGCTTGCCGCTTTCTTCTGTCTCTTCTGCCACAGAACTGCTCTTTTCTCCCAATGAACCACTTTCACCTCACCCACACTTCTCATTTGCTGTGATTTGCACCTCTCTCCCACCTCCTTGTGACTGTTTTGCTCTAATTAGACATCCAAACCGAAATGCTGTCAAGTCACAGTTGCACGTGCAAGTTGATAGGAGATTAGTATCATACATGGGATGAGCGTTTTTCATTTGTCTGCAGTGATTTTATGCCAGTTTAACAAGGTTAGGTAAAAGGCATTGAACTAGTGAAGAAATGTATCAGAACTAGTCCGTGATTCCTAATACATCTTTTTTTAAAAAATCATACTTCTTAGAAAAGCTCTTTGAGATTATTTAACATGACCATGTGTGCCATATGTATATGGTCACTGCTAACATATTTATTTTTAAACATTTGTAGCTGTAGATTCTTTATTTCTTGTATTCTTCTCCAGCCCCTAGTTGCAGTAACTGAAGGCATGAATCCTTCTTCTTGTTTATAGCTTTATCTTTCAGTTATTATTGTTTGACTTTTTCCAAAAGATTTTTTCTTCCCTAATGTTTTATCCCTGGTGTTAATTCATCATTTGTAATTAGAGCTTTTGCTTAAGTTCATTTGGAAGTCTATTTTATTCTGATATATGTTTGTATGGGTCTTGTTTTATTTTTTATTTAGGGGCTTTTGAAAATGGAATTGCAGAAGGCAGTGTCAATCACTCCATAGGAAAAATACAGGCTATTCGTTTATCAGTCAATTCGGATTCTTCTGTATGGGCAATACTTAGTGAGGTAAGCATGTTAATAAAAGCATTTTAATTAAAGCTTCATTAAATGAGTTTCAGTTCTTCCTACCAGATAGTATCGATAATCATTAATTTTTATTTAATTTTGAATGGAATTTTGTGTGGAAAAACTCACGCAAGTGGAGAATTACATTAATTATTCAGGGGAGAAGTTAAGTGTACTTCAAAAAGTGCTGGAAATGCTCAAATGGGATGATTCTCCAGTTTCGCAGTGCTGTAAGTATAGCCACTAGAATTTGGGTCACGATAAACAAACCAACCAAAGGAGACAGGGAGGCTTTTCTAGCTTTTGTCAGTCATCATCTTGGATAGTAATTACAATATGCAAACATTTTCAGATTAACATGTGATTATTTTATTCTTCAAGTTTCTCCCAAGTGTCTGAATGTGTGTGAACCCATAAATAGAAAGTTACTGAAGAGAATTACTACAGCCTTAAACTATAGCCTTAGTTGGGAGGAGGGAAAAGCTAATGTCTTAGGCAATGCCTCTATAGATTTTAGAAAATAATATATTTTGGTTTTTTTCAGGTACTTATCAAGACATCTGAAAACTGAAAAAAAACCCCACATTTTTGACATGTTGCTTGTTACAGATTGTTTGAAAACGAGGCTAACAGCAACAAAAAACTGTCTGGGTTAAAAGGACAAATCCAAAGCCATTTAATTCTTAATACTGTGTATTAGGAAAGAGTTGAGATAATTATTAAAGCTTTATATAAATAATATTAAAAGCTATAAAGAACCCAATATGTTAGTTATTTCTATAAAATGTTCTTGAGTAAGGTGTCATATATAAAAATCTCACCTTAGCTTGGCAACATTCAATATATATTATTATAAACAATTGATAAAGCGTTACAGGCTGTCTCAGGGACTAAAGCATAAAAGTATGATAAGTTTCACCAGAACTGAAAATATGGACATTTTTAAAAAATATTAAGGACACAGTTTTCAATTCCACTAAGAACACTGGTCAATTTTGGAGGGAAAATAGAACTGAAGGAAAAGTTGACAATATTCATTGCAAGTATTTAGAGCAGTCCACGGAGATAGGAACAACTTAACAGTATGAAAATGGATCTCAAACTTAATAGAAGTGTGTTTCAGCCTTAATGTAGCATAAATTATGTTTAATATTTTTTTAATGGGAAGTGCCTACAAGTTACCATTTGAATAACTTGAAACTTAAGCAGATATTGTTCAGAGGAGTGTAAAAATTTTCAGTGAATTTTGTATTGAATTAACTACAGGAAATAATAAGGGTATTATGTGTAACTATTTTTGTAGAAAGAAAATCTATTTAAATAAAATTTTGGATCCTATAATTTGATAATCAGTATGTACTGATACTTAAATCCTGGTCACAAGGCAAAACTCAATAAAAATTTGAAAATAAAAGGTAAACCACAGTAGTCTTATTTGAAGTGGTTTTGGGAAATGACAGTCCTCCTTGGACATCTACCTGTTAATGTGCAGAATTCCTCTATCACTTCCTTAGCACTTGAAGCACGACTGCACCCTCATTCTCCTGCACATGTATTGCATCCCAACAGCAGGCAGCAAGAAGTAAGTTGTGCTGTACACTTTTGCATGGATTTGTATTAAATGGGTTAAATTAATGTAGAACTGTATTCTTAATGCAAGAATATTTTTATTTAGAATAAGATGAAATTCATTTTCTTACACTAAAACAGTTCAGAAGGGTGTTTTTAAAAGACCACCTCTAATAATATTTTGATAATTTACACTATTTACATACTGTGGTGCTATATATATGTGCATGTAGATATATACATGTATGTATGTATGCATGTATTTCTTGGACCAAATATTGCAGCTTTCATCAGGTTAAGAGTTTAATGCAGGTTAAGAATTAATGCAGTAATCCAGAGTGTTTAGAGATACACAGAGGGACACCTTTATCCATCCGCGCTTGCAGTAAAAAGAAGGGTTGAGTGAAACTGAGACCAGTGGATCGTTAAAAAGCAGCGGCTAAAACTGCCACTAGGGAAAGAAAGGAAATAAAGTGGCTCTGCATCGAACTACCTGGCATGAGAAGGGCAGAGCCGCCTCCCTCTGACCCTGCTCAGAATCGCCTTCCAAGATCATCTGTTTCTCTGCTGATAAAGGAGTCTGAGACATTTAGTCACAAAAATTTGTACTAGGGAATAAAACACAACTTAGATTACACTAAGGGAAGACAAAATCGAGTTCTCTGAAGTCATTCTCTCTCTTAACCTGAAGTGCTTTAGCATCTTTGAGGAAAAACAAATTGAAGTGAATAGGGCCCTCTACCCAAAAAGGCAAAGCAACAGATAACCTGCAGGACATGGGTTTTTTTCCTGCAGAGCTTTAGAAACTTGTAAGGGTATGAAAATTATTGAAGTGTGGGTCTTCTCATGACTCCTTAGTTCAGTTCTTAGCATATCATAGCTTTTAGCACTGTCACTGAAATCACATCGTGTCATGGGGATTATCTTCAGGATCTTGTCAAACACTTCAGAATGGCAAGTTCTTGTAAATGTACTGTAACTCTATAGTCTGGATTGCCCCCTTATAATGCCTGTTTCACCTGCCATCAAAAGATGAAAGCAGTAGACATCAAAGTAGAAAGAGCATTTCTTGTAGAACATTTTACTAATTAAGTGCGTGATCTGGTAAAAACTTAAAAATCTTCTTTTGCCATTGCTTTCACTGCAACAGAGTCACAAGCTGGGAGCAGTCTCTGCATTCAGCCTGCCTTACACTCACTTGTTACAAGGAAGGCGTCACTCTAAAGAGAAAATTTCAGACTGATTATTAATCAGTGAAAACACAGAAAATATTAAGGTAATAGATTTTTGTTACCAAAACCTCTTGTTTTAACAGTGGAATGAGATTTCACTCTAACTGTTGAAGCACAATTTCAAAAAGCTCATCAGAATACCTGAAACTATATTAGGAAGTGACTGGACCTTTTGTAAATACTTTTTTTTCATTCCAGACTGCCAGCTTTGTGCTTCATTCATTCTGTTTCTATTTTTATGTATTTTACATAACCATTGCAATCACAGAATGCGCTTTCCATCACTTTGATGTAAACAAGGTTTTAAATGTTGACACAGTAAATAATGAATGCTTGCATATGCACTGTTAAAGTAAAATTTTGCTCAGTCCTGATTCTTCCCTGGGCGCTGTGGAGTGCAGAGGCTTCTTGTACAGCCTGCAGAACGACAGCTCCACTATAAAACTGAAGGAACCTCATGAGTGGAACTCAGGATTTTCACTGAAGAAGAGACAGCTGAATAGCGGGAGTTACAGCCCCATGAAGTCTAAGACAGTGGAGTGTAACAGAAGTACACTTACATACCTTTCCACGTTAATAGCAACAACCAGTACTGGTGACTGAGTTAGTTGGGTTTGTTCAGAACAAGGAGCAGTTACAGAACACGTACAGCTTCCTTTCCACCCTGAAAGCAAGTTCCTACCTGTGGTTTTCTATTTAATAATCCTATGCACTGAACCTGCACGCGCCTTTGCACACCGCAGCTCAGAGGCCAGTTTAAAGGCTGCAAAGAGGCCTCCTCGTGGGAAGCTCCAGTTCAGGTAACGGATCCAGGGGATAAGGAACATCCTCTGACTTTACAGGTGAAAGGTTTTTGCAGCGTAGGCGTTGTGATTGTAACTTACAAAAAACAAAGGCAGTAAACCTAAGTCAAAAAAACAACTGTGAAAGGAGTTTCAGATTCCATACCAGATCACCAAGCTCCTTCAGAAGGAAATTTTACTTCAGTACTTTCACGTGGTTTAAAACATAGTCTTGAAAATATTGACTACTTCAGGCTCATTGTACAGGTACCTAATCAGGTTAAATGCCTGTGTGGGAAGAGAGCCTGTTTTTCAAGCTAATTCAATATTAATGATGATTTATTCAACCCATTTTGATTTTCACTGGAGCGCAGTTATTCATTTTTCTGAACGGTGTGTCTCCATTCGTGTCTTAAATCCTTTGAGGGACTTTTGAAAGGGGAATGCTAACATTTTTCTTCAATACAAAAGGCAGTTATGAACTTGGCTTTACCAATTTTTTAAAATATTTTATTTCCATTAATTATGTGGGCCCCTAATCTCATCAATGTCACTGGGACTTTCTTCACAGCTTAATACAAGCACACATCTACTGTAAATGCTAATGGATGCTAAATGCACACTGAGAAGAGACTAAACAGGAATATCTATTAAAATTAATTAGGAGATATTTAATCCAATGTTGAAGATGTATTTGCTTATTGAATTGTAAATCTCTCTCACGTTTGAGGAAGTAAGTGGATAACGTCCCACACACAAGGATCTCAATCTTTCCTAAGATTTACTTTTTTTATTACTCATAAGTCACACATTTGTTAGCTGTATTACTGGTTGCACAAACTAATTGTCTTGTCTGAGAGTGTTTTGGGTTGTGGGGTTTTTTTAAAGAACTATTATTTGCATAAATATAATATTCCAGATAAATCTTTCATAGATGCCTTACGATGAACGGTAGGAATATTAACAATTAATTCGGCAATAAGCAGAAATCGTTAATTCTGCAATCACTTCTAAATGGATGTCTGTGTTTTTCAAGCTGCGAGGATAGTTTTCATCTTTGTTTCATGATGGATTGCTCAAGAACATTCCTTAATTTTTTTTTTAGCTAGACAAGTCTAAACATTGAAGTTTCACTAGGACTATGGTACCATTTCTCAAAAGTACATTAAATAAGGATTTGAATTAAGGCATAACAGATGTTTCTGATCAGCATTAGAATCATGTGATTGAGAAATGGTACCATAGTCCTACTGAAACTTCAATCTTTAGACATCTCGAGCTAAGCCTTAACAAGAGAAGAAATTGTGCTGCTTTTTTATGACATAAATATGCACTGTGTTTAAGTTGTGAAGTTTACATTGCTCTTTGGAGCTTGTAATTGTAATAATCTATGGCAATCAACATTTGATGACACTATCAAAAGAAAAATATAATCAATTTAAGTTTTAAGCTTGTGCATTAGTTTACAATGATCTTCTAATACTTGAAAGGCAGAATACCACAACAATAAATATGGGCATTTGGATTTACAATTCATATTACACATTCTAATAGTAAGTCCAAATGGTTCTGAGTCAACAAACTAGTATGTGGTAGATGTAGACCAAATGGAGAGATCCATAAAAACTTTCTGAAGTTATAAATTATTTTAGGAGATGGGAAGCTTAGCTTAATGGTGTATAGGCTGTAATTGTCATGACCAAAAGACAGCTTCCTCAACATGGTAAGAATTAAATAACATAAAAAAGATTCCCGTGGCCTGAACACTGGCTGAAAGAGCCAGTGATGAGAAAGAAGTACCACTTTTTCTTATGGCTGTCAACATTTCTGGTATTTCCTTCCTTCTTTTCTTTCAGAGACCCACAGTTTCATAGCCAACAGAAAGAAAAGCTCTGCATATGTGCCTTAATAAGAATTTCTTGGGCAGTGAAATCCACTTGCATTTGAGGGGATGGCTGGTACTGCAATGACGCGTGCCCTTGGCTGCGCAGCGGTGCACTCTTTCAAAAGCAGTCTTCAGTGAAGACTTCACAGAATCGCAGAATCACTGGGGTTGGAAGAGACCTCTGGAGATCATCTAGTCCAACCCCCCTGCCAGAGCAGGTTCCCCGATGCGCCCTTGAGAGACATTCAACAGTAAGAATGAAAGGCAGCGGCTGTAGTTATATGGTTCATCTCACAAACATGGGCGTGATGGTTGGGGTCCACAACGAACATTGAGCTTGAAATGAGGATGGCAACCCCTGCAGCCTTTGGCTAGGAGGGAGCCTTTGATGATGCGAGTCGTCAAGTGACGCGCAGTGTCACATGCAAACATACCAAACCCTGACCCGGTTTGTCAGCAGCCGGGCAGCTACAACAACTTCTGCGTTCCTCGTGATCCCTCAAGGAATCGCTTTTGTCTCAGCCTTCTCCTACACGTTTCGGATATGCGTGCCATGGATAATGTTTTTAAATGCTCATCAACCGTACACTGCCCAGAATGTAAAGAAACAACCTGGGCCGCGCCGGAAAGCTCCTCAGGGCGGTAACCTGCTGCGTTCAGCAGGCCTGGGTGAGGCCTTCAGAAAATCAGTCAGGAATTAATGCAACAGCACTGGATCGCTACACTGGGCCTCCAAATGCAATAAAGGGCTCATTAATTTGAGCTAAATTGCTCCAGTTAGCGATACACAAGCCGCCCCGATGACTGGCCGCGGGCAGGTGGAGCGCGACGATCCCGCCACGCGCAGGGTCCCACTCACCGCGGCCACGACGGCAAAGTCCGTCTCAAAAGCACCACGCTGGGCCACACACCGAGGCGCGTCGAACCCAGCGTCACTGGATCTGCTGTCCCTCCTGGCAACTTTTCCTCCGGGCGGGGACAGGCCCCGGAGCGCTCCCCGGGCCGGGCCGGGCCCGGGCGCCGAACGGCGTCGCGGCGGCGCAGCCGCGGGGCAGCCTGGGAAGGGGCGGCCGCGCGATTGGCTCGGGCACCACGTGCGGGGAGGCTGGCACCGGCGGGCCGAGCCGCCATTGGCCCACGCCGCACGGAAGGGCGCCCTCGATTGGCGGGACTACCTGCCCGCGGCGGCAGGTGGTGGTTCGGGCGCGGATTGGGCAGGGCCGCGCCTGCTGCGCCTGGATTGGCTGGGGCGGAGCGGCGGCACCTGCTCCTGGGCTTCCGCATCCCCCGGGAGCGCCGGTGCGCATGCGCAGTGGGCGATGCCCCGGGGAGCGGCGGCCGGCTGCGGCT